>OX155964.1:28780401-29265067 GCA_944548615.1 Micropterix aruncella | reverse complement strand
TACCCGGCATTGCCCGAGTTATATCCGCGCACACATACATATGTATAGCGGTCTAGGACAAGTGGGCGCGGCCAACTGGGCGCGGCCGACTGGGCGCTGCTAACTGGGCGCTGCCGACTGGGCGCTAGGCCAACTGGGCGCAGGGACAACTGGGAGCGAGCCAAGTGGGCGCGGGATAGGTGGGCGCCAAAATTATTTTATGCAATATATTTACATATTTTTTTATTGTGACTGACGAGAAATATTTTTATTACTACATTATATAAAAATTAACTAATGGCGAAACATTAACTTCGTAGCTATACTGTGATACACCCCTTTCAGAGCTAGCGTTTACATGGGATTTAACATTTACATAATAATTACATAAATTTAGTGCAAAATATTAAAAAATAATCATAAAATGCACAGCTTTATCTTTATGGTCACGTATATATTTCTATTATTATTACTAGTATTTTAAATACTTTACTAATATATAAATAAAAGTATTCTGAAATACCATGCTTTTAAAAAACGCTTTCATAGTATATAGAAAACAATCTATATATTTTTTTGATATTTTGCACTAAATTTATTAATTTATTAATATTATGTTAATGTTAAATCCCATGTAAACGCTAGCTCTGAAACGGGTGTATCACAGTATAGCTACGAAGGTAATGTTTTACCATTAGTTTGTTTTTATATAATGTAGCAATAAAAATATGTCTCGTCAGTCATAATAAATAAATAAATAAATATATTGCATAATATAATTTTGGCGCCCACCTGTCCCGCGCCCACTTGGCTCGCGCCCAGTTGTCCCTGCGCCCAGTCGGCGGCGCCCAGTTAGCAGCGCCCAGTCGGCCGCGCCTAGTTGGCCGCGCCCACTTGTCCCATCCCCTATGTATAGTATACCAATTTTCATGGCTATCGTTTGAGCGGTATAGAAGTTGACGTGCTGTAGCGCCAACTAGTATTAAGTTAAAGCAACGTGTATAGCGTGAAAATATTGTACGGGCTCAAACAATGTATACCATGTATGAGCCAGGACAATATTGCTTATGTATACAAATTTTCGTGGCAATCGGTTTAACAGTATAGAAGTTGGTATGCTTCAGCTTCTGTATCTAGGTATGTAACAGGTTTCCACTTGCGAAGTATTCGAAGCGAGACGCTCGGAAACGATGAGCTTGGCTTCCAGGCTTCAGTGAATCATAATGGACCGATAAGGATGTTAATTGTATACTCTACTATGAGACGTCTTTTGTCCAATATAACATGGCGATGCCGCCTCTATTGTCCAATTTCCAATTACACGTCATAATGGGAATGAGGGCGGAAAACTTTTTGTACATGGGTCTCGAACTTAGTCGAATATACGAAATATAAGAAGAATGTTGGGTAAGACGTAGTAAATATATATAGGCTATCGAATAAGGTGTGAGAGAATGTCTACAAGACCTGATATTTTACACTAGATATACATGGCAATTACACCAGGAATAAAGCCCGTTACATCTAACCGATCGCACTACGTACTGATAAGTTCTAGGCTACTAATCTCCCTACATAGGCTTTAAACTTTTAATCAATTGGCCATTTAAAACATCGATTGTTTCAAGAGATCCGGATATCCAAATCAATATGTATCCGCATAACGACATTTACAATTTAAAAGGGGCATCGTAATCGGCACAGTTAAATTAAATGTACATTTTTTATTGATATTTGTTTTATTGTAAATTGTTATGTTACAGTCTTTGTTTTTTTAAATTAGAAAGCTTGGAGTGATTTATATATACTATATATGATCTTTGTTAAATTGAAGCAGGGGCGGAGTAATAATATTTTTACATGGCTGCCCAACAAAAAAGGAGTGTAATATGTCCAGGGTTCATGTATGAATGTTTTCCGTTTCTTTATTCCACCATATCTTTTAAATGCTCTAACCAATTTAGAGATGTGTGGTATTGTTAGAATCGTTATGTAATACCGAGTGTCATAGAATATGTGCCGTGACCTCTTGCTCCCATATAAGTAGAAATCTGAGTCTTCAATATAAATCACCGTGTTACGACGATGGCGTGTTGACAGTCATCATTTGACAGTTTAGTTTCTTTTATCGTTTTTCGTCATAGATCATAGGGCACCTTAATTACCCAAAAATTAAGTAAGTAGTTGTCGAAATGTCCAAATGTCCATAAATTAACAAATATATCGTGTTTAGTGTCAAATGGAAGACCTGATTGAGTACATTTAGGAAATCTACATCTATCTATAGAGATAAATACATAAACCAGAAGCATTTTAAAAGTATATACCCTAAATTGTACATTTTCTGTAACGACAGTAGTGTTTTTTATTCTTTTTAGTATATGTATTGTTTATTGAAATATTAGAGTTTAATTCACTGTTTCGATATTTTTTGCAGCCTTGTTTGGTTAGCCCCAACCAACCCTTATAATCTATCCAACCAACCTTAATTAATTCATTTTGTATTGTTTCAGATAAGCTCAAATTAATTAATTCTACTTACACATACCACGCTGTTGCTGCATTGTCCCTTTCAACAGGGACGAGCTGAATGTAAAGGACAACGGACTGGGTCAGGCCAATAAAGAGATATGCGGGAAATTCTCGGTGAGTCCGTTATTCCATTGTCCGCTTGAGTTGAATATGCATGGCATGCGGTTAGCAACGTTCTTGAACATGGCTACCTAACAGGAAGGGATCACGGAGATACATCCCAATAGCTTGTATGTACTGCTATTTGAAATTACAAGGCCAGACTTATAAGATTTTAATCACACCTCGTATGTAAAATTCAGAAATGGACCCTAAATGTTTATTGCAAACGTTGTATGTATTATAATGTATTATTATAATAACTATGTAGCAGAAAATCATTTATTTTTTTATTTTTTTATTTTTTCAAATAAGCCAGTTGGTAGGAATCCCCACTCTTGGTATAGTCAAATTAAATAACTGGTATTTTACCTTATGTGGTATATTTATTTTTTTCAATATCAACTATTTTTTAAATTGTAAAACAATTACTATTTCTATTTAAAATAAAGATTTAAGTTCTTTTTAAAATAATTGGATCTGCTAAAATACTGCAGATAGTCAAAATATAAAAACGAAGGTTCGGTTATGTAATTATATATGTTAATCAATCATGGGTATTATATAATTGAAATTAATAAAATATATTTCTAATTGGGAATAATTGATGATGCAAAATATATTACATGTTTAATCTATATTACATGTTGTATAACCTATATTACATGTAATATATTACATGTTTAACCTATAAACATGTAATATATTACATGTTTAACCTATATTACAAAATATATTACATGTTTACCCTATAAACATGTAATATATTACATGTTTAACCTATATTACAAAATATATTACATGTTGGCAAAAAAGTGGTTATGAAGTAAAGTTTTTTTTATCATGAGCAAGTATCTAAAAAATCGAAAATTCAGTAAGTCTGTCTAGAAAGTAAGCTAAATTCTAATTTTGATGCTAACTTTTCTAAAGACCATATAATAATTATATAATAATCTATACTAATATTTTAAATAAGTAATGTTTGTAAGTGTGTGTGTAGGGAGTAATCTCCGAAACTACTAATCTGATTTAAAAAATTCTTTCAGTAATGGAAAGCTCCATTATGAATGAGTGCTATAGGCTATATTTTATTAAGATAGATATTGGTTTTTAATAAGGAATCACGATATTTGTAAATCAAATCGGAGAGAAATTAGCAAGTAAGTTGATTTATCGGCGTGCGCTGAAGAAACGGTTTGATATATGTGAAAATAATATATGACAAAACTTCGGACTCAAAAAGAGATCTATAAAAAGGCAACAACAGCATATAGCCAACTATTATATTTAAGCTAAAATAACTGCTTTAATGTCTCAAAAAAAAGAAAAATAAATAGGCAGTATTTCTAGGAGACAGTAAGAGGAGAGAGAGAAGAGAGAAAGAGAGAGAGAGAGAGAGAGAGAGAGAATAAAATAAAAATCCTTATTAAATAAATTAATCAAATCACGACTGGTAAATATAGATAAAGTTAGCCATTTTCTGCAAGTATTTAGGTGGTATAGCTACAGATATATCATGAAATTAGTAACGTGTGGCGTGGAACAAGACGCGTAAGTCTTCGAGATAGGTAGCGTGTACCTATATTAGGGGGGACGTCTTGCACTGTATATCTAAAGGTAACGTCTAAAAGGCAAATAAATGCCACCCTACTTAAATTAACAAATCGATTCAAAACTTTACACAAAGCGAATCCGCGGGCAATCATTAGATCATAAAGCAACTTATTTGATGTTTCGTCTTCTTTCTGGGGACATTTGTATTATACGAGTACATAGAACATAAGAAAAAAAATAATTCTGCGGTATGCGTTTAAAATGGGAACAAATAAATATGAAAAACCAGATTTTCCAGTGCATGATTTTTAAAAACTATTTTCGTCACAATAAATCATTATCGTACTGAAAGCAAAAAAAAAAAAAAAATCTGGAGCTTTCCATCGACTTTTTAAGTATATATTTAAGTATATATTTAAGGGACCGGCATAGGTAGTTCTTCAAACAAAGCGTCGATGCAAATTATTCTCGAATAAAAAAATACAGGTCATAAAACTTACCATATCATTAGACTACAGTATTGTACCAAGGTGCTGATTGAGTAGATATAAAAAAAATGTTATAAATAAATAAATATTACGAAAGTTATTATGATTTTACAATTTGAAGAAAAATCTATAATTTTTCTTCAAATCGTAAAAGAATGATAAATTTCTATATTATCAAGGTGGGTATCCATTAGGTTCGCTCATCAACTCTGCTCCGCGCATCCAACTGCTCCATTAGTGGATACGTTTGCGTTTCTGGAGCGTGCAACGTTGTTTGGATGTAGATGGGCGCGGCGATAGTGGCATTTGTTCGCGCGTTTTTAATTTAATTTGTTTTTTTTTTATTCAGCCGGCGGCGCGACTAGGGGCCGTCGTACCAGCCAGTCTTTATTCAAACAATATTTGCGTTCGATTTCTTCGGCGCTGAAGACTAGATGTTCCAAATTCAAAAAGTGCGCCGCAAAGATAAATTGCGGCGCACTTATTCATAAATTGCGGCGCACTTATAGTTTCTTATAGAAAACACCACTTTTGGGCGCACTTAAAGGCGAACCAAGTCGTCCTTTTCGAATAGATGGGATGAAAAGTTTTTTCTCCTTGTTCCAGGTTATCAGATGAGCTGGTGCGGATGGCAATGGTGGTGCGTCGCCACGTGGTTTATCGTGGACGGCATGGCGCTGGCTGCAGCCAGAGTAGCTGGCAAGATTGGCATTTACTCCAATAATTACAGTGGTAAGTTTAAATGTCATAACCTAGCCTAAAACCGACCTTGACTAATGCGGAAATGGTTTGAAGTGAATGACTCTACGCGCGAAATATCATAACCTGGGATTGGACGCGTGGGTCTACGATAATGTATTTCTTTGAGCTTAATCGTTAGGACAGCAATCGCTTACGGCAATTTTCTGAAGTGGTTCTCTATTTTGATCCCAACGACTTTAAACCTGCTCTTAGCAAAATGAATCACTACTACTGAACATTAAATATAATAAAATTTTATATAGATTATAAAAAAGATTGAGTTCATATCCTTTAAATTGTATGACTGCAAATATTGAATATTATATTACATAATTAAATATTTTAAATAAATCATTAGTAGGTAGTAAAAAAACAATGATTTTTTATTAATGAAATTTTCAATAAACAGAAATTGTGTTATATTATTACCCCGTGTGTATTTGTTTTTTTTAACTATTATTTTTTTACCATCAATTATAACTTTGATTATATTCTGGACCATACTTGATTTATGTATTTAAGACGAATTATTTACTATAAAAACATTGATTTTAGCTTACAAAATTAACAGGATGCGAATGGCAAAACCTTATGCTTATTTGATTCTGTCCCCCAAGTGGGAATAGCCCGTTTTATGTTGGACAGGGATCTAATATTACAATATATTATGTTAACGTTTTAGAAAATGCTCATAAAACTAAATTACCTTAAAATTTGGTAATAAAAAAAATGCAATTCAATTACAAAATAAACAATAAACATTTTGTTAAATGGAGTGCGACATATTTGTCACACTCTATTGAACAAAATGTTATGTTCCATTTAATGAGTATGTTCTATTTAATCTATGACATTCTTTCTTTCCTTTATTTCTTTTACAATTATATTTTTGTCTTTATTTTAATTTTAAGTCTATTGAATAGACTAAAAGACTATTGAATAGATTTAAGACTTAGACTTAGACTAGACTAGACTAGACTAAGATTAGGCTTAGACTAAGACTTAAGACTATTGAATAGACTTAAAACTTAAATAAAGACAATAATAACATTGTAAGAGAGAAAGGAAAGAAGTCATCAGATAAATATGAAAAAGTATAATATTTAATATATGGTAAGTAATACATATTTAAATATGTCAAACACCTAGTCAAAATACGTAAAATTTATTGTCTAAGCAATTTATAGCAACAAATTTAAAGATTTTTTTGAATACTCGGATTCCCTCTACCTGACGTTAGCTGCAATTTGTATGCTAATTTATGGCGGATCCGAGGCGCCCTTTGCCCTTTCGTATCACTCGGGATCGGGTCTTTACTAAGGGTAGGTGTCGTCAGGTCGACACCTACCCCACCTTAAAGAAAACATAAATTTCCAGACACCTCTGGCAATTATCCGGGCCCAACAGTATAAATAAAATGCGTGTTTTGCTTTTGTGTTTCGTAATATTGTTTTTGTAACTCTTTACGTTATTTTTCTATGTTTTTATAGAAGAATAAAAATTGGTAGAGGAGTCATATAAAATCCTAACCAGGGAAAACTGGAAGAATCCGCATTGGTTCCAAAGCCACAACGCCCGGTGGAGCTACTTGTTGGGTCCCCTTTGTTAGAGGTAAGAAAATCACCAGTGACTGCTTGGAGTAGAAACATCGGATATCCTGGAAACAGAGCCAAGGATGTCGCCAGGCAAAAGCCATGATGGAGCAACCACTTCCAAAGAAAACCAACCCTACTTGATATGAGCAAGAATAATCTTAGAACCGCTATCGGTCTCCTCACCGGACACACGACCCTTAGAGCACCGACCACTTAGCTTGGCCGGGAGCAAGGACTGCCAAATATGTGGTGAAGAACCTGAAGACAGCATACACGTCGTAGGTCACTGCCCAGGCCTCGCCGCAAAAAAAAAACACTTTACTGGGACGAGCCTTTCTCGTACCCAGCGTTCTGCCCAACTTAAAGATCAGTGATAGGTATGCATAGACTGGTAAGCAGTACCGGGCTACTATCAGACCACTGACCCGACCACAAAGTGGGTAGTTACAAAAGATCTTTTAGATCCAGGTGACGTCAAGGCCTGAAACAAGCCCCCTACTCCGTTTACTACTACTACTACTAACCCGATTTTTATTGAGTAATATGAAATATTTATCAAAGTTTACGAAAAAAGAAATAATAAATATAAAATAACAGCCCAATTAGTCAAAAACATTTTTTTTCATATTTGGGAGAAAACGATTGATTGTTTGGTAAAACTAACTGCTCTGGACGAAGTATATATAATATAAACATATAATATACGTGACTAACAATATAAATTATAAGGTAATAAGAGAGAATTCATAAAAAATAAATTGTTAGTATTTATATAGAAAATCGACCAAAAAATACAAAGTCGCGGCGTCGTTTTTCCGCGCGAATTTTATTACAGAATGGTTGGCTTTCAAAGGGTTAATCAAAGCACTAATTTAGAATACTACAAATAACAATAAATATATTAAAATGAATAATAAACACGACTGCCGTTACAGAAAATGAACTTCTTCTTCTTCTTCTTTTTCATCAGCGCGTATTCGCCCACCGTTGGGCATACGCCTCTCCAATCAAAAATGGACTATTGTATTTATAATTATTTTTATAGCGTTTTTCTAAATGAAATATCGACCTTTTGGGGAACACTTGTAAAAGCCATTTTGGCCAAAATCACTTTTTGATGCAGTCTTACTCAGTTTTGCGAGCTCTATCGATCTGGATATTTAGAGTTGTCATATTCCCATAAAAATGTCTTTTACGGCACAGAAAATTTTGTAGCCTAAACACGTATTTCTTAAAAATAATGCTGTAAAAACATTCCAATTAAAAGTAGTTGCTGTAAACACCGAATATTTGCTGCGTGGCCGATACAACATATGTTCTATAAAATATTTCTATTTTTTTTTTCATAACAATTGTCGTAAAGGATCGCCAAATTTGGAAATGGCTTTTACAACCTTAGGATCAGACACAATCTTTTCAGTTATTCTGCCGACATTGGTTGTAAAAACCAAAACACGCGTATGATTGTTTTACAACGTAGCTTAGGTAAACACTAGTAGCTATGGGTGAAGGTACCTATAGTATATTGTTTACGTAGTAAACACCTGCGCTGGAGCGCGGCTCGCGGCATATCGTCCGCTTGCTTAGAGGTGCAGCAGTTGAATTGCCGGGACCGATATGCATTGCAAAACATTGAGATAAACAAGAAAAAGAAACGACAAAATTTGAAAAAGATGAACAAGAAACAGAGAGATGAGGGAAAACAATATTCAACAAGAAAGGGGAAAATCATCGAAGAAAAATCTATGCAGATTAATCCGTGTATTCCAGAGAAGTGTAATCGAGGTTGTTATGAAATAAGCGACGAGAGAAGAACCTCCATTTTTTCATTTTTCTGGAAACTTGATGTTCAACGGCGACGTGATTGGCTAGTTCGCTCTGTACATGCAGGACAAGGCGTAAAAGAACGGCTTCTATCAAACGAAATCTTACCTACGATTATTTTATAAATGATGGTGAAGATCATAGGAAGGTATGCCAAAAATGTTTATTGAACACTTTAGACATAACGCAGAGATTTTTGCTGTACACTTTATCTAATAAAAAGGAAGGTATGTCACAAGAAGAAAAGAGAACGCGAAGTGCTCCTAACAAATATTTAGAATCAGATAAAGTCTATGTACGTACGTTTATTGAGAAACTTCCTGCTTGCCCGTCACATTACCACAGAAAGAAATCCAAACGTATGTATCTGCAGCAAGAATTGAAAAAATCTGTCCAAATTATTCAGGATTTATCTAGAGGACTGTAAACTAAACAACCAAAAAGCTGTGAGTGAAACCATCTTCCGAAAGATTTTTAATGGAGATTATGACCTTGGCTTCCACACCCCAAAGAAGGATAAATGTACATTCTGTAATAAAGCAGAGACTTTTGGAAATGTAATGACTGAAACTGATAAATAAAAATGGAAGAAACACCTAGAAGAGAAAGAAGCCATGTATAGCCGATTCAAAGCTCATCAAACTTTGAAGGATGTTGATACTCTGACTTGTAGTTTAGACTTAAAGAAGTTCTCAATACACCCTTTGGAGAGAGCATGCTTTTATATTATTCCCGGAAATACGCTACGTTTATAGAGTATCACACAAAATGTTTCCTGTTTTGCCTGGATTGAGTGTGATGGCAAACGAGGCGGCATTGAGATTGCATCTTGTTTGTATATGTATTTGAAAGAACTTGATAAAAAAGGGTTTAAAAACGCTCTCTTATACTGTGATTCGTGCACGGGACAAAATGAAAATAAAGTCGTTTTATCCGTCCTTAATTACTTTTTACATACCTCCAACAATCTTCAAGTGATTCAGATCAATTACTTGCTACCTGGACATACGTACATGCCTGCCGATTATGTACATGCGACAATTGAAGCCGAAGTAAAAAAACTTATAGTGTGGAGTCCGTCACAATGGCCGTCATATTTTGAAAGTGCAGGAAAAAGGCCTAGAACTTATTCAGTTACTTTTGTATGGAGCACACAGACTTCATTGATTGGGAGGTGCTCGCGACGAAAACCTTTACCAAAGAGATAGTAAAAAACATAAAATTCAAAGATATTCGAGTAGCTACGTTTAAAAACCAGAATTTGAATCAAATGGGAATTAAATATTCTATGAAAGAAGAAGCATTGAGCGAAAAAGTTTTGCTTTTCCGAAACGTGCAGAAGAAAGTAAAGGGGAAAGGTAAAGGCAAAGGGAGGGGGAAAAAGATAGAAGGGATTGACGAAAGCCATGAAATAGAGTACCAGAAAGTGCTAAACAGTTTCAACTTAGCTCCAAAGTATTCCAAAAAACTGTCCATATCTGCAACTAAGTATTCAGATTTGAAGAAATTGTGTTCGGGTGGAACAATTCCTAAAAGGTTCCACAGAGAATTTCAGGAAATGCCCTATGATGGCAAAATCAGTAATGCACTCGTTGAAACAGATGAAGAAGATGAGGTTGCATCGGAGGTTGTGGAGGAGATTGTGGATAGATATCTATAATCTCCTCCTCAATCTCCGATGTCACTCCAGAGCTCCAATCAAAGTCATACTTGATTTTAAGTTGCCCCAGTTGACGTTGCTAAACATACTTCAATTATAACACCACTGGTTACTATTTTTGTTGTTAATTGTATTTTATTATTCTAAAATAATAGTTTTTCTAAGATAGAAATAGTGCATTACATCATTTGCTCCTAGATTATAAGTTCTAACTAGAAGAAACCTAATTATAGTGTATTCATTTACAACAATAAAGTTTCGTTTTTCTATGGAACCCTGTCTTTTACTACACAAATAGCCGGCTATTTTTATTACATACATGTATTTTACAACAAACGTCACAATATTTCATGAAACTATTTTTGTCGTAATAACCAATTAACATGAAATTTTATGTAGTGAAAGCCACACTAACTCCTAAACTATAACACGTACTCTTTTCTGGTTTACATCAAATAAAAGTACTCAAAATTTTATGAAAATATTTCACAGATATATCAATATAACTATAAAAACCAAAAAAATACAATAAAAAACACGTGTATTTTTTTTTGTTGCCCCTCCTGTAAAGTAGCGTTTTGGCTTTTACGACAAGTGTTCCGCAAATGGTCGATATGTGTTGTATATATTTTTTGTGTTTCCCAAACTTCACCCATTGCAAGGATGTCGCTAATTAAATACTCACCCTGCAAATTTAATTAATTGGATATATTTATTTAATATTTATGAATAAATACATTTCTTTTTAGAGATAATAATATTTAAGAGATAATAGATTGTTTTCTATGTGAATTTCAAAAAAGCATTTATAGCGTTTTAAATAAATACTGTTATTTACACAACACTTTTTGTAAATAAACTTGGTTTAGTAACGAAAGCCATCAGACTCACTGTAACTAGACGTAGCAAGTGTCATACTTCGCGATAAACCCGACGAAACTTTGGCAATATCTTACTAACATAACAGAAACTTATGCAATTCATTGCATCCTGCAATGAAGAAAGTTTCGTAATTGAAAATACTTATTTTTTAAATAAAACTAAAATAACGAACATAATATTCTCAACATAATTCGGGGTTTGCAAGTCTACTGTCGATTCCATTGCTTCCCTAGTGAAAAAAAATAGTTACTAGTGTAGGGACTACATCACGTAGTATATTTCGTTTAACCCGCCAAAAAGCGATTCGAATTTTTTGCGTGCGGTATTACAACCCGCGCGAGATGCATTTCGCCAGACAAATTGTCACATCACTTTCACGAACGAATATCGTTGTAAACTCGAGCGAGTCTGAACAAGCTTGCCCGCTCACCAGTCTGGAATAAACCTTTCACCAATTAAAACCTCTGTGTTTTCCTCCTTTGCGACGCCTTTGGTTGAACAGTTATCGGTACCACACGTAACACCGGAAACGGCGGTTGTCAATGTTCTACGTGAGCAACATAAGCCGCGGTAAACTAACCTTGCGCGAGACGAAAAACAGTCGGCGTATTCTACGACTTTCTCAATCCTTGAGACTCCAGGCCCACTACAGTTTATTGTGAAAGCATGATAGTACATATATATAATACACCCCTTGAGTATGATACGACCAAATCTGGTCCTTTTATGAATTGAAAGTTTCTATATAAAAATATCTAATTAGGAAATGTTTTATGAAAAATGTTAATCTCAAAAGTGGAAAATCACCTTTTCAGGGAATGTAGTACTCAATGGTGTTGATCAATGGTAAAAAAAATGTTTACCACTAGAATCTTTAAAAGTATTTTTTTTTACAAATTTGCAAGAAAAGTTGCGCACATATTTCAAAATAGAGTACATTATTTTAAAAACAATTGTATTAGTTTTAAACTAAAAAAACCGCAATGAAATATCTTGCACCAATCCAGAGATAGAGCATTGAAAATGGTATCAAATGTCAACATTTTACATTCTTACTTAAAAAAGTGGAAGTTCTGCTTTTTATGAAATATAGTACTCAGCAGTGTAGAATGAGAGTGAAAAAAACTAAATTTTTGAGTTTGGTGTTTTAAAAAATATTGATTAAAAACATTTTTTTAGAAAGCTGCAGCAAGAAAAGTTATACACATATTTCAAAATGGAGTACATTATTTTAAACACAAAAATATCAGCAATGAAATAAAACAACCGCAACAAAATATCCTACCCCATTCCAGAGATAGAGCAATTAAAATTTTTGTCGAATCCACAAGTGAGAAAACCTAACCTAACCTAACCCCCTACCTGAATTGACATGGAATACACCATATAATTTCCAAGATAACATATCTAACGTCACAAAATGAAATGTATTAAACTTCCCTATTTTGCCGTTCCGATATTAAGACTTTGACATATTTACAGTGACTACATCTTACAATGTGTCAATGAAGCAAAATTTCTAGGACTTTACATAGATTCCAAATTCACAAAAGCTGTAAAAATGTTATGCGGATATGATCCCTCAAAATCTGTATAATTTGCATTCCCTATTAAGTTATGACGTTATGTTCTGGATAATGGTGTCTAATTAATTAAGGATATTTCGCCTCCAAAACAGAGCAATCGGATTTTTTACTGTAGTTTCTGTACGTCCTGCACGGCATATTTCATGGACCCAGGTGTCATGCAGATGTATTCCATTTGTGAAAACTAAATCCACAAGAAATTCATGGTATATGCAAGAAATAACATTGACACAGCTCCTATAAATTCAAATATTCACTAGGACAATACACAAACAAACTAAGCTATTCTACAACAGAAAATAGAGTCATTGTCAGTCATAAGTCTCATAGGAGTTAAATTTTAAAGAAAACTCAATTTATACTCGCCCAACTAACTAGATTCTACTAAGGATTTTGATAAAATAGACGTTTCTAGTTTTTTTACAGTTTCGAGTGACTATTCGACCACCTGGTTGTGTAATTTTATCGTTGACCCTTTTGTTTATATTCTGTTGTTCGCTTTGTTTTTACCTTGACTGCAAACATCTACTCATACCATTTTTATTTATGACAGTTTATATTATTTAGTTCATTTTTATTTATGACAGTTTATATTATAGGTATACGATGTGTACTTCTAACAAAATATAGTTAAGTATATTATTAAATCACATTGAATCTGATCTAGGAGTATTAACTGAAACTGAGTTTTTACTCTAACCCCAAACCGACTCGCATACACGACTGGTGCGAAGTGTATTTATTACATTTAACTTTAATAACTCAAAAAATTATGTTGAAAAATCAAATTTCTTTATGTTGTAGAATATTTGAAGCAGAAAAAATCGGTCTGTCCGTTTGTCTGTCTGTATGTCTGTATATATATTTGTCTTATTCATCATCTGTTTCATCCATCCATGGCAAAAGGTAATTATGTTAAAGGTCCCGTACCTAGGGTAGAAATGGTAGCTGGCATACAAGTGGACGACTGATTATCACATCTTTTCCCCGTACGATCAACAACTTTTTCTTAGTTCTCTGAATTAAAAAGAAAATCGATTACGGAAGAATATTTTTGAAATCGGATTATTCGTTCTTGATTTCAATGATAGGCTTAGAAGGCTGTTACTCAAGTCGACGCATATTGACTTCACTAAGTGTAAAAAGTCCTACTAACTGCCCTAATGCGTAAAAGAAAAATATATATGAAAACTTTTAATTTCAAAATCAGTGAAATAAATCATATAAATCACCGATATTCTTTTGATTACAGGAGGTTCGATTACTGGCATCAACGAAGAGATTATTTGGGTGAGCATCGGCATGGCCATCACAATTGCGATTCTCATCACAATAGCCCTTTGCTATCTCATGAAAGAGAAATGCGACAAACACAGAGAATTCTACGTCATAGCTTAAGAAATACCATCGAGATGGTACATAAAAAGTAGAACGTCAAAACTGATTGTGGTAGCTTTAGTAGAATAGGATGTATCGATGTGTACTACGGTAGATATACTCGAAACTAAATATGGTAGACGATAGAAGAATATGTAAGTGTTGTAAAGACAAGGACCAAGATTGATGAAAAAAATCATCATTATGGCGAGTAGGGATTACATCCCAAATATTAATGGTCCTTAATAGGATCTTGGATGAAATTTTGATACTTCGTAATAAAACCTCTTTTTTGCTATATTCCGAATGTAACCGCCCAATTTATTCACAAATTGAAAATCGTTTTTATTTAAATTCATAATATTATAATGTAAAGTAATCTGGTCAACTAATCGTATTAAAGCCTTTGTACCTGTTTCATGCACTGTATATTGTAGTATAGATTATATTGCACTGTTAGAATGTGCCAAATTTTATTGAAGAAGAGTTTAAATATTAATATATAACTGAAATTTTAAAAATACCATTATTTATTCATTTTTAATTTTGGCCTATAACTGTCAATAGTTTTTAGTCGTATCTGTTAAAAAATTATTTTCATATTTATTTCTACATTTATCAAATTTAAAAAAAAATATATATTTCGTAGTTAATAAGGACAAATGTAAAAGGTACTGTATAAACATTAATATGACCAATAAACGAAATTATATTTATATCTAAGGCGACGATATAGAATATAACGAATAAATATAATTATATTATTTGAAAAAGGTGTTTTATTTGAGTAGTGTGTTGTGAATATCATGGATGAAAAATTATGATGAAATTAAATCATTATTTTATTCGCTGACTGCAGAAGTTGAGCCTTTTTAACCGACTTCAAAAAAAGGAGGAGGTTATCAACTCGGTTGTATTTTTTTTCAATATTTGCTACCTCAGATCACTGTCATTTATGAACCGGTTTGGAAAAAAAAATATTTGAAAGGATATACTTCCAGATTGGTCTCATTTTTATCAAAATCCTGTTCTGATAATAGGATCCATAAGAAAATGAGGGAACTCCTCAAATATTAACATATGAATTTTAAAATTTACGTGTTGGTTCAGTTCCGATGACAATGCATTTTTTATAGTAAGCATGACCTGATTCTTCTACACCCAGGGTTGTGTCCCGATGAGGGGACTCCTCACAGACAGTCAACAGACCTCACAGACGGTCAACAGCACAGACCCGAACTTTTGTATACGCATTCAGTTATGATAGGCCGTTCTAAGTTTCACCATGATATAGCTGCTGCACCCAGAGTTGGCTCCCGTCGAGGGGACTCCTCTACGCGAAATTTTGTATACGCATTCAATTATGATAGCTCGTTCTAAGTTTTGCCATACACTTATAAAAAAAAGGCTGCTGCACGTTTTTTCTGTGAAATTTTTTGATTATTTTAAATTTAACAGAAACACCGAAAATATTTGATAAAAAAAAATGCGTTTTTTCATTTAACATAAACTTATCATAGACGTAAATCATTTTGCACTTGAATCTCTATAGTAAAATGAAAGAATTACGTTAGTTTACTTCTTGATCAATACATTTTGATCAATACATCAATACATTTTGATGCGTTATGACAAGTCAAGATAATTGTTGCAAAAAGTTTCGATTTTATGAAATAGTGACAATTCTGCGGTAAACTGTTCCACCGGCGATTGAAAAGGTCTGGCATGCTTATTAGTTCACGTATATGGGGGTTTTCTCAGAAAAAAATCCGGCAGTATTTTTCCCAACGGTTTCATATGTATATTTAGACGCTGAATACGATTTTAAACTTTGCGACCTCGCCAGAGGTGAGCTAACTTCAGGAATCGCGAGAAGCCGCATTTTTTCGCATTTAATTAAATACATTTAGTTTGAATGAACGAAAAACTAAATTTAGTTTTTCGCTTATAATACACGAATAAAGCAATTTTTAATAACTACTATTCAGTACAAAATTACAGTAGAGAAAATTTCCTATAATTCATATTTACAGATTTAATTCCTCCGATGTACCAAACCGCCACTAAAGCGCGCTCAAAAATGGTATTGTTTGGTCACTTAGTTAGAGAAAGACGCAGAAAATGGCATGTTGAAAGTGCGGTCGAGCCGCGCTATGAATTTCATATTCCAAAAATCAATTAAATTATGATTAAATGGTTTCCTTAAGTTAAATTTGTTGCATCAGCAAACGTATGTAAGATGCGTAGTCGACGTTTTAGAAGACCATCGAAACTCCCACGTTAGCTAATTTTGCTTAACGTGAATAAAACTGGATGCGTTGAGTAAAAATATATTACAGTAGTCTGGTAATACACTACAAATGACTGATCGTCAATGAGGTACCACATCAGCGGCCATTACTGGAGGGGGGTGGGCGCCCCTCTCTTGGAATTTGCTATGTATAGATTAAAGGATAGGCATAGATATAGATATAAATGTTTTAGACAAAATTTCATAGTGCATTTTTAGAGGGAGCTAACGGGCCCATGATGAATTGGCCACGATGACCCATGTGTTCAGGGTCGGTCACACTCACGGGTCAACACCCATCCGACGGCCTCCACGCACGGGGTGCGAACCTGGGTAGGACTCTGGGGGGCGAAACCAGTTTCCCCTGGGAATCAAACCTCTGGCGCTCCTGGACTGTCTGCGCACCGTGCGGCGCAAGCCAATCGATTGTGCACTCCGACTAACATCTTGCGGTGTCGACTACAACGGGCGAGCCCGTCACCACAGGACGTTTTAACGATTAGTCGTTCTGTCGCCCTGCAGTGAACGTAGAAGACTTTGGACAGTATAATCCTACGTCCAGCTACGTCACAACCCGTGAGAGTCCAACGCCTTACCGCGAGTGAGCCAGGAATAAACCCGGCGGGCTCGAGATACTCGCGCCCTCACTTCCAATTGTGACCAGATTTCTCCGGTCTCTCGATTGGTTCCGAGTTCGAGGTCGCTTGCGCGGTCCTCTCCCTTACGAAGCGGTGAAACGGAGTGCACCGAATCTATCGCGGACCAAGGCGTCCTTTGCCCGACTCTGAACCGGGATCGGATGGCCAATGGTCATTTCAAGAGCAGTCGCCGTAAGGTAGACAACTACCCCCGCTCTATAGGAAACAATACAGTTCCCAGACTCCCCCGATTGTTAGTCGGAGAGCACAATCGATTGGCTTGCGCCGCTCGGTGCGCAGACCGTCCAGGAGCGCCAGAGGATTGATTCCCAGGGGAGACTGGTTGACCCAGTGTCCTACCCAGGCTCGCACCCCATCCGTGGAGGCCATCGGATGGGTGTTGACCCGTGAGTGTGACCGACCCTGAACACATGGGTCATTATGGCCACCTCATCATGGGCCCATTAGCTCCCGACTAACAGTCGGGGGAGTCTGGAAACTGTATTGTTTCCTATAGAGCGGGGGTGGTTGCGTACCTTACGGCGACTGCTCTTGAAATGACCATTGGCCATCCGATCCCGGTTCAGAGCCGGGCAAAGGACGCCTTGGTCCGCGATAGATTCGGTATTCACCGTTTCACCGCTTCGTAAGGTAGAGGCCCGCGCAAGCGACCTCGAACTCGGAACCAATCGAGAGACCGGAGAAATCTGGTCACAATTGGAAGTAAGGGCGCGACAGTCTCGAGCCGCCGGGTATCTGCAACATACCTGGCTATCTCGCGGTAAGGAGTTGGTCTCTTACGGGTTGTGGCGTAGCTAGACGTCGGATTGTTATGTCCAAAGTCTTCTACGCTCACTGCAGGTCGATAGAACGACTAATCGTTAAAACCTCCTGTAGTGACGTGCTTGCCCGTTGTAGTTGACAACTCAATATAGTGCATTTTTAGAGAAACGAAAGTAAATTAGCCAAAAATTTATTTTAACACTCCTCAATTATTTCCTCCACATTTCCTCTCCATATTTCCCTCTACTCTTTCCTCTTTTCACAAAATCTCACTGAGCTTCTTCTCTTGTCCCTCTCTTCTACATAGTCGTCTTTCTTCTCTTGATGCCCGATGGATCAAAATGGGTGATCGAGTGTAGTGAGCTGCATTTCGGGTTGTTGTTCTGCAGGAGATTTTGAGATATCTTCATGTCTGTCACCGCTCGATTCCTCCTCTGACAACAAACGTACTCATCAGGTTACATTTTGACATCTAGTATATATTACATAGGACGGACAAAATGTCAAAAAAATACACTTTACATTTACAAAGCCAATGCGTTATTGATCCAATGGAGGAAAACCGATTTACATCCCAACTATGTATACACGTTTTGTAATGTTTTTTTGTTGGTATGAATTTTTACTGCATTTGGGGGACATTTTTGATAATGAAACATATTTTTAAAAGACCCCGACTGCTTTTAGAACATACTTCTTAGATCAAATTTTGTACAAGCAGTCGTGTGTTTTTTTAAAAAATTATCTTTTTCATTTATTTATTTTTATTTATTAAATATAATTGATTGATTTATTTTACTTATAAATCATGCTTATTGCGTTCGGTCACCAAACTAGGATTATCCCGTTCAAGATGTTCTCGTTAATAAATCTTTTTTTTCTTCGTTTATTAAAATTTAAATAAAAAAAATAAATATACGTTTCGACAAAAATGACAAACGTTATCTTCTGTAGTTAGTGCTTTATGTATAATGTACACTTATGTATAAACAAAATAAAATCTTAATATATATAAATTACGTGTCACGTTGTTTGTCCGCGATGGACTCCTAAACTACTTAACCGATTTGAATCAAATTTGCACACAATGTGCAGTTTGATCCAACTTGAAAGATAGGATAGCTTACGTCTTAATTTATAGTCGCGATATTATTTTATTGCAATGTCTATTATTTAACATTCGCAATTATCTGTTAGTTCCAAACGATTTTAACAGATGGCGTTATCTATTGAGTAATCCATAGATGGCGCTGCTATGTTAAACCTACAAACGTCATAGTCGGCCAAGCGTTATTCTAAATTCAAAATATTGTGAAGGTAATACAGTGAAATTATTCCTGCTTTTTAATTATTTGTGCTTCATTGTTCAAAACTCTTTAATTAAAATATATACATGTAAGTATTATCACATAGTTATAAAAGTGGAATAACTGCAGTATAGGAACCTCTCTCCAATTTTTTTCATTTTAATGCTAAATCTGAAAGAAAATTGTGTCGGTCGCTATAAATAAGCGAGATATAGGCATTCAAAGTTTAAATTTAAAAAACAGGCCAAAATAATATAATATAAAAATGGATGTTGGTATATCTGTATGCCCGTTTGTCCGAGTTTAATAGACTCCGAAACCGTTTGACCGATCACCATGAAAGTTGGCATATATATGTATTTTTTCATGGTTAAGGTTTTTATATATATCCGCTTTGTTGCAACTTTCAACTAGACGGTGCTGCAGCACACCAACTTCTATACTGCTCAACCAATCGCCATGAAAATTGGTATACATTGGTATTTGAGAAAAGATATAACACGGGCAACGCCGGGTAATACCACTCGTGTTATTATATATGTACATCTAAGATATAGTTAGCAAGTAGTTTTAAGTCCCACTAATTAGCAGAGTATCGGCAAGTCGCGACCTCAATTACTTGATGAACTGTCGTCTGGCCGAGTAATGAAGTGGGCGGAGGCGAGAAAAGAGAGAGGGCGTGTGTGAGAGGGAGACAGAATATATGTACGTATGTTAGAAGGAAGGGTAGCTAACTCAACCATGTGACCGGCCTCTAATGACCCGTAAAATATCGGTTAGACAGGTATAATAATATATCATGAACTAATGGATGGATCGAACTATTTCATATAATTAAATTTCATGCTGAATGAGCTTCGATTCAGTATTCAGTATTCAATTTATTCATTCAAAATATACAATAAAAGCATAAATAATCAATTAAAGCTAGTTATCACATATAAGAGAATTCATCAGTTGCCAGTAATATATTGATAGATATAAAAGTAATCAAGTAGAAATATTGATTTGACAGTAATGTTGACTAAAGTCAGCTTCACACAGCAGACAAATAAGTTATATACATGATAATAACCTGTATAATAACATGTTTATTTATTTTTCAATAACTTTTTTGTATTTTTTATTTCTTTATTTATAAAAATAACATGTATTTATAGCAGTTCAGTTCCCCACTAGTGCCTTGTCAATGGGTAACTAGTAATGAATGTTTTTATAAATTTTACTAATATTAACTAGCTTTACAATTAATATTAATACTTACTTACATTATTTATATTATATTTCATTATTATTATTTATTATTTTACTTAGTTTGCCTGGATAAATAAATATTTAAATTTCCTAATAACTTAAGTTTCAAAGTTTTTGCTAATCAATTTGTCTATTTTTAATAAAAAGTAAAATGTCTTACAGTTACTGTTTGTGTATCTGTCATGTTAAATTAACAAAAGAAAATATTGTCCACTTTGTTTCCATACCATGTACCTACCTAGTAATCAGATTTTTGATAAAATTGTACCTACCTAGTAATCAATTATTTGATTAATTAGGTAAGCCCCCATGTAATATTAGCCCAGGGCCCCACAAACTCCCTCACAAAAACTCACAAAAGTTCCTAGTGTAACATCTGGGTACACGTTTTATACAAAAGTGCTAATTCTTTAATGTGTGTTACGTTGTAAGGGCCCCGGGTTTCCCTGCTATTGATTTACATGTGAACTCGATGGCGGAAACTCGGAAATGTCGGAGCCTGCGTAATATCTGATTGATTTTAAATGACTAAGCTCATGACTGAGCACATCCCGGAAAGATCTTATCGCCACTCGGCGAACAAAAACTAGCCTACCGATATGCGCCGTGACAAGGTGAACTGATTCCACCCCACGCTATAGTGTGTCTGCTTTCATACAAGTTAAAGGGCCATATGTCATAATGCGTTGCGTACGTTGCGTACGTGGTACCCTCATGGTACCGGCACACTGGTCCTACGTACGCAACGTACGAAACACATTATGACGTCTTGCCCTTAAGGGGTCCGGAACACTGCTCCTACCTACGCAGCGTACGCAAAGCATTATGGATTTGATCCTTGAATTTACATGAAAGCAGACACAATTATCCCACGCAAAGTTGCGTGGGTTAAAGTGTGTGCTTTCATTCAATCCATGTGCGTACATTGCCTACGTCGGACCAGTGGGCTGGCCCCTTAAATTTGCATGAAAGCAGACACTCTTACGCAACGTTGCGTACTATAGTGTGTCTGCTTTCATGTAAATACATGGGCCAGATGTCATAACGCGTTGAGTATGTTGCTTACGTAGGACCAGTGTGGTGCTGCCCTTAGGTCTGATCGTTTTATTGACGCAATGAAGAAATGTATAGCCACACACCTACAAGCATAATTGCTTGTTTTCCAGCATACAAGAATCGATACTAAACAGTTGACGATAGGTATATCATTTCTTAGTAGACATTGATCTCGATTGCGTTTCTTCGTGATCTAATTGAAAAATGATTCATAAGTACTAGACAAAGCAGTGCGTTAAATCGGAATGTAAAATGAACAATCGTATCTTTTCTTGGACAAAAACTACGTGCCAAACATGAAACCATCTGAAGGAGTTTGAAAACATTTCGTCCGGTCTTACACTATGCCGTAAGCGGCATAAGGTGTTCATAAGGTTGTTCGATTAGTACCATTCATTTCATAATATGCTTTAACGTATTAGCCTGTATCGGTCGCACGAACTAATTCCAATTTTAGTTTACGAAGAAACGCAGTCAGGCCCGTTTTTTGAAATGGTTGGAATAAGGTAGACTTTTAGTTTTCGGAAAAGGAAACGAGTCACAATTATTATTTTCACCTCTGCGTTTACATTTATTCTTAAATAAATTTAGAGAAAGCAATAGACAATACTGAATGAATATAACCAGCGCTTTTTCAAGCTTTTTAGGGCTGATACAATGGCCTTTTCGCTTATTCGCAAACAAAAAATAAAAAAAACATGACTGCAGTAACATAAAGTGAACTAAAAAGAACTAAAAGCAGTTAGTGCTAAAAAGGCAATAAAAATTCATACAAACAAAAATACATTACAGGATGGAAATCTCTTTTCCGCCTTCGGATCTGTTGATCCGAAGGCGGAAAAGTAATTGTAATTATACAATTACTTTGTAATTATACGCATTGTAATTATACATTTCTTCAATATCTTGTACGTCCCTTTAGGACGTACAAGATTTACTATAATAAATTTAGTTTTGAACATATTACATTTTTTTTTGTAACGGAAGTTTTTTTTTATTTTTAATTTTTGATTTCTATATATTTCTACAATAATGCTTATATTTGAGAAACATTTTTTTGCGTTGAAAAGCATGTTTTTAGAGAATTAAGTTTATATAACAATATTGGTTAAAACAGGCGATGTAAGACCGCAAGACGGTATTCATTTGGGTATTGTATATTCTGAAAATCCTTTGTATATAGCGATATACAAAAAACAAATATATTTTTAGCATTTAAACCCCATACGGTAATAGCCCACTTAATATCTAATGACAATAATAATTATCTTACAGGCGGCCGGATTTTATATCACGTGGCAGTACTCACGCTATCTCTCCATCCAAGTACTCACCACGCCCGAACTGATCAACTTCGGTGATCAGATGGAAATCATGGGAGCTAATGGGCCCTTGCTGAGTTGGCCACGAAGAACCATTCTGTTCAGGGTCGGTCACACTCACGGGTCAACACCCATCCGATGGCCTCCACGCATGGGGTGCGAGCCTGGGTAGGACACTGGGTCAACCAGTCTCCCCTGGGAATCAATCCTCTGGCGCTCCTGGACGGTCTGCGCACCGAGCGGCGAAAGCCAATCGATTGTGCTCTCCGACTAACAATCGGGGGAGTCTGGGAACTGTTTATATTTCCTATAGAGCGGGGGTAGTTGTCTACCTTTCGGCGACTTCTCTTGAAATGACCATTGGCCATCCGATCCCGGTTCAGAGTCGGGCAAAGGACGCCTTGGTCCGCGACAGATTCGGTGCACTCCGTTTCACCGCTTCGTAAGGGAGAGGACCGCGC
Organism: Micropterix aruncella; assembly: GCA_944548615.1. Classification (NCBI taxonomy): domain Eukaryota; kingdom Metazoa; phylum Arthropoda; class Insecta; order Lepidoptera; family Micropterigidae; genus Micropterix; species Micropterix aruncella. The sequence goes on along the minus strand of OX155964.1, from coordinate 29,241,639 downwards.
AAGCGACCTCGAACTCGGAACCAATCGAGAGACCGGAGAAATCTGGTCACAATTGGAAGTGAGGGCGCGAGTATCTCGAACCCGCCGGGTTTATTCCTGGCTCACTCGCGGTAAGGCGTTGGACTCTCACGGGTTGTGACGTAGCTGGACGTAGAATTGCACTGTCCAAAGTCTTCTACGTTCACTGCAGGGCGACAGAACGACTAATCGTTAAAACGTCCTGTGGTGACGGGCTCGCCCGTTGTAGTCGACACCGCAAGATGATGGAAATCATTGTTTCAACGTGGCTACGGACATTGCCACTATATTAGTGATATGTGATATAATTTAGGGGAATAAAGTATCTGGTAGGGGTTGAAGTTGTTGAAATACCAAGAAGATCATTGAATAATATGCATCTGTAAAGGGTAACACCTTTCACCAACAGACTTGATAAGAAATATCGCTTTCTGTAATTAATCGCAATTTCAATACAAAAGGCTTCCATTATCGAAATGAATAATTATGAAATGAATTTAAGCAGCCGTGTAAATGAGACAAGAATTAATTTCCTTCCTAGAGCGGGGCGGCGCGGCTGTGCGCTTAAGCATAAACTCCGGCCCCGGAGCTTGTTTACAAAGTTGCCAGAAATTGGGACAAACAAGCTACGCAGTACCTAATTATATAAAATATTTAATGGCAGTCCATTAAGAAAGATACCTTGTTAATTTAAGATCGCTTGAGTTTTATTAAAAGCCGCATGAAAATGAAGAAAATTGAATAAAATATAACTTGAAAGCAATACCATTGATTATATAGGGTATCAGATCATTTAAGGCTTTACTACGTTTTGGCAGCTAAGATATCATAAGTTTAACTATTGATTAATCTTTCATGCTCATATGATTATGACGTGGTCCCGTAACCGGCATGTCCATTCAACACGGGCACGTGAACAACTTGCTATAATACCCAAGCACAAAACTACACATTTCCAGTGCAGCTTTTCGTATTATTCTGCGGTTGTATGGAATCGGTTGGGAAAGGCTTTGTGATCGAAATCAATTGCAGTATTTAAGGACCACTTTAAAAGTTTATTATTAAAGGAAGATATTTAGATGTCATAATTTGATTTTATTTTTAAATTACTATTGCAATTGGATTATTACTATTGTCTTCGTTTATTTATTAATTTGTAACCTGATTATTTAATGTTAAATATTTTGATTTTGATTATTTTTGATTTATTATATGTAGATTATTAAATTTATGTAATTACGTTATTTTCTTTTAATATCATTTGATGTTAAATATCTTGATTTTGATTATTTCGATTTGTTTATTAATTTGATTATAATTATTTGGATTGATTTGATTAAGATTTATTTGATTTGGTTATTTTATTTTAAAAATCATATGCCTATGTATCAATAATTAATAGGTGTGTCCTGAAAACCAGGATAAGAGATATCCTGAAGATACCCCTAATTTGCAGCGTTTGTAGCTTTATTTCATAGTCTTTGTCTATTTATAGTTTTAATTTTTAATCTGTGTGTTCTTGTTTTTTTTTGTATATGTTTTTTATAACAGCTGCAGATAAATAAATAAATAAATAAATAAATAAATATTAACACGCCTATATTGTATACTATTTCAAATTAATCTAAAATTATAATATCTGCGTAAAATACCGATGTATAGAGTAGTTGACTGAAATGACAACAGATGGCGCTGAGCGCATAATTAGGACGTGATGTCTAAAGGCGGAATCAATTCACCCTAGTGATTTGGTGGAATTATTTATAATCGAGAACAAGGGAACAAGAGAAGATAACAAGTATAGTGCAATAAACGAGAACCAATTACTAGTGTGAGTTCAGTTTATAACATATCAAACGATTGTTTAAATCATAGGCCTCAAATGGTAGATAAAGATGTCAATTTTAAATTGGTATACAGGTTTCAATATATAATGGGCCCGATTGCGTTTCTTCGTGTACTTAAATAGGAACTTAGTTAAACCGAACGAGACAGAGCAATACGTTAAAACGGAATATTAAATGAACTATTGTCGATTTTCCCGCACCAAAACTACCTATCAAACGTATAAACGCTCGAAATAAGTTGCGGTATTGGATTTAGCGTCTTTATCCTCGGTGGGTAGTGGTAACCGGAAAAGTGGCAACCGTTTATTTCACTTTCCGCTCTAACGTACTGCTCTGTCTCGTCTACATGAACTAATTTCCAATTTTAGTTCAAGAGAAACGCAATCGAGCCCAATAATTAGTCGCTTTAATGTTCAAATAGACTAATAGATAGAATTCTATTCTCTCCGTATTATATCTGTGTTGTAATCAGCCTATATAAAATGCGACTAATGATACTAATAACTAAATGTTATTATTGTTATCATAGTTTATAGCTAATGGCTCGTGTGCAGTTAGGCCAATAAGAACCATCTCGTTTTATTGGGGTCATCCCAACTCACGCTTCCTCGAATGAGGGTGTCTACCTCGATAAGGACTCTTTTCCCAGGCTATAGCTGGTGGATCAGGTTCCCTTAGTTAGGGGGTAAACTTCGGGCGCTACTGGTTGGTTTGCTCACCGTGCGGCGTCAGCCAATCGACTGTGCACTCCGGCTAATAACTGGAACAGTTAGTTTGGAAACAACTACGGTTTCTTAAGCAGCAGGGGATAAATGTTGACCTGATATCAGCCACTCTTGAAAAACGACCAAAAGTAGCACAAATTGGATAGGTATATAAAAGTAACGGCAAAGTTTTCGCTACAGCTTTTAGTCACAAGAACTAGTAATATGGCAGTCATACAACCGGATTAGGCGCATTTTATACGGCATTTAGCTAAATAATAGCTGAATAGCGGTCATAACAGCAACCTTCGGTGGTATAACAAAGCGCTTATAGTATGAGTAAGCGCTTATAAAGCACTAATAGCGCATGCTGTGGCACCCTTATATAGCCAGCGGCTGTAAAAGTGTCTCCAATTGATACTTTATTACAACTTCTAGTACCCGACTAGAAATCTTGAAATTAAATAGAATGGCAACGAACGGAAGCTGCATCATCATTTGTCGTCGCAAACATAGAATTTCCAGAATTCCTAAACATGCCGTCGCAAACATAAGCTACTAATATATCTTATTGGATTTATGATTTTATTATAGTTTAATACACCAAATTCTCTTGCGGACATAATTTCATCGATGATATTAAGTAACATGTCTAACAAAGCTTTAAGGCGTCTTCAAAGTGTACATATTTTAAATCAATTTTAATTCATAATTACGGTTTAAAGTTTCTTTGTAAATAAATTTTATTTTTTGCAGTAAAAAAAGAACACTTGCTGGGTATCGTTCACACTATTTGAAATAGGATTTACCTATAATACGTGTATTTTATGACCTAAAATGCCTCAAAACATAAAATACATACATTTTAGGTTATAAAAATTCACAAAAAATGGCCGCTTTGCTTATATGGCATCTGCAACTTTAATATAACCTTTATAGAATTATAAGCTGCGTAAGTGAGGCCCTAGTGACAAGTTCAGAGCTTTTACTCTTTGTAAATCAAATACTGCACTTCAATATGACCATAAGCTGTAAAAGGTTGGGTCTTGTAACCAATATACAACCTTTACTGAAGTATGGGTAATGTAGTAGTTTTTGATTTGTTTCTTCTATAAAGGTTATTTATTCGACTACTATAGCAGCCAGTTATAAAATGGTTATAAATTAGTATGCTTTATAGCGATTATGCCACCCTTATTCGGCTAAAAGGCTTATACAGCTAAAACGCTGTATAGCAAGCACCTATAGAGCAATGCCGAGAAGCCATTACTCGCTCGTTATATAAGAAAAGCTGAGTAAACCTTTATTCGACAACATTAAAAGACAAAAAGGTAATATAAGCCAAATGGCTTTAAATAACGCTGTAACGGCCCTTAAGTACCGTCACATGCAATCAACAAATGCATTGATTTCCAGTGAAAAAACACTGACACAAATTCAGCTATTTTGCTACCTCTTGCAGCGATGAATCAGCACGATGAAACAATACTTTTACTCGGAATATTTTGGAATGCATCATATATAGGCCTATATAAACCGGCGAAAACGCAATCAAAGTATCATTTCTCGAGTAATCACCTCCCACAAGGTTGCTACGGTATACTCGGTACCCCTCTCACGAGGTCGCTCAACGAGTCCGGCTCCTTGGTTTCCTTTTCCGCCCTTTTCTGGTCGAGAAGCATCAGACTGCATCCCCACAGACTCGAGCAGTGCCCAGTACGAGATACTAGGAGCACATGTAAAGTCCTTATCCTCACATCCTCGTAAATTCATTCATTCCGCGAGTTACTTCATCCGCGTCAATATTACCTATTCGGGAAGCGTTACAACTGGCAATATCGAACTCTCAATCAATTCAATAAATACCTTCTGATTCACTCAAAATCGCCCTTTAATACGGAGATGTTGAAAATCGCCCTCAAGTTGATCCCACCACCTCACACCGCACAATCTGGAGTCTAGTGAGGGGTGGTCTCTCACAACACCATTACATAGCTGATAGTTAATCTGAACGCCTTTACATGACTTTTAATCAGCTTAAAGCTATATTAGGCACTACTAATATGGCTTTTGTGCTTGTAGGGCATACGGTACCGAGTGAAGAGATGGAAAAGCATGTCATGGTTCGCGATAAATTCACACTGAATTTTCGCTGTCCTAACAAAAAGTATGGGCCGCGCAAGCAACTTCGGAGCCATAACTTGTAGTAAGGGTACGAGGTTGGCAAACTGTGTGCACGTCAGTGTCTCGCAGCAGGGCGATGGCTTCTTACAGGCTTGATGGCGTAGCTAGATGGTGGACTGTCTTCGTCCCCAAGTTCTTCCCAAGTTTTGTAGGTGGCAAAATAAATTTGGATATTTGAACTAATAGTCTGTGTTTATTTGGCAGAGCAATATTTTGTCACATAATCCATTTTGCCTTTCATCGCAACTAATAATACTAGTTATTGCAGAAACATTGTATATACAGTGCTGAACCAAATTGATTTCCTATATTGACATAGCACAGAATAAACAAGACGTCGAGCAAAAACAGTTCCAGAGGGGCGTCAAAGCAGCTTGGGAGACATTCTACGCCGCGTTTCAAAGCGATTTGTGCTATATTATTAGACGGACCGAGATAGAAGTGTATATAGTGCATCTATGTCGCGTTTCCGCCCATGATTACAGGCGAACGTAAGCCTTCCAGGCAGGAGAAAATTGTACGGAAAGGGAACCGTAAAAGATAAATTGCTAAAGGGGCGATAAAATACGGCAGGAATGTTTGAAACTTCTGTTGGGCACTAATATAGAGGAATGAAAGAGTGAAGAAACTAGTGAAGACGTCTCTCGTACCTGAGCAGGGCTTGATCAGGGCTTAATTAGATGATGGTCTATGTTTAATATATAACGGTTTTCTTTAACACACCTTTAACAACAAGTATACCTAGCGAACTAGCCTTAGTAAAGCGACATATTTTTCAAACGAGATCCTAAACAAACATATTCTTTGCAAGGGCGAACCTGCGAGCGATGACGTCATACATTATTCAGCATCGCTGAACTGAGCTCACGATTTTTTTAACTGGTGTATATATTCACATAACAATATATTTCCATACTAGGTACCTACAGCTCATAGTAAAAATAACAATAATATACTTTCTACAAAGGGTAGCCTTGTTTGATATTGTAAGGGTCGTCACCATAAAAGCATCACTTCGTAGGAATAAAATTGCTAATGATTCCGTGCAGTTTTGGCTATATGACCTGTTTGTCATTTTGGGTCAGCTCGACTAGCGGTTTAACTCCCATCTGGAAGCCTCGTCGATAAAGGACGAACCTGGAAAGGACTCTTTGACCCTGTCTCGGCTGTGTCATGGGAGTTAATGGGCCCTTGCTGAGTTGGCCACGAAGACCCATTCTGTTCAGGGTTGGTCACACTCACGGGTCAACACCTATCCGACGGCCTCCACCCATGAAGTGCGAGCCTGGGTATGACTCTGGCCTTATGGTCAGTTTCCCTTAGGAATCAACCTTATGGCGCTCCTGGACGGTCTGCGCACCGTGCGGCGTAAGCCAATCGACTGTGCACTCTGACTAACAGTCGGGGGAGTCTGGAAGCAGTACTATTTCCTATAGAGCGGGGGTGGTTGCGGACCTTACGGCGACTGCTCTTGAAACGACCATCGGCTACCCGATCCTGGGTGAACAGCCGGGGCAAAGGACGCTGTGGTCCGCGATAGATTCGGTAAACACAGTTTCACCGCTTCGTAAGTGAGAGGACCGCGCAAGCGACCTCGAACTCGTTTCCAATCGAGAGACTGGAGTAATCTGATCATAATTGGAAGTAAGGGCGTGAGTGTAAGCCCGCCGGGTAACACTCCTGGCTATCTCGCGGTTAAGGCGTTGGCCTCTTACGGGCTTGTAGCGTAGCTATAAGATGGTGGACTGTTTTGTCCTCAAGTCTTCAAGCTCACTCCAGGCAGATAGAACGACTAATCGTTAAAACTTCCTGAGGTGACGGGCTCGCCCGCTGTAGTCGACAACCCAAGTTTTTTTGTGTCATGGGCAGGTGGGGTCGGAAACGACCACTTGGCAACCCGATCCCGAGTAACTTCCAAAAGACGACATGTTAAGCGATGAAGTCAAACTGAATAACCGCTGAATTAACATCGGGTAGAGGCCGCGCAAGCGACTTCAGACCCGCGGCTAAATAGGAGGAGGGAGACACCCGGCCATATCTGTTTGTGGGGGTTCGAGGCTGCCCGCTGGTTCGCAACTTCCCGGTGCCTCGTGGTAAGGCGTTGGAGTCTCACGGGCACGTTAGCGTAGTTATCATGCGTTCACCTAATGACTGAAAGAATGATCTAATATCGTTACACCATCCTGGGGTGGCGGGTTCATCCGTAGAAGTTGACAAAACTAAAAGTGATGATGAGATGAACTGATAATAAACTATTGAACTTGATACTCCATTGTAACGGTGAACTGATAAACAGTTTACAGTAGTGACGAGGTCGGTTTTTACAGATGGGCGACTGACGCAATAGCATCTAGTTGTACAATAGAACTCTACCTTGAAAGCCGTAGTATTTTAAATGCGTCTTTTATACTGGGCACTAATTAAATTAGTCTTTTTAATGAGAATTTCTTAGTCGTATGTTGTTACTTAAAATACTTGCTGTGGCGTACCAAAAAGCCTTGCAAACCTAATGCTCAAACAAGTGTTTAGAACAATCCGTCAACCACTAGAACAACACGCCAGGGTTGAATCATTCCAAAGCGCTTATTAAGGCTTACGACCGTAAGACGGCCCGTGAGGCCATATCGCTAAATAGGAACAATCTACGCATACTGGTGAGGGCGCTCAAGGGGCATTGTGGCCTGAACAAACACATGTTCAACGTCAAGCTGAGAGACACGAAAATTTGCAGGTTCTGCCAAGGGGCAGAGGAAACTCCCCAGCACCTCATGGGCGAGTGTGGCCCGCTGATGCGTAAAAGATACACACACTTGGGTGGTCACTACCTCCAACCTGAGGAGGTAGAACAATCTGGCGCCAAAAGCCTGCTGCGGTTCTTAAATGACACGAGGCTTAGCGCAGAACTATAGTAGGTGGCGAACACAATAGATCAGCAATGGTCGCAGTGTTACAAGGCTCATAAAGACCTTAGAAAAGCCCCACTCAAGAAATAATAACAAATACTTAAAATACACATTCTAAGTAAACAAAATGAGTAAACATCAATTTAAAATAAATGAGCTGTCTGCTGCCTAATTATTTGTTAAGGTTATCTCCTTACCATTATTTATATAGCATATTAGTTTGCGTAACGCCCTACTACGATTTTTTTACTATGATTTTATTACGAAACGCAACGTGTAGATAGCACTCATAGTTCCAAAAACTTATTTATCTTCTCTTATTATGTTTAATTTGGCCGCGTTGGTGGCATACCAGATGGCGCTCTAAACACGCAAATACAGTAAAAAAATATTCATAGTCATAGTCATATTTGATTAATTCCAAAAAGTACATACTGTGGAATACGTCATTTTATATTTTCTAGAAGTTACTACAACTTCATTACTTGTACATATACTTTTTATATGTAAAGGCAAGACACCATCGCATCAATTATAAAAATTAAATCAAATAACAAAAAAAATAACAAAAAAAATATAATCAAAATTTTGAATTTTTAAGTTTTTAACAATAGTCAATCAAAAATTTTAAAATAAATCAGTTAATAAACAATAAGTTTTACAATAAAATCAACACTACAGAACAAATTTGATAAATGGTAAATTAATAAAAAAAAATTAAGACGGCCTTGTCAAATTCATCAAAGTTATAGAGAGCATGCATGGTTAAGTTTCTTTTTATGCATTTCTTAAATGCAACCTCTTGAAGTATTTTAATTAATTTCTGCTGGCAACGAGTTTAAAAATTTAAACCCCAAATATAAAACTGATCGTATAAAAAAAGCCCCACTTTGGGAATTACTATATTATTTTTATTGCGAGTGTTATGTTCATGCATATTCGAATGCTTTACCTCGTTTTTCAAAATTGCTTGCGCATCAATTAAGCACTGATATATAAATTCAGATTTAAAAGTTATTATTTTTTTATTTTTTAACCCCTCCAATCGCGAAGTAAAAATTCAGCTGTCACTTACGCCGGCGACATTTTCGCGCGTAAATTCGGCGCAAGTCAATGACCTTGAGTAAAACGACTATAACTTGTAAACCACTATACGGATCATAAAAAGAATAACTGTAAAATGATCGCATTGAAATTTGACATATAAAACATTATAACCTTATCGGTTCTAACCTATCTATCTATCTAGAAACGCGTTTTATTTTTTAAATGGATTTTTTGCAAGGTGCCCGTTGGCTAACCAAAATTGATTAGCTGAAATCTTAGCATTTGTAAGCGTCAAACCAAGAATGGTTAACTCAAGTAGGAGGAGCGCAGTGATCGTCTCTTTTTAACCCAAATATGGTCCTGAAAGCTTGCTTTTGCAGTATAAAAGTACGATGGCTATCTGGTGAATTACCCAATGTTGAGATACCATAAGCCATTATCGAATGAAAGCACGCATAGTATGTATTCATTGCGGCTTGTTCACCGGCTAGAAATTTGATTTTTCGTATTTCATAAATAGCTGAACACAGCTCCTTCGATAGCCTCTCGATATGAGGACTCCAGTTTAATTTCTGGTCTATTGTAATACCCAGAAATTTGGGGGTGTTAACGACCTGAACTTTATTAGAATCCATGCTGATGTTGATATGGTTAACTGTTTTAACATTTTTTAAGGCAAAATTCATGGCTACGGTTTTGGTGGAATTTAATAATAATTGGTTTGTTTTAAACCAGTTACTAGCCACAGAGTGTCGTTTGTTGATATTATGTCGTACTTCATCGCTAGTTGTACCTTGGAATGCAAAACTAGTGTCATCTGCGCATAGTAATGTATTCTAATACCAACATCATTTATAAAAATAATAGGCATTGAATTACCCACATCATTTATAAAAATAATAAATAATAGCAGACCTAGAATAGAACTTTGAGGTACTCCACATGTAATAGGTTTTGGGGGGGATTTAATTTTCTTTATCTCCATAATTTGACACCTATCTTTAAGGTATGAATTTAGTAAATCGACAGTTCTGCCTCTAAATCCGTACAGCTCCAGTTTATGTAAAAGGATATCATGATTGACAGAATTAAAAAATTTCAAACAAGTTTTGAAATCATAGCACTAATTATTATTTTATTATTATGTATGTACATCAATTTTTAATTTGGTCTACAAGTTTCAATACGGGATAAATACGCATTTCAAAGCTCAGATAGACTAATAGATGGAATTCTAAAATTCTACTCCGTAATATTTCTGGGATGTAATAAGCCTATATGAAAATGTGATAGATGGCACTAATAATTGAATTTTATTATTGTTATCATTAGTTTAAATTATTGGATATTTATAATTAATCAATCCGTTAAAAGCCAATTATTATCAATGTTATTTTAGATGGCCAAATAAATTGCTATTAGTTTCGCCGGTAATTCTATCAGCGCCACCTGAAGTTCGCAGATGTAGAAGTGTTGTCAAATCTTACTATGGAGTTGAGCATTCTAATACCATATATAATAAAATAAAACTGAATGTATTTAAAATTATATTTTTAAATGATCATTTCAGAGTTGCTCCGAAAATTCTAAAATATGAAGGGCTCTCAACTAATCATTAATTAATTGCTCGTGGGTAAATTGGTGGCTTTTAATTAAAGTGGAATTGTCAATTACCTTCCAGGAAATTGGAAATTTGCCACTTTACAGGTAGAGGATTTATATTTATGAGATTGTTAATACGAGGTTTAATTGCTTAATTATAAAAAAGCGATGGAATAAGACAAACAAGGAATGAAATCAAGGGATATAGGAAATTTGTAGAGAATATTTTTTGAAGATAATATTTAGAGAATATTATCGTCTTTGTATTTAACGATGGGTGATAATGACGATCAATATTAGGCCCTTTTCAATTCCTTGTACACATTAAGAGGGTGCTGCACGAAATTTCTCAAATTAGGGTCTAGCGTTTTAGTTATTCCGCTAAAACTACGCTAATAAAAGCAGTGACAGAAAATACTCGTTTTTATCAATAAGTCATTTATAAGGTGAGATAAATTGGCAATAGTTTTCGTAGTTTTTTATAAAAACACCCGAGAAAATATACAAAAATGGGCGCGGGGTTTAGGTCTTCACTGGGAAAATAATAAATAATTTGAATTACAAATTATTATAAAAAAAAGTTAAATGACATATCTTCACTATAAAATATTTAAATTTCAATTATTGTAATAGGATTTTATACAATAAATCCCAGAAAATCAGGTATCAGATTCTCCATACATTTATTGTATGGGCTAGCCGCGTTAATAAATACACAGGCGCGCTATGAAATAGATTCACTTCCCTGCTGCTATTGTAAGTGAGAGCACGTCTTTTTCGGTTAGCTCTTATCAGTTCCCGCTCACGTAATATTTTATTCTTCTACACCGCAGTACCGCGTCGTCACGCATCGTCACAAAAAGCAAACAGCAGTAAGTATTTTATGTTTTATATTTGTGTTTTTTTAATGGATGTTTATGGCATCTTTGTTATAACTTATTATAATACTCTACATGTATTTTAGTTAATGGGGAAGCGCAAGAAAACATATTTCGTTTTTTTGAGAAACGCCATAGAATCAGCGTGAAATTTCAGTCTAAAGACATGAGAAAGCGATGTCGTTTTCAGTCCGAGATATAAGAAAATGAGATAGTTTTAAACGCCAAGATTCGATCGGCGCTCATTATATAAAAAATTGATGGACTCCAATAACCGTAATACAATTGAAAATATTTTCTGAATGGACCACTATTCGAAACTTGTAATCTCGAATAGTTTAGTTAATTTGCGTGAAAAACCTGAAATTTAATAAAAAAATACTGAAAGACGCATAAAACATGTACAGGTAGAATATTGATTTTGAAAAGCAGTTTCGCCATCAGGAGTGAGCAACGAAGGACATTTCGGCATGCAGATGTAACATTTTCGTAAGTTGAAAATAAGTGGTTGGCTGTAAGATATTTAGCTTACAAAGAGCATTGATAGGATATGCACTGATTTAAGGTTGCGACACGTCATTAAAACCAGAAAAAGCACGGGAATTTTAAAATCAAATAGTATTTGAAAATATTCAAAACTATAGAATACTTATAAATATTTTGAAACTATAGAAAAATAAAATAATTTGAAAATCATTTTAAAATCAAATAGTCTTTGAAAATATTCAAACTATAGAATACTTAGAAATATTTTGAAACCATAGAAAATTAGAATCGTTTGAAAATCATTTTAAAATCTAATAGTTTTTGAAAATATTCAAAACTATAGAATACTTTGAAATATTTTGAAACTAAAGAAAAATAAAATAATTTGAAAATCATTTTAAAATCAAAAAGTCTTTGAAATTATTCAAAACTACAGAATAATTAGAAATATTTTCAAACCATAGAAAAATAAAATCCTTTGAAAAACATTTTAAAATCAAATAGGCTTTGAAAATGTTCAATATCATAGATATTTAATAGTATAGAGAGAGTTTAAAAAAAATTGAAACTTGAGATTTTTCATTTTTCTTTTATTTTAACTTCATCTCATATATTGTTCTCATACATTGCTCACATCACAAAAATAACAATTTTCAATCACATTAATTTTCAATCGCTACGTTACTTATTTAAAAAATTAAATTTAAAATTATCGCAGGGTTCGAAAGACCACCACGAGGCCGCGAAACCACCGCGGGGTTTCTTCCGCCCTACTACGGCATCACACGACACACAAGTCCTCTGCGGTACTACTAGAAGGCGATGGAAAGGTCTCAAGATTCTCGCAGAGGACTTCACCAAACCGGTCCCAGTTAATGTCGCCGGTTCGGTATCGCCACTCGGATTGTGGCGTGGGGGGAACGCGACGGCCGATGCCAAATGTCACCAGTCTGCGGTCCGAAGAAGAAAGGTGCTCATGAACTTTCCAATTGTTCATCCAACGGGCGAATCCCGGGGAGCACAGAGTGAAATCCACAAAACTCCTCTTCGAGACTGTTTAAAAGTGGCATTCATTAATTTATTTCTTTATTAATTTTAATTACATATTTGAAGTTGTTCAAAAATATATAATCACATTAAGCCGCGAAATCTATCTGTACCTTCTTTCCGTCGGAAGTAGTTTATTTATAAAGGTAACTGCTTTTTGAAATAATAAAAAATTTGGTGTAGCTATTTATACCTATAATAATTACTGTTTTTTTATCCTTCTCGACATATATTTTATCCTCGTACTGATGAGAATAACAATGTTATAATTGTTTTAAGCATTATCCATTTTTATTGCTTTACTCAGAATCATTAAGTATCTGCTATCCTGATAGTGGAAGCGGTTCGTCTCATATTTTGAAAGAATACTGTAAATTGTGATAAAAGCAAATCCTTTTGCACACGTGTGTTCATTAGACCAAAATAGTCGATTTGACCTGCCGCTCCGACATATTTGGCCCAGCGGACTCGAAATGGCGGCAATTTTCCAAGATGGCCGCCAATAAACCAAAATGATTATTCTCGTGCTGATTTTAAAGACCCAAGGGTCGTTTTCGGTTATTTTGGCGTCGTACATTTCAAATATGATGCTGAAAATATAAACATAAATAAATATAAATAAATAATTCCTTACAAACAAGGTAGAATGTGTACAATCATTTATATATAGTGTAGTATAATGTAGTATAAAACGGTCACGGTACATTTATTTTGACCAGTTCTGATGATGATTCCAAGTACAAAAGTTTAAGTTTTCTGGCCAAATATACAAATATGTTCAATTCGGTTCAAAATACGTTCAAAGGTTGTTCAAAACACATGTAGTCGTCATATTTGAGCCAGCGACTACAAATTCGAAGTCAAAGACCCATTCACATATTCTATATATAGTTCAAATTTTCCATGTTTTCTGGGTAGCAAATTTCAGAAATTACTTATAGTGGATACGCCGGATTTAAATATATATAAATTTCGCATTTAGTAAAACGGCTGCTGTATCGATATTAAATATGCCTGCGCGATTTACTGAATTGGTTTCTAAATTCTCATTCCGATAGTGCATCTCCTTTTCCTATCCCCTCTCGTTAACTGAAGGAAAGAAGAAGAGGAACATCGCCGGCGAGTCAGTCTATCACCGATTGTGTTCGCTTCGATACCGCCCGCGACACTTCCGCCGCCGCGCACCCGCGCTGTAATCCGCTTTGTAAAACCCGCTTGTAAAACCCGCAAATAAGAACATTAGTGCTCGTGAAATATATATATTTGACATTTAAATCATCGCCGCGCTGTGAAGTGACTTGAGAAGCTGATTTACGAAGCTGCAAACGGACATTTAATAAGGTAAACGAGATCCCATTTTTTCCAAACTTTTCTATACCAAAGTACCGCAAAATACAGTTCACTAACCCTTTTATTCCCAAATTAAAATCCCCGCGCTACCATTTGATGGCCCTACGATCCGGATAAAAGCCAATTCAGTATATTATCATATTATTTGTGTAATGTTTCAGTTTATATCAAAATCGCTTCAAACGGGGGTTCGTTTCATATAAATAATTGTACTGATTTCGCAGTTCGTTCTCACACATTAATTTATTGTAAATTTATAAAAATATATTATATATATTATTAAATATTTATATACATATATTTATAAAAAAGTAATAATTTAACTGATTTATTCAGCCGCTTTTATTATTTGCATCGCTCATATATTGTTTACCGCTCATATAGTTGCTTGACGACAGCGCTTATCACCTTTATATCGGTTTGGTAATTATTAATCGAATCGATATGTAGGTACAATTTATTTCGTTATAATAAAATAGTACTTGCGTATAGGTATATTTAATAATTTATTTATTTGTACTAAAATATTATTTGAGTATATATTGCTTGAATATATTTAGGTATTTTATTTAATCGCGCCGCTAGCCTGTATATAGGTTTCAATTAATTGATAATTGAAACTATATAAAGGTAACCGTACACTATACTACTGTATTATTTTATTTGGCATATAAATAAACATAAAATTCCTTGCTTCAATATAATTACAGTTTGTCTAATCAGTTTTTCTGTGATCTGTCTTCTGCAATGTCGGAGAGAAGGTTAAAATTATTAATTGCGAAGAAGGAAGAATTGTACTTTCGCTTAAGTAGTATTGCAAATCATGCAAACGAAGTTGACACATCGGACCTTTCAAAGGAAAGTTTTTTGAACGACTTAGAGTCACTCGAAGAATTGAAGAGTAAATTCGAGCTAATTTTAGATGAAATAAATAGCATCGAATTAGAATTGAACCCTAAACACGCAATTAACTACCAACCGCTTTCATCATTTGATGATTTATATTGTCGTATAAAACGAGTCGCAAAAACTTTATCTTTTAAGGAAATAAAGCCACAAATACCTCAACGCGATAGACCGAGATTACCGGTCATAGAAATACCAGAGTTCAATGGTGAAGTTAAAAACTGGCCATTGTTTTATGCTAGTTTTAAAAATACTATACACGAAAACCCGGGTTTGGCTGATTCTGAAAAACTTTATTATTTAATCGGTAAATTGACCGATAAGGCCCGTCTGGTCTGTGCAGGAATAAATCCGTCCCCTGAAAATTATTCTTTAATATTAAATGCTCTTATTGAAAAATACGAGGATAAAAGACTTCTTGCTACTACATATTTAGATCAAATATTTAATTTTAAACCGCTTATTAACGCGTCGGCAAACGATCTTGAAAGTTTTATTGATAAGTTTGCTTCGTCGGTAGCCGCTATTAAAAATCTTAAATTCAGTGATTTAAGCGATTTTATTTTATTATATACAGCACTTAAAAAATTAGATTCGCATACAGCTTGCGCATTTGAAATGGAGAAACGTCGTTTAGAGTTACCCACCTTTAATGACCTCGTTTTATTTTTGCGCGACCAAATTGAAATATTGCATAGGACACCCACTTCCACATCTCCACCACAGATATATAAAAAACCAGATGTGGCAAATAAAAATAAAATTAATAAATTTACGCATTCTTACATTAATACTGAGACTTCGCTCGCGTCTTCTCAATCTCAGTGTTCATTATGTACTTCGCGTCACGAACATCTATATAAGTGTTCGGGATTTCAAAAATTATCGCCTAACGATCGCTTTAAACACGTTAAGATGAATCACTGTTGTATTAATTGTCTCAGTGCCAAACATCAAATTTATAATTGCAATTCAGATAGTCATTGTCGGAAATGTCAACGCAAACATCACACAATGCTTCATTTCGAAAATACCGCTCCCAATGTTGGAAACAGGGCGTACACCGCAACAGCAACAGCCGTTTCGCGCGGCGTAGACGCAGGCGTACCGTCTCGAGCGGACGATGTAGCTTTGTGTACGTTGTCAGCTGACAATAATGTCAGTAACCTTATCACTCCCGCTTTCACAACTGTTCTTCTCGCGACCGCCCGCGTCATAGTGGTTGACGCATGCGGCAACAAATGTTATGTTCGCACGCTATTAGATAGCGCTTCGCAAAGTAATTTTATTACCCGCGACTGCTGTACACGTCTTGGTCTGACATCTTTTAATCTACCCGCATGTACTCTCGTTAAAGGTATAGGAGGATCGGTGAAGCCTATACAAAACTCAGTCCGAATAAAATTTTCTTCCCGCTTTAATAATGACGTCAGTTACGATGTCGAAACTTTGGTTGTAGACAAGGTGACTGAACGCTTGCCCTCCGCCTCGGTCGACAGTTCCGCACTGTATAATTTTAATAATTTACCTTTGGCCGACGATTCATACGCAACTCCTGGTGACATCGATATGTTAATAGGAGCTTCTTTGTTTCCGCACCTCTTGTTACCTAGTAAGGTTCAAGGTCAAACCACAGGTATTTCTCCGTACGCGTTAGAGACAGTTTTAGGCTACGTTATTCTAGGAACCGCACCCGCACTGGTGAACTCGTGTGTTACCGTTTCGTGCTGCGCCGTAGATCCTCTGGACAGTTTGGTCAAAAAATTCTGGGAAATGGAAGAAATAAATGGACTGCCAATTCTCAGCCCAGATGACAGAGACTCTGAGGAGATTTATTCTCGTACTACGACTCGTGACGAGACTGGTAGGTATTCCGTCGCTCTACCGTTCAAAGGAGACATATTCTCTTTGGGGGACCCCGAGCGTACCGCCGAGAGGCGATTTCTCTGTCTGGAGCGCAAATTACAAGCTTCTCCTACCTTGAGACAGGCCTATGATGACGTCATAAAAGAATACCTAGAAAAAGGTTATTTATCACCCGCCCCTCCTGACACGGAGGCGAACAAAGACCATCCCGCTTATATTATCCCGCATCACGGCGTCATTCGAGAAGACAAAGTGACATCGAAGTTACGCATCGTGCTCGACGCGAGCGCCAAAACAAGTACGTCTGTTTCGCTTAACGATATTTTATATAACGGCCAAATTTTACAAGGCAACCTCTTTAACATAATTTTAAATTTCCGCTTGTTTTCTGTCGCTCTTTCAGCAGACATACGACAAATGTTTTTGTGTATCGGCGTACACGAGCGCGATCGCATGTTTCAGGGTATATTTTACCGTTTTTCGCCCGCAGAACCGCTTCAAGTATACCAATTTAACCGCCTTTGCTTTGGGCTAAAATCCAGTCCCTTTCACGCATTGCGCACTATCAGGCAACTCGTCTCTGATGAAGGTGCTTCTGAGGCCTTCAGTCAGGCCACACAGACCATAGACAACGGTTTATATATGGATGACTATGTTTATAGTGTGCCGGCCGAAGATCAGGCCATAGATGTCGCTAGACAAATGATAGGATTGATGAAGGCAGGCCAGTTTGATCTTGTGAAGTGGACAAGCAATTCTCAGTCCGTTTTGTCGTCAATCCCAGAGTCACACCGTCTTATCGCAGTTAAGGAATTCGATATATCCGCGCTACATAAAGTTCTTGGCCTATGTTGGTCTCCCGCAACCGATTCTTTCAGTATAAAAATTTCTTCGCCAGCTGAAACTTGCACCAAACGCGCCATACTATCTTGTGTTGCTAAATTATGGGATATTATGGGCTTCGTGGCTCCTGTTGTGCTATTCGCTAAGCTCCTTATTAAACAGCTTTGGCTCGAAAAGCTTGAATGGGACGATCAACCTCCCGCTCATATAATTAAGCTATGGATTCGATTCCGCACCGAGCTTCCAATGCTCAATAAAATAAATATACCGCGCCACGTAGGTATCACGGTCGGTAGTGTTGTCACTGTTTTGGGGTTCGCGGACGCCAGCGAGAAGGCGTACGGGGGCGTTGTATACCTACACGTTCACAATGAGGGACAACCAAACTCGGTCCATCTAGTCTGTGCTAAGTCCAAGGTGGCTCCTATGAGAAAGGTGGTTTCTCTCGCTCGGCTCGAACTCTGCGCCGCATTGATACTTTCAAAGCTCATGCGCATCGTTATTGATGTTTGCTCAGCTCGCCACCCTATTGGTGAAATTTACGCGTTCTCAGACTCGACAGTGACACTATGTTGGATTCACTCTTCGCCACACCGTTGGGACACCTTCGTTGCCAATAGGGTTTCAAAGATACACTCTAAATTGCCTCCTAATTGTTTTTATCACATACCAGGAGTGGACAATCCCGCTGATTGTCTCTCGCGCGGGCTCATGCCTGCTCAAATATTAAACTATCCGCTGTGGTATAATGGTCCACCGTGGAGCAACGCACACCCCTCGAAGTGGCCTATTGCTACGTTCAATGCGTCTACCGCTTTGTCTGACCCCCCTGAGGAGAAGACTATCACTCTTGCTACTTTTGAGCAAGAAACTCCGGTCATCATAGCTCTGTCTAAACGTGTTTCATCTTGGAGTAAATTTTTACGCATTGTTGTGCATATTTACCGCTTTCTCAAAATATTACCGCTTCGCAATCATATAACCGCT
Organism: Micropterix aruncella; assembly: GCA_944548615.1. Taxonomy (NCBI): domain Eukaryota; kingdom Metazoa; phylum Arthropoda; class Insecta; order Lepidoptera; family Micropterigidae; genus Micropterix; species Micropterix aruncella. Next base: position 29,222,971 of record OX155964.1, on the reverse strand, counting down.
TCTGACCTAGACTTTGCAGAGAATAGGGTTCTCCGCGAGGTTCAGTCATTTTATTTTTCGAATTAAATCGCATATTTGCGAGCTGGCAAGGCTTGTAGTCGCAGCTTCCAGCAGTTAAAACCGTTCTTGCATGATGGGTTTTTAAAGGTCGGTGGTCGCTTATGCCATTCTGATCTCGATTTCTCACATAAACATCCTGTCATTTTACCACGAAAGGATCATATATTGGATTTATTAGTTGATTATCATCACAAGTTCAACTGTCATGCTGGTCCTGGCTTGTTGATGTCTATTCTACGACAGAAATACTGGATTCTGTCCGCCCGCAATTTAATACGTAGCAGGGTGCACAAATGCATGCCCTGCTTCCGGCTTCGCCCTAAGCCGAACTATCCGGAAATGGCTGATCATAAGTATTTTCGTGTAAAGCAATCCGCAAAGCCCTTCGCTCATACAGGCACGGATTTCGCTGGCCCTTTGACGGTGACAATGTCTCGTGGACGCGGTATTCGTTCCACGAAAGCATACATATGCCTGTTTACTGGATCTTATCTGCGTCCAGTCGTACGAGTGTGTCCTTTGCCAAACTAACTTATTTATCAATTACTAATCTATATCTATGTAGTTTAAGTATGTACGAGTATATTCTAATTTTAAATAAGTATATTTATTTTATATTCCGCATCATATCCGCATTTATTTTAAACTCACTTTGAAGGCGAGCCTTCAAGCCGGGGGGGAATGGATACGCCGGATTTAAATATATATAAATTTCGCATTTAGTAAAACGGCTGCTGTATCGATATTAAATATGCCTGCGCGATTTACTGAATTGGTTTCTAAATTCTCATTCCGATAGTGCATCTCCTTTTCCTATCCCCTCTCGTTAACTGAAGGAAAGAAGAAGAGGAACATCGAAGGCGAGTCAGTCTATCACCGATTGTGTTCGCTTCGATACCGCCCGCGACACGTCCGCCGCCGCGCACCCGCGCTGTAATCCGCTTTGTAAAACCCGCTTGTAAAACCCGCAAATAAGAACATTAGTGCTCGTGAAATATATATATTTGACAATTAAATCATCGCCGCGCTGTGAAGTGACTTGAGAAGCTGATTTACGAAGCTGCAAACGGACATTTAATAAGGTAAACGAGATCCCATTTTTTCCAAACTTTTCTATACCAAAGTACCGCAAAATACAGTTCACTAACCCTTTTATTCCCAAATTAAAATCCCCGCGCTACCATATAGCATACACAAAATTATTCTTTCGTTTGACTTTTTTGACAGTTTTGACTTTAGATTCGTCTTTTCCAGTGTGCAAATACTCTAAAAAGACGCGTATAACATAACGGTAACGTGAAAGTAAATACTCGTTAAAAATGTTTATAATCCTGTTCAAAATTAACTAAAGCTATTTTTATTGCCATATTTGGAATATACGACCCCAAAATAGCCGAAAAGGCCCATGGGTCATTAAAATCAGCATGAGAAAAATCATTTTGGTTTATTAGCGACCATCTTGAAAAACGGCCGCTATTTTGAGTCCGCTGGGCCAAATACGTCGAAACGGCGGGTCAAATCGACTATTTTGGTCTAATAAATACGTGTGCAAAAGGATTTGCTTTTATCACAATTTGCAGTTTTTGTTATTTGCAATTTGCTATGAGCAATAAAATGATAAAATGCGAGTTACTTCGCTTTGGCGGGCGACCATCTGTTCAGCTTTATCAATGTATGCGATTTACTCATACATACGTGCGTGGCCGCTGCCGGCAAGAGTAAATTACCTACATTTGTGTAACAGCATAGGCTCAGGACCCTCTTAATGACCTGCCTTACACGGTACTAAACATATTAGACATAATAAATAGGATAATAAATAGGATGTCCAGGGTAGACTGACAGGGTAGACAACGGCGGCTGCAACGTCACCGAAACGTCGGGTGCTACAAATTTCACGCGGTAAATTCTTTTTATCCTATTTATAATATCAAACAACCGCGATAGTCTTCGATTTTATATATTAGACAGAGTTCTAGTTGCGGACGGTATATCTATATTATATACGGTATAGCCATGTCTCTTGTATTAAAATGGTTTACCACAGACAATCCTGTACTAAATAAAAAATGGTTTAAATCCTTTCACACGAATGTTAAACAAATTTATTATTAGGAAAAGATAGACTGGAACTGGTAGATAAAACAATATTTTTGGGGATTCAATTCAATGGGTTCTGCATATATTAAAGTTAGCTGGTGAATTTATCTCTGAACCGTTTGCTCTTAGGGAAATTAGACAGCTGAATAATATGGATGGGCTACTGCTCGTCTTTAGCTATTTCAACAGCAGTCTTATGGTATACTTTTATGGGGAAGGGTCTCTGATGTGTGTTTTGTGCGGCAAAAGAGGGTTATTCGGTCACTATATGGGCTAGGTTCTAGAGTCACAATGCGAAAACTTTAAAAAAATATATCTTCCCAAATTATTTGCTTCCCAAATTATTTTTACAAAAATATACTAATAATAAATATGAAAAGTGTGTTTGCTTAAACGCAATAATCTCTGGAACTAGTTGTCGGATTTTAAAGGATCTAAGGATCGAAGGAAGGATCGAAGGAAAGCTATTTGACATCAAATTAAAACCCTTACGAGCCAAGCAAAAAGAACGCGAAAACGAAATATTAGAGCGGGCGGGCGATGCGACGCAGTCGGTCGGAGGCCGGGGGCGGCCGCTCGACGAGAACCGAGCATTATCGAGAAGAGTGCATGCCTTGCCAGGTTGCGGCGAAGACCAGGTTGCGGCGAAAACCAGAATATACTAAAAACACACAAAAAATATTTTCTATGCCGAAGTAATCTAAATTATTTAAAAAATAAGACGATTTATTTTAAGTTAAGCGGAAGGGAAAACCGCGGGGTACAGCTAGAATAACATATATTCGCAAAAATGTGATACAGCTCACAAAAGTATTCGGAACAATAATTTAAAACCGAGAAATAAAAATGTGATTTCATTTCCAATGTTTCGACTATAAAAGTAGGGTCATATTTTATGGGGCAGTGTAATAAAATTCCCGAAGAAATTTTAAAATTGCTGGGGAAACAATTTTAGGTCTCGTATTAAAAACATGCTGTGTAGAAAAATGTATTATAAAATATATGATTACGTAACTGATAAAAATGGTGCTAATCAAAATACATATTTTTCTTAACGGTCTCTTCAAATAATACAAGTACTATAACCCAAAGGCTATACTTACATTTATTGACTATTTTAATTTATTTATTTTATTTATTTATTTTATTTAAGAATTAATTACTATAAAACATTGATGAGCTTACAAAAATAACAGGAACCGAATGGCGAAACCTTAACCTTTTGCTTATTTGTTTCTGTCACCCAACTGGGACTAGCCCGTTCTAGGGTGGACAGGACTCCAATATTACAATCAAGTTTGCTTGATTGCTTGGTTGCCTACAAATGTCCAAGTTTTAGTAAAAAGCTAATGACACTAAATTGCCCTAAAATGTGGTCTTCAGAATAAAATAAAAAAATAATAATAATAAAAAAATATTAAAAATATATAATAAATAAAATGAAATTCCATTATTAAATCGGCAATAAATATAATATAAAATTCGATTAAAAAATATAAATAAAGTTATATGTGAGAAAAGAAAGAAACAGTCATTAATATTTAATATTATGTTTTAAGTAATATAAGATTTAATGTTTTAAGTAATATAAGATATAAGACGAATTTCTAAGATATTTTATTATGTTTACTTTAATATATTAAATATTGATTATTGGCTAGATATTAGAAACCTTAGGGAGCTAATGGAACCTGTTGTAGATTGGCCACAAAGACCCAGATTTATAGGGTCGGTCAATCGCAAGGGTCAACACCCATCCGGCGGCCACCACGCAGAAGTGGTAGCCAGGATAGTACGCTGGCCTGTGGGCCATTCTTCTCTCGGAGACAACCTTCGGGCGCTCTTGGACGGTTTGCGCACCGTGCAGCGTCAGACAATCGATTATGCATTCCGACTAACAACCGGGGGATTCTGGAAACAGTAATGTTTCCATTATAGCGGGGGTAGTTGTTAACCTTACGGCAACTGCTCTTGAAACGATCATTCGGCCACCCGATCCCGGGTGAACAGCCGGGCAAAAGATGCCGTGGTCCGCGTTTGATTTGGTAGACACCGTATCACCGCTACGTAAGGGAGAGGACCGCTCAATCGATCCTGTAACTAGTCATAAGGTAGGAGGTTCACTGAAGGTTAAATTTCAGACGGAGATATCCTCCCAATTTGGTAGTCAGGGGGCGAGGCTGTACTCTGTTATTTTACCGGTGCCTCACCGTAACGCGTTGGCTTCTGATGGGCAAGTGGCGTAACTAGATAGTGGATTGTTTTTTGCCCCAAGTTATCTGGCTCACCTCACGGGAGACAGAACTATCCAATATTGTTAAAACTTTCTGAGATGAAGGGTTCCGCCATCGTTCGAACATCTGGCACGTGAACGACGAGGACCAAAGACTTTCAAATATTTTAGAATTATATGGAATTAACATTGATTTGCCAATATTAGTACCAAAAGTGGTCACTGGTTTCATTGGCGGTTCGTCCTAGTCGAAACATACTTGTATAATTAGTCGGAATAATATGTAAAATATACTATAAATATTGTTTTCTTTTGACGTTAATTGTGTACACGCAATGTATTTACACTGAATACAATCTGAAACTGAAATAATCTCAAAATTAATTCTAGAAGTTCTTGCGCTCTGCAATGGACATTGAGAATATTTTAAGAAAAGGATGCCACGTAGTAGAGAATTTGCAGTCCTCTTTATTGAAGTTAGGGGCTCTTCTTATTTCAATGGCTTACCTGATCACTATTGAAAGTACTTCAGCCTACCATGGACAATGGCGGTTGCAACTTCGCCGAAACATCGGGTGCTACAATTTTCAAGAGGTAAATTCGTTGTTATGCTATTTGAATAACATTTTATTTTTTTCGCTCCCAGCGAGACATAAATAGTCTGAGTGCTGTTGTTGTGATCGTCGTAAAGTTTACCCTAAGGAAATAACGTCATCCCGTGGTGTTGCTTCAGCTGTCGGGCATTTTGATGAAATTGTTCGCTGCGTCTCGCTGACCCCGCAAATAACTTTGCCCCGGCTAATGAAATTACACATAGCGAACTTGTGTACGGGTATTGCAATCTCCGCAGAGATGCGGTATCTCTCTCCTTTTCTCCTTCTCCATTTCATTCTCCATATTATAAACACATATAAACCCTAATTTATATAAAATATTACTCACCGCCACAAAATAATCTCTTTGTTTATCGTGTATGGCCGCAGATTCATGGCCACGCGGCTTAGTGGCTTAGCCTGATCTTATATTGTAAGGTACCGGGTTCGATTCCCGGCTGGGTCCCCATTTACCGTTGGGGTATAATTAACGGAATTTATCTTGAATTATGTCGACGAATGCAATTCACACACACAGAGATGTTTCATGCATACACAGATATATTTAAAAAAACATTTCATAGTCGCTTTGGTTGTAAGAGTGTCATATGACAACAAGTAAATATATGAAAAAAAATAATAAAAACGCGACTTACAGATAGTAAAATATTGTAATTATAATTATTTTTATTACGGTTTTTTAATGAAATATCAGTAGCTTATGTATTTATCCGTGTATATACACGTATATTTTTTGAATTTACTCAATCAGGCCTTTCATTTGACACTAAACACGATACATTTATGTTGATTAATTGACATTTGAACATTTAGACAACTACTTACATGATATTTGGACAGTTAAGGTACCCTATGACACTTGGGATGACATAACGATTCATTTCCATTCTTAAACACATTGCTAGGAAGTCTTAAACTTTATGGCGACTAAAATCAACCTAATATTCAGGACGCTTTGGCGATAATAGTAAAAAACCATTTTAAAAACAAGCTTTTATTTAAATGCACTACCCCGAGCCAACCCTGGGTGAAGCAGCCATCGCATGGTAGAACTTAGAACGGGCAATCATAATTGAATGCGTACACAGAATTTCGTCCCTATGCTGCTGACCGTTGATGAGTCCCCTCGTTGGAAGCCAACCTTGGGTGCAGCAGCCCTGTCGCGGCGAAATATAGAACGAGCTATCATAATTTATTTATTTATTTATTTATTTAGGTACATAGGATTAGGTATACAGTTCATTCATATGTCATGTAATCTTATAATAATTATATAAATTATTTAATAATTAATATAGGGAGGTTTAACACATCTTACATGACCTTTACTGCCAATAGCACATCTAACTAGGCGATAATTTGGCCCGTCTCTAGATGTGCATATTTTTATGCAATTTTAAGAAATGATGTGTTTTTTTTTTAAATAAATTATTTGGACCCACCACCTGTATATACACATAAATATACCAATTTTATAAAAAAATATAGCTATGTAATAAATATATACATTTATAGTTGTAATTTAATAAAATTTATTTAAGAAAAGTAGATAAGTGATACTCAATAAATTGTCGTGCGTTGCAAAGAAGTTGATCAGATTTTACATATCCCTTGTTAAGTAGCCATCTATTAAGGTTTGCTTTAAATATTTTTATGTTAGGATAATTTTTCATGTCTTCACTAAGGGAATTATATAATTTTGGGGCTATGTAGAATATATGTCTCTGGGCAAATGTTGTCCTGACTGACGGAATTATATATTTGAATTGAATGCGTATACAAAATTTCGTTTATGTTTTGTTGACCGTTGAGGAGTGCCCTCATTGGAAGCCAACCCTGGGTGCAGGAGCGCTGTCGCGGTGAAACTTAGAAAGGGCTATCATAATTGAATGCGTATACAAAATTGTGGGTCTGTGCTGTTGACCGTGGAAGAGTGTCCTCGTTAACAGCCGATCCTGGGTGTAGAATCAGGTCATGCTCACCACAAAAATGCATTGTCATCGAAACTGAACCAACATGTAAAATTTCAACTTCATAGGATAAGAGGAAGTGGTTCTAATTCTGCTCGCAAGATTTTACCTAAACAAACATACTTACATACTAACTAAAATACATTGTAAGGTAAATGAAAGTTTGAAAATTTACCAAACCTGGACATAAAGGTAGTCCGAGTCAAATCTACCCGTTTATACATCTATCTTTCTAGCTAGTGTTTATTTAGCTACAGCTCAAAAGATTCATTTTGTAAGGGATTTGTGATGCACTTGGTCCAACTAATACATTTCCGGACCCCATCAAGAACGACAAGACAGTCCTCATTGTTTCACATTAGCCGTTGCAATAACAACTACCGTAAGAACTCTTTCTTAAACCGTGTGTGTAGGGTTTACGATGATCGATACGCATCAATAGATATCTTCGCTGAATCAAACATTGGATTCAGAAATTTGTTAAAGAGGGCGATATTTAACACTTAATATTTAACATTTAATAATTATTATTATTTAAAATTTATTACTTATTATCTACTGTTTGCACTTGTACTTATTCATACTAACGTACCTGTCTCAACTTCAAATATCGTACGGGTAAATTTGTTAAATACCTACGTGGACACCCATCAACATAATGTATTTTTTTTCCTATGTTCCTCCTTCCCTTCCTGGTACCTCCCTTCCTATCCTCTTTCTTTTCTCGTTTTTTTCTGTCTCTTATCATTTAGATAATCTTGATGTTAACATTTAGTGGAAAATTGTCTCTGGTGTAATTTTTATATCTATTTTGTTTGGCTACTTACTTTTATACACTGTTATTTTTCCTGAATAAAAGAAAATTAAAAAAATTAAATTATAAATTAAACTTAAATTGTAAGCGCAGCACGATGCATGCCCAACAGATTTTCCGCCTGTGGTTCGCTCGTCTCGCAGTTGTTTTACGACTGGACGGCTATTTTGCAAGCATCGTCTGCTGGATAATTCAGCTTCGAGCCGAGGGAGTTTTCAGCCTCTCCATACTGTTATATGTCTGTACTTATCGGAATATAAAACAGATGCAAACAGAGATATGATTTCCTTTCTATACATAACGCTGAGAAATACAGAACGCTGAATGCGCCATTTGTGTTTTTCAGCGGATGTCATTTTTTTAAATACGGTTATAACATGCCCCACGTTGGCGCCAGTTTATAACAACTTTTCCCTTTAAAACGTATATATTTCAATGGTTTTACTCAAAGCTCACAAGATGACACAATTATTAGGGATTAACCTGGATAATTTGTCTTTAATTATACTTTATCTACACACATGCGCACGAATATAACGAATTGGCGAATACGAGGTATAGCGAGGTATAAAATAGCTTGATTCTATCAAGTTCAACGAAACTTAATAGCTACCCTACCGGAGATGGCACTCAGAGAAGAAGAAGAGAATAAGGTGTAATCGTACCATCGAGCACGATAGCGATCTCACCGGAGACAGCACTTCAAGATGAAAAAGATAATAAATGTGTGCTATCTTACATGCGATCTTTATAGGAGACGGCATTTAGTAGTAGGAGTAGTAAACGGAGTGGCGGGCTTGTTTCCAGCCCTTGATATCACCTGGATCTATACGATCGTTTGTAACTACCCACTTTGTGGTTGGGTCAGTGGTCTGCTAGTAACCCGGCACTGCTTACTAGTCCATACAGATCACTGACTTTAAGTTGGGAAGATCGCTGGGTTCGAGAAAGGCTCGTCCCAGTAAACTGTGTCGTTTTGCGGCGAGGCCTGGGCAGCGACCAACGATTTGTATGCTGTCCATGTTCTTCGCCACATATTCGGCAGTCCTTGCTCTCAGTCAAGCCAAGGTTGAATAGATGTGCTCTAAGAGTCGTGTGTCCAGTGAGGAGACCGATAGTGCTTCTAAGATTCTTCTTGCTCTTGTCAATTAGGCCCTTGGTTTTTTTAGGAAGTGGTTGCTCCATCATGGCTTTTGCCTGGCGACATCCTTGGCTCTGTTTCCAGTATACCCGTTGTTCTTGCGCCAAGCAGTCCCTGATGATTTTCTTACTTATAGCTAAGGAGACCACAACAACTGCCTCCACTTGGCATTCCAGTGTGCCCAGTTTTACCAGCCTGTCGGCCTATTTGTTGCCGGGTATGCCTTGATGGCCCGGTGTCCATATTAAGGTGATTTTGTAGGCTTTTCCCAATTCGTTGAGCTCTTGCATAGAGTCCCATACCACAGAAGATTCTGTGGTGGCTTTAACCAGACCGTCGATATCGATAAGGATTTAAATTTTTTTCACCCCAAGTCGACCTTGGAGTTTATGCATTCTAATATGGCAAACACCTCGGCTTGGAAAAAACGTGGCATATTGTCCAAAGGAAATACTGATTTTGTGGTTGGTTTTCGGTTCGTACACGCCTGCCCCAAAACGTCCATTTGTTCCTGATGGCAAGATGGCGCAGTGCGCTCAACATTTAGTCAAACTTTTTTAAGCTATTGCATAGCTTTTATCGCGGGCCTAGGCCAGCGCGGCGACCGAATGAAGAAATTTCCTAAATTAATGATTTTAAACTGATAATTACGTCTAAACGAGTACTGCTTACGATTCGAAAAAAATATATGTTAAACAAGAATATTTTCCTAATATTCTTAGCTTTGAATAATTTAGATTTTGTTTATATTACATAGTGTAATTAATTTGTGAAATTAGGTATAACTATCTGGAGTATTATTATGAAACCTGCACCATTTTAAAGATAATTTAATTATATATCTTTTTAACTACGAATTTTTTCGAATAATCCGGTTTTTTGCTTTATCGAATAAAAAATTCGTGCCCGGCGCTCTATCGGAAGACGTTTAAATTATTCCGAATCATTTGCTTTCGCAGCCGCAAATGATTCGAAATAATTTTAACGTTTTCCGATAGAGCGCAGTTATCTGATATCAAAAAAAATAAAATAAATAAAATAAATAAATAATTATAATTACATAAGTTGTTAAAAATGCTATGCAATAGCTTTACCGCGGCAGTCCCCGAGTGCCACACGTATTTTTATTTATTTATCAATCAAGTTTTTCAAAAAATTCAAAACAAAAACAAACGTTTTTTTTTGTTTTCCCATTTTTTATTAAAAGTTGCTTTTTTTCTCCTACTGATTCACCCACTACAAGGATGTCACTAATTAAAAACTTACCTGTAGATAATCTTTCTTTTAACTCTGAGTTTATGTCTTTAGTACTACGATCATAAATCCACCATCATTTGTTTTACATATTTATATAGGTTTATCTGACGGATTTGCGGAAATTAACTTTGCACCACCTGCCGTACCCAATTTAAACTTTAGGGGTCGCGATCTCTCCTCGTATATAAAGCGAGAAAGTTAGGACCGAACTTTCATTTGTTTACTGGAGTACCCAACCTACCCTCCAACAAGCGATACGACGTATAATATTCGCAAGACTGAAGGCTATCGGAAAGTTTGCTTTGACCCTTGAAATGTTCCTAATTTTAGGATTAGCTTGGGAACATCAGTGAAATTAGAATATTTTTATTGACTGGTAAAATAAGGTAACAAAACCGTTAATGCAACAAGGTAACAAAACCGTTAATTTTGCCCAAAGGTAACAAAACCGTTAATGCATTCAAGAGAGCAAATATTTTTGGAGACCATCCCCAGAATTATTTTTTTTTTGTTGCTTTAAATTGACCATTATTGATAAAAAAAACATGTTTGCAATAGAAATAAGTCGCTTTGTAACTCCCTTTGTACAAATAAGATGATTGCACGCCGTGTCTGCAGGTAACTCCTATGAACATTCCTTTGAATTTATTACGAGGGACGGATCAAACACCAAGTGTGCAATTGGTTATTAAATTGAATAACATTTTTTTCAAAAATAGTCAGATAACATGAAATCATTATTTTAGGTTCAGTGATGAAGAAAAGGATATAATTCATGTACCTAAATAAAATTTTTTTTTTTTTATGAGGCAGTAAAAAGTAAGATTTTTTCCTGGAAGGACGACCCTTACTTGTATTGTGCATGACACAATAAAGCTTGACATAACCTCTCAAACAAAATCCAGGAGTACCGACACAAGCTGGGCAAGAGTGCGTCCATATTTCCCGTCCTTGGAGCATTGTCCACAAATCTTTCATTGCACTTTTCTATTCTTACCATAATGGCCTGGCTTTGGGTCACTTATATTTTATACGGCTGCCCAAGAGGTGTGCTATGTGTTCAGGATTCATGTATGTATGTTTTCCGTTTCTTTATTCCACCATAATTTGTAAACGCTTGAACCGATTTAGAAGTGTGTCGTATTTGTTAGAAACGTTTTGTCCTCTCAATTGTCATAGGGTGCGTGCCGCAACCCCTTGGTCTCGTTTAAAGAGAAAGCAGCGTCTTTAATATAAATTGCCGTGTTACGCGCTGCATGTTGACATTCATAATTTGACAGTTTAGTTTGTTTTCATTCTTCTTCTTCGCGACCATAAGAAATAGATCCGGTAGGTCTAGTAACGAAGAGAAATATTTGAAATATTTATTTAGGAAAATAAAATATACAAAGTGTTTAATAATTATTTAACTTCACAAAATATTACCGATTTTTAAACAACCATTTTTGGTTCTTACGAATTTATTCCAATATGACATTTTGGAAAATTATAAAACTACGCAATCGTACCCGGAAAAATCCGAAATGTATCAATGATGAAACACTGATTGTTTATTCCACCATAACTTCTAAACGCATGAACCGATTTAGAAGTGTGTGCTATTGATTGATCGTTAAGTCATTAACAGTGTCAAAGGGTAACTAAACTGACCAAATGTCAAGAAATATTTATGTAAATGTCCAAATGTCAATAAATTAACATAAATACATCGTGTTTAGTGTCAAATGAAAGGTCGTTGTAGATTAAGGTCATTGTGAAATATAAAATTTATAACTGTCCGTTGCGTAATTCTTGGTCTCTATATCTTTAAGAATTTTAATGATTGTGGAATAGCAGACACTGTAAAAAGCGTCTTGGATTTCTAGTGGCACAGCCAATGAAAGAAGTATATAATATGACTGCGTTTTCCGTATCTCACGTCTTGTGGCTTCAGGAAGGTTTTGAACAGGTTAAAGATGACCCTGAAATGGATATGTGACAATTTTACCTGGATTCATAGACTGCGGTTCAATGGGTATCCAGCAGTGCAGTCAAACATGACGGTGGCATAGTGGTTAAGTAGCCTGATCTTACATTGTAAGGTTACGGGTTCAAATCCCGGCTGGGTCACCATTTTCCGTTAGGATAAAATTGAAGAATTGTTTTTCATTTCTATCGATTAAATACAATAACAAGACATACACTTACACACATGTCATACGCATACATCCATGTAAAAACTTCACGTAGGCTGTATTGGAAGAGATTGTGGTATGACAATAAACCGGCACATTGTGAAATTTCACAATAAACTAACACACATTGACATGTCATGAAGTTACAGTTTACCATAAACCATATCCTTATATATTCTTGGTCACAAATTTACTCCATTCAGTAAATTTATTAGGTAGGGTAGGTACCATAGCTACCATAAATACGAGTATATCTTCTGACATTACCCACATCAAACTTTGACGAGGGTGTTTTGGGTATCAACTCATACATTATTTTAACATTTATGTCCATCCAACACCTTCGCGATGATAATATTTTAGCTCATTTTTTATAAAATTTTAACCGCTGGATTTATATTGTATAATAGTTTCAGTCAACAAATTAGAGGAAATAGAAAGGTGGTAAAGCCGCCATCTTGAAAATGGCGCCATAACCTTGGCTTTCTTCAATTACCATCCAAACTATTGTCGCAGATTTTTGTAATTTTTTTTTCATAAATAAAAATATGAAAGGAATTACGCGAGGGTTTAATTTATTTCATTTATAAAAAAATAGAATCTAAACATACATTCTAATAAAAAAAAAGTATTACTAAGCTATTGTAATATTAAGGTCTCAATTTCTTTAACTCTTAAGGACTCGCTAAAAGGTCCAACGGACCCAGTCCTTAGTATTTTGCCTAAAAACTTTTTAAGTTCGACGTTTGTGACGTTGCCGTCCTTAGTACCTTTCAACGATAGTTAGTACAGCAAATGACGACCTTAGTCGTCAGTTAGCGCGCCGCGCGTGAGTGCTACCGGCGTAAAATGTGTTTATGGGTCTGAGGTGTGTATGGATACGATTAGCCTACATGTTGTCATACAACTATGGAGAAATTTCGTATATTGCTGCTTTTGGTTTAAGTTAAATTTATTAAGAATATTATTTGATTCAATAATGGCTTTCTTTGTACATATATGGTGTACCTAATACTTATTAGAAATAAATTTTTACTTTTATTAAGCAGTTTTAGTATAAACTTATGATATTATACTGGGTCCAGTGTACTTGGTAGCGAGTACCTACTTACTTTACAAATTAGGGCGCCACTCTCTGGTTGACAGTAAGATATCGCTATAGCGATAAGTCCGCCATTTGTGCATAATTTGTCTTTTTTATAAAACCAGCGTAATATTCATTAAGTTATGTTTTTATAGCACAATAAAGTTCTATTCTATTCTATTCTATACTCACTAAGTGTTAAATGACAATGGGCCCGATTGCGTTTCTTCGTGAACTAAAATCGACATTAGATCATGCGAGCGAGACAGACAAATAAGATAGAGCGGAATATGAACTGAATGACTTCCACTTTTCCATAATTAAACTACCAATAGAACATTCAATTCGAACAGTCGGATTCGAAGTCGCTTGCGCGGCTCTACCTGACAGTGTTCTATTATTGTCCGCCAAGTTCTCGCGTTCACTCTTTAGGAGAAATAAGTAAATATATACACAACGGAATAAAAATCTCGACTGCTGTTACAGAAAGTAAATATTTATAATTATTTTTATTACAGGTTCTTATAAAATATTAGTGGCCTATGAATTTATACATATATATTTTTACAGATATATATTTCCAGAATGTACGCAATCATACCTATGACTTGACACTAAACACGATATATTTATTTTAATTTATTAAAATTTAGACATTTGGACATTTGTACAACTACTTACTTGATATTTGGACAGTTAAGATGTTCTATAACCCTCGGGATGACATACCAATTTTAACAATATTACACATTTCTAAATCGCTTAAGCGTTTAAAAGTTATAGTGGAATAACGAAACGAAAAACACACATACATAGATGAAACCTGAACACAGTAGTAGTAGTAGTAGTAGTTGGAGTGGGGGGCTTGTTTCCAGCCCTTGATGTCACCTAGATCTGTAAGGTCTTTTGTAACTACCCACTGTGTGGTTAGGTCAATTGTCAGCTAGTAGCCCGGTACTTCTTACCAGACTAAGTAAACCTGAACACATTACACACCTTTTTTGTTGGGGAGTCGTGAAAAACGACCTGATGTCGTTAAAGCTCTCCGGGGTGACGGGATCGCATGTTGTGTTTACACTCTCCGATGTCCCAAGATACACGATCTTTACGTGTTATTATACTCACACTATCTAAACTACCCTTGCTCAACAAAAGCATCACACGGCGATTCTGTCAATCTCGCCTCAATTTTCCGCCTCTTTTTCGTTATTTTTGCCGGAAAATATAATCGAATAAAGCCACGTACGACGTCATTTTGGCGTAGACGTTTCTTTTATCATCCGACGATCGTATATCGTGCCGTTTCCAACTCGAAGCTCTTGCGTAACTCGCGGATACTACGCTTTTTGGGGGCTTTCTAAATATCGCGATGTTCCTTTGAATAATAAATAATAATAATAATCAGTAAATATGTAATATTACCATACGGTCAGGGTTTAGTGATTTAGCTACCTAAAAAAACCATAATCCTTTCAACTCTTGCCATAACCACATAATGCCTTCATGCCAAATTTCAGCTTAATCGGTTGAAGCGTTTGGGCGCTATCGTGGAGTAATACACACACACACATACACACACAGACACCCAGAAAGACTTCACTCTGGAAATGGTCTTAATAGTATCGAAGGAGAAGGGGGAGGGAGCAAATTTTATATATCTGTCTTCATCTCGTTTTTTTTTGCGCGTTTACAATACTTCCCCCTGGGCGGGAAAATAAATAGGAAGTAATTGCGCGTAGCGTGATCGACCATCCGGTTCGATCGACGACAGCTGACGTTGATGGCGTCGTTCAGCCCAGGCTCGCTTCCGCTGCCTTTGGTCGCGTTCAGCTCTGTGTTTCCAAGCTAGGATGTAGCGACACATACATATATTTATTTATATAAGTTAATAGTAAAAACACACTTTTTAAAACAAGCTGTTAATAAAATGCTCCGACCAGAACCAACCCTGGGTGCAGCAACCATGTCATAGTGGAACTTAGAACGGGCTACCATAATTGAATGCTATACAGACTTTCGTGTTTGTTCTGTTGACCGCTGAGGAGTCCCCTCGTTGGAAGCCAACCCTGAGTGCAGCAGCCCTGTCGCGGTGACACTTAGATCGGGCTATGATAATTGAATGCGTGTACAAAATTTCGTTTCTGTGCTGTTAACCGTTGAGGATTCCCTTCGTCGAGCGCCAACCCTGGATGCAGCAGCCATGCCATTGTGAAATTGAGAACGGGCTACCATTATTCAATGCGCATACAAATTTGTGTGTCTGTGCTGTTGACCGTGGAAGACTATCTTCGTCGAGAGCCGATCCTGGTCGTAGAATCAGGTCATGCTCTCCAAAAAATGCATTATCATCGGAACTGAACCAACGTGTAATATTACAATTTTATAGGATAAGAGGAAGTGGTTCTAATTCAGCTTGTAAATAAACGCTTGTAAAGAGGAAGTAATTGCGCATAGCGTGATCGACCATTCGATTCGATGGTCCAGTTCGACCATCCGGATCGACCATCCGGTTCGACAGCTAAAATTGATGGCGTCGTAGCGACACATGCATCTCTTTATTTATAAAAACAGTTGCAATAATGATAAGCGGTATGAAACAACCATCTTGATGTTTATATCAAAATATTTCCGGGATCCCGAACATATAGTATGCCCTGTGCCTTGTTCTCCTTTACGCTGGGGAATGCATTTTGGGCACATAATTTAAAAGAATATATATTTTCGTGGGTATCTTTAACTGAATTAATAGCTAAATCCTGAATGTTTTACTTAGACTGATAAGGTCTTATTTTTACATATTTTTACAAAAAAATACATAAAGATGTAAATTTTTAATATGGTATACAAGTTTCGATACGTAATAAATACGATATTAGTCTTCAGATAGGCTAATAATATATGGCATTCTACCTCTCCGTATTATTTTTGTGATGCCTAATAATTGAATTTCAGCTTTAGTTAAATGATCAAGTTTTATAATCCATCAGTCCATTTAAAAAGAAGCATTTATTAAAAATGCTGTTATTGATGGTCTAATAAATTGGTTGCCAAAACGTTATATGGCATTGAGCAATTTACCACCATATATACTTAATGGTGTTACGCTTCCCTTTCGGACGACTATTTTCTATTCATTCTATGAGATTGGGCAAATTTTTTGATCACGATCACGATCTCTAATCACGAATATCAATCCTACCAATTTCGCATATCGCCGTTAGACTTTTTCATTTGCTGTCTGGAAAGTTTCTTTTATCCTATGAGCAAGTGGTTCGCGTTCGCTTTGACTTGACCCCATCCCTCCTCTCCTCCCAGATTACAGCCTTTGACCAAAAATAAAATCCTGTATATAGATGCAGTCATGATTGATGAACTAGAATAAACGAAAGCATGAAACATAATATAAACTTGCATAGCATATGGACTCATAATCCTAGACTTCAAAAAGTCAATGACATAATTGCCTATTCGATAGCCAACAGTCTTTTGTTCATCCAAAATTGCAAATAACCATAATTGTTTAAAACACAATAATGAAATTATAAATGTAACAAATAATCATAAAACATTTTTTTACTCAAAGATATCAATAGTCAAAACATAAAACAAATGCTCAATAATCACATAATTAAAACGACAATAATAACAATGAATAATGAAACTTTGTCAATTTATTGCTACGAGGTTTACCATGTATGTTTTAACAAAAGAATGAAAGAGGTATCTTAGCGATATGATATTATTTTTCATAATATGTTTATATTTTTATTTATATTTTATTTATGTATTTTATTTCAAATATAATGATAAAACACATAAAAAAGGTCATGCCAAGTAATGGTGCGAAGTAGATAACGGCCCACATTCACATGACCATGCTCAACGCATACCCAACTAGGCCGAATATAACCTGTATCTGGGCATACGATTTATTTTCTGACTTGGGTGGACAAGCCTAACTGACGTAGATACTCATATAGATACACACATACACATACATATACATACATAGACAAACATATAAATATAACAACCTAGATATATTATAGTATTATTCTTTTGCATTATATTACATTTTGTTTAATATCTAATATTATATTATATAGTATAATAGTAAAGTTATACAAAATTTTTATTTTTTAAAGATATTCTTGCAGAAGTTCGTTCTCTTTCCTTGAACGACCTATGTTGTAAAGAAGCCATTTTTTTATATTTTTTTGAATAAAATGGGATTTTTTTTTATCTTGTTGAGATATTCTAATATTTTTTCGATGTTATCTACCTTATAAGTAGTATGTTTGATACGCTCTATATTCAGACTATTTTAATTTTAAATATTGTATTGTCTTTGGAAGGTTATTAGGAGTTTTAAGGAAAAATACACGAATTACTTTTGGATCATAGTCAAAGGGACTTTGGGGAGGGCAATACTTTATTTTCTTCGAGTGTCGTGATCATGTACTTGCGTGTTAACCCCTCCTATCGCGGGGTAAAATTTCTGCCCGGGATAGTTTTGCGCATAACTTTTAAACTACTATACGGACCGTAAAAAGAATAACTGCAAAATGATCACATTGAAATTTGAAATATTATAACGTTACAACATTATCTCGTAAAACAATTAAGATAATAATGAATAAATATTACAGTTAGCACAGCGCGGAAAGCGTCTAACCAAAAATGGTTAGCTCACATAGGAAGGGTTAAGTGCACACTCGTGTATGTTTTTTTAGCATACACTAAACAACTGAGAATATACGCTGATGCCATAGTAACAATTTTGTATTTCTTAAAAAAGGCGAATGTGAAATATAAATGGAAAAATAGGAATAATCACTGAAAATGTAATAATTTTGTAGTATAAAATAAATTGCCGCCGTGCGTAGTTTTGTCGCAGGTTGATAGATGGCCCAGTCGTCGATTAAATGCACAATAATGATCGATTTACTGAAAATGTGAACATACAGACCCATTCCAATTAGCAAACGGATCAATCACGTCTGCTGTCTAGCCGACAGCCGGTGTTTTATCTAATCCAATTTTATAAAATGTATGACCCCGCCTGTCTCATGGCAGTCACTCCCGCCCCGTATAATTTCGTATAATTTCTCATTTTTTCTGCGTTCGGCTGGCGTGTATCGTTTTGTTCTCGACGTTTGCGTCACACTCGGTGACGTTACTCATCGTTACTTTACAATCCCTTTTTAAATAGTAGACATAGTATAATACAATTTGATTTTAGTTCAACTTTTAAAATCCTAACTAATTTACCGTGACAATTTAACCACTTCAGCCCTGCGCATTTTTTAAAATAATAAACCTATGTATACTTTACAACCTTTATTTTATTGGACTAGCCGGTCTAAGAGTGAAAAAGACGTATCTATGTAACTACCAGGAAGGAAGAACTTTTCTTTAATATACTTATATAGATATTAGGTAATACTATTATATAGATAGCTAAGTTAATCACGTATTTTTGATTGAGGATGGCGTTAAGCTGAAGTGGAAGAGTATATAATGGCCCTTAAGTGCCGTCACATGCAATCAACAAATGCATTAATTTCCAGTGAAATACACTGACACAAATTCAGCTATTTTGCTACCTCGTGTAGCAATGAATCAGCACGATGAAACAATACTTTTACTCGGATTTTTTTGGATTGCATCATATATCGGCCTATATAAACCGGCTAAAACGCAACCAAAGTATCATTCCTCGAGTGAACACCTCCCCCAAGGTTGCTACGGCATACTCGGTACCCCTCTCACGAAGTCGCTCAACGAGTCCGGCTCCTTGGTTTCCTTTTCCGCTCTTTTCTGATCGAGAAGCATCAGTCTGCATCCTCACAGACTCGAGCAGTGCCCAGTACGAGATAGTAGGAGCACAAGTAAAATTCTTATCCTCACATCCTCGTAAATTCATTCATTCCGCAAGTCACTTCATCCGCGTCAATATTACCTATTCGGAAAGCGTTACAACTGGCAATATCGAACCTCAATCAATTCAATAAATACCTTCTGATTCACTTAAAATCGCCTTTTAATACGGAAATAACCCGCAAGTTGACCCCACCACCTCACACCGCACAATCTGGAGTCTAGTGAGGGGTAGTCCCTCACAAGTAAGTAAGAATCATTAATAAAAACCAATACTATGAACCTCGATCCTGTAATTAAATACTCATTCTTTATTTACACAGATAGCAAACAATAATAACGATTTTCGACATTGACAGGATTCGCAATGCGTTATATCGTTAGTGGTAGCGATAAAGATGACGCTGCATAACCTACTATACTATTTTGATTTATCACTGGAACTACTCATAAAAGTTGAACGTTTGCAAAATGTATGCATACAATTCATCTTCGGTCTACGTAGTACAATACAATTCATCTTTAGTTCACGTGTACGGATAAAGGGCACAGTTAAAGTGGTTACCAGTACGTCAAAGGAGAAATGTTCATTTACTTGCTTTCCTCTATCATGTGCTTTATCAATCAACGCCATCCTATCCCCACGACCTTTTAGAACCATTAAGTTCCCACGATCTCGTACTTCGGTCAGCCTATGATAATATACTCAAAATTTCCTGCGACATTACTGATTTCTACTCCTACTGCTTCTGTGTCCATTGTGCAAGACTCTGGAACAATCTACCAGCATATATACGAAACTCGCCTTCTTTACGATTCCTTCTTTACAATTCAAGACACCTCAAAAAGTACTACTTTCCTAAGTAACTAGTTCATCAGATTCTCTCTCCTTAATCTCCCAGTTTACTCTCCACCGGCATTCTTAGTTTTAAATATATTATAGTAGTTCGTTTGTGCAGATTAACTTAATAATCTTTATTTCCACAACGCGCGCATGTAATACTGCACTGTGATTAGGTGCTAATGGGCCCGTGCAGTTATATCATTATAACCCATGTTTTGGGGTCGGCCTGACTCACAGGTCAGCAACCATACGGTAGCCTTCAAGCGGAAGTGCGAGCCCAGGTAGGACTTTATGCCTGCGGGCCAGTTCCCTTGGAAATCACCCTTCGAGGGCTCCTGGACAATTCAGTTTTATCTTTTATTTAATGTTTGTTACATATACCATTTATGAAGCGATTTGAAAAAATCTTTTTTTATTTGAAAGAATATACTTACAGATTGGTTCCATTTTTAATTCTGTTCTGATAATGGGATCCATAAGGAATTGAGGGAACTCCTCAAATATTATCATATAAAGTTGAAAATGTACATGCTGGTTCAATACCGATGACAATGCCTTTTTTATGGTAAGCATGACCTGATTCTACACCCTGTGTTGGCTCCCGACGAGAGGACTCCTCAATGGTCAACAGCATAGACACGAAATTTTATATACGCATTCAGTTCTGATAGCCGGTTCTTAGTTTCACCATGACATTGCTGCTGCACCCAGGGCTGGCTCCCGACCAGTGGACTCCTTAACGGTCAACAGCAGACACGATTTTTTTGATATGCATTCAATTACGACAGCCCGTTCTAAGTTTCCCCAAGACAGAACTGCGGCACCCAAGTTTGATTTCCAACGAGGGAACTCCTCAACATCAATAGCACAGACACGAAATTTTGTATACGCATTCAATTATGATAGCCCGTTCTAAGTTTCACCATGACATGGCTGCTGCATTTAAAAAAAAAGTCGAGTGGTTTTTTTTGTTAAAATGTTGTCTATTATTTTATCCTTTTTACTATATTTACTTGTCTTCGTTGTGTAATTTTGTGTTTACTGACCTCCGGTAAACGGACATAAAACCGAATATATAACATACTAGCTGACCCGTGCCCACTTCGTTGGGCGGTAAAACTTTTACCTGTGATGATATTATGAGTGTGGTTCGGATAGTACTGAGTGCTATGATTTATTTCCTGACTGCCAAAAGTAGGATTATATTTTTACTGCATATGTATGTATGTATTTGCATGCCAATTTGAATAGAATACCGTTATTTGTGAGTGTCTTCTTGTGAGTGTCTTATTTGTGAGTGTCTTATATCTTTAACCAGTAACTTTAATGCAGTAAAAGGGAAATTATATGCATTAAAAGGGAAAAGTCTTTTGTTTTAAACACTTGAGATGATAAATTTACTTATTTTGATAATAATTCATAATTGTTGATAATATGACCAATAAACAAGACCTAACGATTTAAATAAATTTTTTAATATACATTGCTACTTTTTGTGACTTAAATATAAAGTTAGACATATGCTGTCGCTGACTTTTTTGTAGGCATTATCAAGCTCTACAACTTTTCTCTAGAACTTAATCATACACCTCTCATCGTTAAGGCAGCGTTAGTTAGAAACGTTTTCGTTCGACCGTTTTTTCCGACTTACTTTGAAAATCCGACTACCACGAAAAAGTCTTTTCATTTTTCGGATAAATATATCGCCTATAACACTCACAAATAACATTGCTTTCTATTGGTAAAAGAATTTTCAAAATCGGTTCCGTAGATCCAGAGATTACTTTCTACAACGTCACAAACTTTACCTCTTTATAATATTAGTATAGAATAACGCCATCGGAGCCGGGAGTAAAAGCTTGTTATAATATAAATTGCTGAATCACCCCAGATGAAATCCTGCATTTCCTATCAGCTTAGCATTTGTTAAGGGATTTCCTAGCAGGTATGTGCTTTCTCTTTATGCGCGAAAGCGGGTTCTGTTTTTATCCCGAGGCGTGTGAATCCTTACAGCTGAGGTCACACCGCAATCCCTTTTGTTCGCCCTTCTGAGCCTCTGGATACTTTTGGGTGTTTTCATTTTTACTTTCACAGCCCACCGACCGCCGAGGGGGGAAAATATTGTGAACACAAAAAAAAATATTTTGTGATGAAGACGAAATATACATTTTGAGACCCCCTGAGACCACGGTAATGGTACTTTACCTATTTAAAAGTAATGGTAATTCGCGTATTCAAAATTTAAGAAGATTGTTATTTATAATTAAAAGTCACAGAAGTATTATAACTGAATTTTCATTTAAAATACCTAATAATAATACCCTTTTTAATTACATTTTCATATGTGAATATATTTTAAGTAACTAATTAAAACAGCATCAGTATCAGCATCACCTGATATTTATACAAAAAATCAGCATCCGCTGATACTATAAAAAATGCATCAGCAACAACCAAGAATATTCAACATACAGGTATTTGTTGATATTATAATATGTTGTTTTATAAAGTAGGTCTTTAATACGATTCTTAAGTTTTAATAAGATAAAACGAATTTACTGCATGAAGTTTGTAGCACCCGACGTTTCAACGATGTTGCAACCGCTATTGTCCAGGGTAGACTGAGTTTATCTTAATTATAAAGTCAAAAAACGTGATGGTTGTTTCATTGGCAACTCTACATTTCTTTAGGAATTCTGTTGTAGGAATGCATACAATTATTCCATAAAAGACGATTCGATCTTTTCTTTTCGGTAGGTACTTTGGAACTGAAAGCGTATTCCTATTTCTGGTATTCTGGTCAATGACTTTATTGAGAAGCTTCAGGTCATACATAGGACATACAATTTTACGGATACACATAATATTTGAAAAAAACCAACTGACAAACTACAGTGTGTATATTAGTTTCCTTGAAAACTTTCCTCATGATCAACCTAGCCCATATATTAACCCCTCAAATGAATGGCGATTAGCTCGGGTTGCCTACGGCAAAATGTATATAAATTTATATTTACATTTACATAGAGCGGGGTTTACTATAGAGCTATAGCATTACTATAGAGCGGATTACTATAAAGCGGCGCACATTTACATTTATATTTATATTTATATAAATTTATATACATTTTGTATACATTTTGCCAAGGCATCCCTTAAGGGACGCCTCACATTTGAGGGGTTAATATAATAGAGCTTTTTCAGCAAAACGATGGTTTTAATGTTAGCAGGCGTACCCCATAACATAATGCCTTAAGGCATTATAATATGAAAGTAACTAACGGGGCCATTGCCACGTCAGTATACTGCCTGATTCTCCTTACAGCGGAAACTGCAGTGCTAGGTATATTAGCCAAATTAAATACATGAGGACCGTATTGTAATTTAGAGTCTATAGTAATTCCCAAAAATCGATTGTGTGTAAATTCTAGTCTACTATTTTCTAGTGTTAACCTAATGTTCATCTCTCCCATATCGGAGACAATGTTATTGCATTTTAATCTGGGAGCATTGTGTTTCCCGTGGCAAAGTTAATGAATGGAAAGTAAAAGTGGTGTCATTAAATCGGTAAAAATAAATAGATTAATGATTCTTGGCACACATTTAGATTTTTTAAATTGGTTATTCTAAATATTTGCTGAAGGCATTTTTAGCTCTGAACAGTAACTTTTAAATGGTCGCTCTACACTTAGTTCGCGAATTGCGCGCGAAGCCGCAAAGTTACGCGAACGCGTAGTGTGGAGCCGTCTCGCATTATCTTCACGGCTTCGCGCCCTGTACCCTGATTTTTGTCGGTTTTCTGTCCCGCGACAAATGGATCTCGAAGCGCGAACTTAGTGCGAACGCGCATAGTCTCCGCACTCGCGCGCCGCTCAGATGACTGTCGGCAGCGTCGGTGTGTAATCGTTGCTGAGATTTCCTACAAAATTATCGTAAACTGAATGAAACAATTTTAGTTGCAATTTCTTGAACACTACTAAACCGAACACGTTTTTTAAGATGTAGATCGTAAAGATAATATGAAAAAATTTAAAAAAATCACGACGCCTCATTAGCGTCATGATAAAAACATGAAGAAATTTAAAAAAAAGGGAAACCTATCTAGTTATAGAAATTACAAAGGTAAAAAATCCTACTTGAAAAAAGCTCAATTGATTTGAATAAGTATGGTTTGTTTTTACTTTAAATATATTCATAATTATAGTGCGCTATTGCGCACAACATGAGGGACGCAGTTGAAGCTAATTTGACGTCCATCTCCTTCAAACGCGCGAACTATAATGTGAAACTACCGCGAACCATTGCGAGTGTGGAGCTTTATTTCGTTCATCGCGAGTTCGCGGTGAGTTCGCGCAGCGGTCGCGCGCGATTCGCGGACTAAATGTAGAGCGGACTTAACAAGCTATTAAAAAAATTGGTTATTTAGCCACTGAAATAAGGCAGTTTATTTATATGGCAATGGCGGCCGTCTTCGATGACGTCACCGCAGCCATTCCCCACCCTAGTAAAAGCGTCACCGTAGAAAATATCAAACTACATATTTTTACCAATTTAATGACATCACTTGTAACTTCCCTTCACTTGTAATTAATTTTACCACGGAGAGCCGTTTTTTTACATTATGAACCCGCACTGTTTCATTTTCTTACAACACTGAACCAATTTAAGGCTACATACTACCTGAGAATAATATCTGAAATGGGTTAACCGCGAACCAATAGGCGGGGTCATATTGGTTTGATCAATACAAATCCGGTGTTGATGAAGCGTCAGGAACATATTACACATGCGTATGCATCGGCGAGCGGGCGGACACTAAACGTTCGATCACAGCGCTGTCACAGTAAAACTGTATTTTCGCAGTGGTGGTCATAAGGTTGTTAATGGTAAAGAATATTTAGCGCAACTATTAGAGTGCTCTCAAGTTTTAATTAATTGTAATTAATTTATGGCCTAGATAAAGAAATGTGGTTAGGAGCGACGCTAGAGAATTAACTAGTCAGTTTAATTAATCCGACTGATGTGACCCGTCCATCATTGGATGCAAGCCTACCCACGGCGGAATGTGAGCGATCCAATATTGGATATAAAATCGAAGACTATCGCGGTTGTTTGACATTATAAATAGGATAGAAAACGAATTTACCGCGTGAAATTTGTAGGACCCGACGTTTCGGTGACGTTGCAGCCGCCGTTGTCTAGGGTAGACTGGAGAGCTGTCAGTCCGTTGTTTTGCGGGTAGGCCGCAAACCGCTGCCGCCACTGCCGCTACAAACTCTCTTCTACGTGGAACCCTCTTCTTAAAATGTTCCCGCCGCCGAACGCCGAACGCAAAGACGTAAAACAGGATACAGTGAGTGTTGTGTGCAAGACGGATTTTAAAAATTCCCGCGCTCCGAGCCCGGCCCCCCACCACCGTTATAACCTACGCAGTGGCGGCAGCGGTTTGCGGCCTACCCGCAAAACAACGGACTGACAGCTCTCCAGTCTACCCTAGACAACGGCGGCTGCAACGTCACCGAAACGTCGGGTCCTACAAATTTCACGCGGTAAATTCGTTTTCTATCCAATATTGGATATTAAATCCAATATAAACTATCACACGCAGAAGTGACAGCTGAATGTTTACCCCGCGATAATTAAATTAAAATAAGACACACTCACCGCTTACATTGCAGGAGTAATCACACCTGAAAGTTTTCGAAATCAGATTAAAGATCGATTAAAGGTGGAAATCAGACTAAATTATAAATTGTTTCTGCTTGGATTCGATTTGGATTCGATTAGAAACTTTTTTTAAAATTAGTGCTTATATATTTTTTTTAACCCTTCCTATTTGAGTTAACCATTTTTGGTTAGACGCTTACAAATGCTAAAATTGTATCTAACCAATATTGGTTAGGGCGCTCCGCGCTGCGTAAAATGCCAACTTTTTAAATATTTATTCATTATTATCTTAATTATTTGACGAGATAAGGTTATAATATTATAAATTTCAAATTTCAATGCGATCATTTTACAGTTATTCTTTTTACGATCCGTATAGTAGTTTAAAAGTTATGGTCGTTTTTCTCAAGGCCATCGACTTCACGCGCAAAAATGTCCCGGGCAGAAGTGACGACTAAATTTTTACCCCGCGATAGGAGGGGTTAAATCATGAAAAAAAGTTTATCAGATATGGTCGTTCCCAGGTACCATGTCACCTAAAGACAGCAATGTATCTATGTCGTTTAGGTTATTCTTTTTTTAAGCCATTTAAAAAATTAGAAAGGTATCGGCTGCAAATAAAACTATGTGTGACTTATTTTATATTGCAAGTGGTGTAATGATATAAAATCGAACGCCTCCTGTCAAATAAAATACTTAATATCTAAACCAAACCAAAGCCAAGTAAGCACACCTATTGCCATCTATACGCAGCAATGGGAAGGCAAGGTGAATGGTCTTCAAAACGTAAAAGTAGTAATTAGTCGATTCATTCATGATCCCAAAATTTAAATCAATTTCAAAACGTGTAGCGACATCTAGCGGCATACGCGAGAAATGTTACCAGTCGATAAGTAGATAAACTGTAAAATAAATTTTACCGACGTTGACAGGGAATACAAAAATATATTAAAATAAGATTAAAACTCAATAAGACAATGAAACGTTTATATATTCGTTAAAAATGAAGCGTAATAGCAATAAACCACTAAATAAAATAAAACTAAATAGGCTTTAGAGAAAAATAAAGGAAAAATCGATGATTAAAGAAACGCCGAAATCACATACAAAAATGGGTCTTCGAAAGATGCATGATAGAAACACAGGATATTTAGAAAGATTTCAGCGACGACACGCACTATAGACGTAGTATAGAATAAGCACTATCCTCTGAAACGAAAGTAGAATCTGAAAACAGAATAAATAGTTAGCAATTGATTTAAATAGAGCAGAAAACGAATACGCAGCCGGCTAGAAACTGACAGTTCATATTATGATTAAACTGTCGTACTTTTAACAAGAAAAATCGCCACTATAGACGATAATGCTAATTACAGCCTATATAGATTAGTGATGGGTGTGATCACGAATAGCAATAACAATAACGTGTGATATTTGCAATCACGAAGAACGCGTTACGAGAATTTGAAAGAACATGCTATTTGAATCACGGCTACGAACAGCACCGCGTTGCCATCACTCGGCGCCGCTACGACGCGACCGATCACGCGTGATTATATGATCAGTGATTGGCCGTTCTCACTGAACGCCGTCGAACGACCGCGCGGCGCGCCACTGAACGATGATCGGTGAGCGCCTAATTGAACCGTTCATTTGGTTTCGTTCATTCTTGATGTGATCGGCGATCAGTGAATCAGTGATTTGCCGTTCGTTCTGGGCGAACGCCCGCGCCGGCTGGACGATGACTGATGAGTGGCGCGTTCATTTCGTACGTAACGTGAATTTGGACACTGTTGTCGCTTGAATTTGGACACTGTTATCGCTCGTGTCGTAATCGTTCGTGTAAATGAGTTTGCTCATGATTTGTTAAAGCAATAAAATAACATTATTTCAGAAAGACGAACTCGGCTTAGCACCAAAAGAGCAAGAGAGATAATCTTACTGAACGCTAATTCTTCTAATTACTAATAAATATTAAGCAAATATAATGCGCGTTTCTGTTATCAGTTATAACATTGACGAAACTTTGTTACTTAACGTTTCACAGTACATTTCAGTACAATCACGAAAATCACGAGTAGCAGTTATTATCACGCGTGAAAAAATACCAGTAACGTGATTGTTGCGTGATTTAAAATTGAGAATCACGCCCATCACTAATATAGATAGAACACACAGTAGATAGACCTACTAGAATAAAGCCAATGAAATAAGCTATTTTATGAAGCAGAGCATATATTCCGTATGATAGTTTACAGGGAGAATTTAATGGTTGAAACTGAATAAATGACGATTTGACGGAAAAATAAATCGGAATTATCCACGGCAAGAAAGTGTTGCCATGTTTTGACATCAAATAGAGTCGGAATATCGTACAGGTTTTGATCACTAGAGGCGCTGTAATTCAGAAATAAAGGAAATTCTAAGGTGGACCACTACCGAAAAACAGACGAGCGTCTCAAGGAGCGTCATATGCATATTTGGCGGGAAGTTTTGGAGGGAAAGCCATATCCAAAAAAGCAGACGATAATACAAATATTAGAGTATACAGAACGAAGAAGCCAGTTAAAAAGGTCATAGGTGACATATTTTTAAAGGAAACGGATGAGTAATTTCGATGTAAAGAATTGTTTTCAAAATGGGTCACTGAAAAACCTACTAACGCCGAATAACTTTTTATAAAAACCATATAGGATTATAGTAGAAAAAAAATGAATAATAATAGCCGTAATAGTTAATGAAATAGACATACTTTTTGGAAAAATATACACGTACCTTTAGAAGCACATAGCGCCGCGAGGAGGCAACATAAAATTAATATATATGCAGAAATTAGATGCAGGGGTTACAGATAATAAGGGAAAAATAAGGAAATCAGCTCAAATGAGCGAATTAAAGAAATAAGAGTGCAAAAATAGCTCGATGTGCACGAAATGGTACGGAACCCCAATGTGGAAAAACGATAGTTGGTAACCAGAAAGAAAAAGCATGATGGCCGCGTTATTTTGCATAGGAAGGGGTGAAAAGCACATCTAAAAATGGAGAAATTGCCGTATTTTGAAGGGTATAAAAAGGCGGTGGGCAATGCCAAAATCAATTCAGTTTACCAGGAGATCCACCGCGTAATAACCTCGTCACCCAAACGTCGAAAAAGTGCCGGAAAATGTAAAAGTTCAAGTTAAAACGAGGGAATGTGGGCAGAAATGCTGTCCACATTCCCATAAAAAATCATGTAGAATCTAAGTGAAGTTTTTTAAAAACGTATTTATTTTATTAGAAGCGGTACATCAAATATTTGGCGGGAAAGCCAACAAAATTAAACAGTGCTAAAAATTCGACGAGAAATCGACGTAAAAACAGTAAAAACCCTCTATAAGAGACGCCACGTACATCAATTATTTGGCGGGAAAGCAAAAATATTAAACAGTGCTAAAAATTCGCCGAGAGATCGACGTAATAACAGTAAAAACCCTCTATAAGCGACGCCACGTACATCAATTATTTGGCGGGAAAGCAACAATATTAACCAGTGCTAAGATTCGACGAAAGATCGACTTAATAACAGTAAAAAACACATTTATATAGACGCCACGTACATCAAATTTTGGCGGGAAAACATAAGCATGCAGAATCAAACAGTAGCAAGATAGAAGAAAAATTAAAGATATTCTTTTTATATAAACATTCACGAGGAGATCATATAAATGAACCAAGACAGACATTCGCAATAGATTTCGAATCACAAAGACAACTTCAAATCAATTACATCTTTCAACAGAACGGGGCGAAAACAATCGTACGAGACGGCCGACATCCCTACGATGCAGCTGTCAAAAAAATTTAAAAAACAGTTTGTTGTTGTTATGTGTTAGTTATTAAGAAGTGTATAAAGGTGTTAAATTAGTGTAAGGTATGTGATATTGGATTGGATGGCTGCTTAATACAAGTAAGATTGTTCAAATTATTATAATTGCAGTATATCCGTGCGTTATAACTGCCGAAGCTGGCCATACTATAAAACTTGTTATAGTTGATATTTTTTTAATATATTATGCAAATATGTATGTTGTCATAAGTATGAATAAGATCAATGCGTCTTAGACTGTTTCGCGCTATAATTGAAATAGAAAGCCAATACCATCTGCTTTTCGTACTGCCGCTACTACATTGTTAGCGTGAACCTTTTTTTTTATAAGGCCAGTACTTGATTGGGACTGCAGGCCGTCAATAAAAGACGAAGCCTCATTGATTGAGATATTTGAAACTGCCTGGTTTCACAGAGACAAAGTCCGTGAACCAGCGTAGCGATAAACTAAGAAAAAAATGTATATACGTATGTCGTAATTGATTCGACATACACAGTAATTTAGGATATGATAAGTTGTGTTTTTGTGCTATATTGCGTATTGTCATATTATTATGTTATTATTATTTAATGCAAAGCTACAAAAAGAGCCATATATGTAATGAATTGTATAAACTAAAAATTTTATTTTACAATATATCGAATATTTTGCCGGAAAAAGTGTTCATATTTTTTAATCAAAAGGATACCATACCTGAGAATACAAATAGACTGAGCTAAATCGTAATTAGAAATTGATTCGATAGATCAGATGCAGCACTAACGGATGAACGAACGCAGTAAAGGAATACGCGAGATTGGCGCCTTAGTATAAATTTATCTCGTGATCCAATAGATGTATAAAAAAAAATAACTCCTGAGTTCACAACGCCCTGACGGAAGACTGTAGCATCCGTCAGTGTGATAAATAGTGCAGCGACAAATCAAACGATGTCAGATATTCAGTAATGATCAACAGCGTACTTATAAGGACATTATAAAAAAATCCCAGCTGATTGGAGCAATCGTCAATCGATACTGAGAAAGTGACTTAAAACTATTAGCATACATTGATCTGGAAGTATCTAACTATAGAACACCTTTGATAATCCACTATATAAGAATTGTGTCATAGAACATCAAAAATCAATATTATTCTTCGGGATAAGATCTTAAAAGTGTATGTTACAAGCCGATCCTAAATTATAAACCTCAAATTGATTCAAACTATCTAAAACCAAGTGCATAAGGGTCTAACAAATTGGTCTAGACACATAGAATACTCCTTATTATTCTTCTTCTTCTTTTGGAGAATACATTTTAGTCAGGACAGGAGAATTTCATATATGAGGGAGATCGTACAAGAGAAAACAGGGCTATTCACTGGAAATCTCTATTCTCTGCATACTTTGAATATCTTTATACATATATTAGCATTATCCTCTTCTTTTAGTCACTTCTCCGTTCAATCTTCTTCATCAAGCGCTTATCGCTGATGATACGTCGCGCACGTTTAAGTAACAAATATTGCTAAATATTATTATTATTGAATGATATTAATATTGGTGTTAATAATATTAATAAATATATTAATATTAATATTAATAGTATTAATAAATATATTAAGAAATATCGCTACAAAATGGCTTGCCCAAAGTGTGGCCGATCATGATCATTGCGAGATATTGTCATCGTACATCTCACAAATCTTTCTCTACAAATTGGCGACCCAACTGGTGGGGCCAAATTAAATTAAAAATTAATAAATTAAAAAATAAATTCTCTACAATTGCTACAAAATGCCGGCCCAACGCGGGGCCTGATTAAAACATTTTAAAGTGAACGGGAACTACTTAGTAGAACATAAACATAGTAATAATTAATACTTTTGAATAAATATCGTTCGTTCATCGGTGAGGCTAATAAATATATAGATACTATCATTGGATGATAATATCATTGGATGTTAATACATGTATATATTGGTTCTTTTTGTGAGTTTTGGCGAGGAATTTGAAATTTCACTCGCGAATATTTTATGGTTTGCTTGTTTGTTTTTTTTTGAGTGTTGACAATAAGGTCGCACCACATATATGATAAATGTTAAGTTGTAATTACTATCTAGCAAATACTATAATATTGTTTTTCTGTGTTACGGTGATACCATCGCACAGATCATCTTGAATGTTTTGATGTTATCTTGTTAAATATTTGCAATATTAGCAAGTGAGTTATATCGGAGGTGGATTATAAGATATATAATATTATAAGATATAATAATAAACCCCGTTCTGCGAAAGGTGCGAATTAATATTTTTATGCGAATCTTAATTATTAATTTTCTTTATAAATGTTCTGTCTTGTCTGCATAAATTATTATAATATCATCTCGTGAATTGCAAAATAAATATAAAATATTATCATAATAAATAAAAAGATTTCCAATATAGAAAAATAATAATAATATAAATAATGTCGTATACGGCATCAACGTCAAAAAGATGCCGACTAGCATTAGATATTGAGCAGGGCCGTATTAGGAGCATGTTCGATAGAGATGTTAGTCCACATAATTCTTTATATGAGTATAATAGATTAGCAGAGCAAGCAGCTGATCAGGCTTTTATAGATAAGGAAAGAGAGAATATGGCTAATATAATAAAAAAATTAGAAGAACAGTTGAAGGAGGCAACGATAAATAATAATAATATCGCTTTAAATGAAAACAATTCAAATAAAATAATAAAGCAGGAAGGTGCATATGTGCCACCAACTGCGGGAAATATAAATGATGTGTTTCGTTGGGGAATTAAGTTTACCGGGGAAGGATCAGTATTGGATTTCATTGAGACGTGCGAGGATAGATTGAGGTCTCGACGCGTTAGCGGAAATACATTAGTAGAATCATTTACCGAATTATTAACTGGACCCGCATTGAAATGGTTTCGTTCAATGAGAACCGATCAGTTGACATGGTCTGAGTTAAAGAGGAAGTTAATCGAGCGTTTTGAAGCTTTGAACTACCAAATTAAAATGGATAGTCACATAAGAAATCTTAAACAAAAGCCCCAACAGAGCATAGAAGAGTATATGACCGAGGTTAGAGGTTTCAACGCACTATTGCGTGAACCAATAAAAGATACAATTTTATTAGAAATACTAAAAATAAATGTTGCCGATCGTTATAAGCCCATATTAGGCGCACAAATTCTGACTACTGTCGAAGAGCTCGTAAAGTATGCGAAAAACTTTGAGCAATACATAAATAAAGAGGAAGCTAACCCAATTAAAGAAGTATATCGCGGAAATTATAAGAAACCGATGGTCGCGACGGTTATAGAAAAGAATAACTATAATCAAAATAAGCGCTATAATGACTTTCCTAGGAATGACCAGCGCAATACAAATGATATGCCGTTTAACAATAATAGATTCCAAACATCAGGTAGAGGGCGCGGAAACATGAATCGTGGGCGCGGGGGATATAACTTCTCCGGACAGAGTAGAATTGTGAACGAAATTAGATGTTTAAAATGTGAGGAAGTAGGTCATCACTTCACCACATGCCGGCAAATAAGGGGTAAAATCTGTTTCGGGTGTCGTGCGGAGGGCGTGACAAAATTTGAATGCGCCCGATGCAATAATAATAAGGGGGTATCAAATATAAATAATATAAATAGAACGTCGGGAGATGTAAGGAACGATCAAGATTCAGTAGTGAGATCAGTCTCTCGTCAGGAGAATTCGGGAAACGAATAGAAGCCATTCCGTTAGGAAGATTTCATATCAAGGATTTAATGAAGGTTAGCGAACGGTGTTAAAACTTACAAGTTATTATATATACATAGAGTGCAAAGATAATGTCATTATTATTATAGAGCAGAGATACGCAACCTTTTGTTAAAATATATTTTAAAATGCCTATTTTTATTCAGCGCTACTAATAGTGACTGACGATTAACAATTTATTATGATGTTCTTTTAAGGGACATAACCATAAGTAGTTTGCTTGTATAATATGAATAGTCAATGAATAATATTATAGTAAACATACCATTTAATTACTACCTATCAGTACCTTGTAACAATATTCATTCCATCCTGACCCGCATCCTATTCATAATCCTCAACCACCAATCCTACTCACATTCCTCAACTACCAACTCCATTATTCCACAAACCTTACTTACACTGTACTGAAACGTTTTAACTTTGTGAGTCGTCATAAAAAATTTGCTTTTAAGCAAGGCGTTGACTCTTTGTAGGACAAGAAGATAATTAGTTTAAAGTAGTTACACATAATTAAATATATATATGTATGTATATGAAAATATATATATATATACATACATATACTATATGACAGAGGGAGTTAGCAACATCCGCTAATCAAAATATCATTAGAGAAGGGAAATTTAAAAACATTATAATATAAATAATAGTGGACAACATGTCTCACTACATAATAAATATATAAATAAATAAATTAAAGATAGACATCACGTAGTCGAAGTCAACGACACCGGAGGTTAACGACAATAATAGCTAAACCTAAAGGGTATTTTAATAATATAATAATAATAAATAACCATATACGGAATAACGTTGATTATATACCGTAAAATAATGAGGATGAAAATATGTTCTGTGGTAAAATTTTATAATAATGAAGTCTTGTGTGGTATAAACCCGCGACAAGAGATAAATATATTTTTTTTGTTATCAAGATGTTTTAGAGTAGTTAAATATGGAAATATAATAGTGACAAATATTATGATAAAAATATAATAACGTGTGCCATATAGTACATGTCCGGTTATCAATGTATATGGAGGATAACAAATATATGTTTAATAAAAGTATAATGGATCTAAACCTTATACCATAATATAGATACGTATGTCATATAACATACGTACGGTTATCGATTTGTAGGGAGGATAACGATATATAAAGATAACAACGATGTGGCAGTAAATGATCTTGGGTTGATAATGATGATTTTTCGGTGGGTCTGAAGACTGACATGTCGGCGAACAAGCCATAGGACTGCAGGGCTAGGACGGATGTTTTTTTGATAGGAGTTTATAATAGGAGTGATTCATGACGCTCCGGAATGCCTGGTGACGGTTTAAATAGGTTCGTCCAATAATCCGAAGCGCAGGGTTCCAAAATAATGCAACGAGTTGAGTGCGTTGGCATTTTTCCCCAGGGCTGCTAGATAAGGAGATAATATTCGATTATAGGCTGATATGGGTCCTCTCACGAGCTCGTGTAGATTGGGACGGGGGTTTTGGAAGATAGGAGATATAATAATTATTATCTATAATATTTAGTTGAGAAGTTGAAATAGATATATAGAAGTTTCTAAATTAGTTTAAATATTGGAGGAGATATACAGTAACGTTCCAAAAGAATGAGGCGAAGTATGAAGACGCAATTTTAACTTAAAAATATCTAACATGAGATGGAGACGAGGACGGGTTGTAATTTTGGTATGAAGAGATGTATGAAGAGGACACGCGAAAGGGAATGGATGAAAGATAGTGTCGTAAAAGGATAAGAGAACATCCCGGATTCTGACTTATTACATGAGAAGTAGCTTCAACATAAAAAAATCTGATATCAATAAATGCACAGCAATAGTCCAGTTTAGTATACATACGTTAGATTAACCATAATTTAGCTATACAGACGGTGTAAGTTCGGCGTGAAAATTCATACCAGTTATAATATTTTTTTTAAATATGATATATCCCATGCTTAGGTACGAACTTTGGTTTGTACGTCAAGGTCGAGTACTCAGGTCAGTGGCCTAGGGCGAATATTTAATTATAGTACCCAAGAGACTCGCCATGGCATTCGCATATTCAACATAGTTAGTGAGTTAGACAGAATAAAGTTTCAGGTGACGCCGTGTAAGGATTTAAAAATTCATCGGTTAGCGCACGCGTGATTCGGAGAAAGAAATGAAATTAATTTAGACTTTTCAACGGAAGGAAGTAGTATTTATATATAACTGTATTATTGATAATATAGCGAGAGAGATGAAACAAGTAGGCGGAGATGTGATCGAGGACTCGGAAGTAATTCTGTTGAGCAGGTGCACATTGAAGTGGAAGAGAGAGATTGAAAGTTGGATTATTATCATACATATATCAATATTATTAATATATGATACTGAGAATTTATATTTTTTTTTAAGGGAATAAAGCAGTAGTTGCTCTAAAAATAATCAACTTAGAATGTTATTGAATACAAGTAGATCAATTAAACCACAGAACATAACATAACGAACTCAAATATAATATAATATGATGAACTCAAAGTATAATACGATGCGTTGAATTTAAAGTATAACATAATATGATGAAAGCTGGATATAAATATAGGATATAACCTGAATGAGGAGATGTAATAAAATAAAAAAGAATGAATACATAATCTAAATAAATATAATGAGGATAATATAAGGGGGATTTATAAATATGATGACACATCAATAGACATAATATCAAATGAAATAATATAGTACAAAATGGGAGATAAGAAATAATAAGAGAGCGACATGAAGCGATAAAAAAAATATTTTCTATAACCCAAGAGCTAAAGTAAGAACTGGTTGACTACACGTATGATGAAGTCACGTGGTTCCTCGAGGGCGAGCAACGATCTGGGGAGGGGGTATTGTAATGATATAAAATCGAACGCCTCCTGTCAAATAAAATACTTAATATCTAAACCAAACCAAAGCCAAGTAAGCACACATATTGCCATCTATACGCAGCAATGGGAAGGCAAGGTGAATGGTCTTCAAAACGTAAAAGTAGTAATTAGTCGATTCATTCATGATCCCAAAATTTAAATCAATTTCAAAACGTGTAGCGACATCTAGCGGCATACGCGAGAAATGTTACCAGTCGATAAGTAGATAAACTGTAAAATAAATTTTACCGACGTTGACAGGGAATACAAAAATATATTAAAATAAGATTAAAACTCAATAAGACAATGAAACGTTTATATATTCGTTAAAAATGAAGCGTAATAGCAATAAACCACTAAATAAAATAAAACTAAATAGGCTTTAGAGAAAAATAAAGGAAAAATCGATGATTAAAGAAACGCCGAAATCACATACAAAAATGGGTCTTCGAAAGATGCATGATAGAAACACAGGATATTTAGAAAGATTTCAGCGACGACACGCACTATAGACGTAGTATAGAATAAGCACTATCCTCTGAAACGAAAGTAGAATCTGAAAACAGAATAAATAGTTAGCAATTGATTTAAATAGAGCAGAAAACGAATACGCAGCCGGCTAGAAACTGACAGTTCATATTATGATTAAACTGTCGTACTTTTAACAAGAAAAATCGCCACTATAGACGATAATGCTAATTACAGCCTATATAGATAGAACACACAGTAGATAGACCTACTAGAATAAAGCCAATGAAATAAGCTATTTTATGAAGCAGAGCATATATTCCGTATGATAGTTTACAGGGAGAATTTAATGGTTGAAACTGAATAAATGACGATTTGACGGAAAAATAAATCGGAATTATCCACGGCAAGAAAGTGTTGCCATGTTTTGACATCAAATAGAGTCGGAATATCGTACAGGTTTTGATCACTAGAGGCGCTGTAATTCAGAAATAAAGGAAATTCTAAGGTGGACCACTACCGAAAAACAGACGAGCGTCTCAAGGAGCGTCATATGCATATTTGGCGGGAAGTTTTGGAGGGAAAGCCATATCCAAAAAAGCAGACGATAATACAAATATTAGAGTATACAGAACGAAGAAGCCAGTTAAAAAGGTCATAGGTGACATATTTTTAAAGGAAACGGATGAGTAATTTCGATGTAAAGAATTGTTTTCAAAATGGGTCACTGAAAAACCTACTAACGCCGAATAACTTTTTATAAAAACCATATAGGATTATAGTAGAAAAAAAATGAATAATAATAGCCGTAATAGTTAATGAAATAGACATACTTTTTGGAAAAATATACACGTACCTTTAGAAGCACATAGCGCCGCGAGGAGGCAACATAAAATTAATATATATGCAGAAATTAGATGCAGGGGTTACAGATAATAAGGGAAAAATAAGGAAATCAGCTCAAATGAGCGAATTAAAGAAATAAGAGTGCAAAAATAGCTCGATGTGCACGAAATGGTACGGAACCCCAATGTGGAAAAACGATAGTTGGTAACCAGAAAGAAAAAGCATGATGGCCGCGTTATTTTGCATAGGAAGGGGTGAAAAGCACATCTAAAAATGGAGAAATTGCCGTATTTTGAAGGGTATAAAAAGGCGGTGGGCAATGCCAAAATCAATTCAGTTTACCAGGAGATCCACCGCGTAATAACCTCGTCACCCAAACGTCGAAAAAGTGCCGGAAAATGTAAAAGTTCAAGTTAAAACGAGGGAATGTGGGCAGAAATGCTGTCCACATTCCCATAAAAAATCATGTAGAATCTAAGTGAAGTTTTTTAAAAACGTATTTATTTTATTAGAAGCGGTACATCAAATATTTGGCGGGAAAGCCAACAAAATTAAACAGTGCTAAAAATTCGACGAGAAATCGACGTAAAAACAGTAAAAACCCTCTATAAGAGACGCCACGTACATCAATTATTTGGCGGGAAAGCAAAAATATTAAACAGTGCTAAAAATTCGCCGAGAGATCGACGTAATAACAGTAAAAACCCTCTATAAGCGACGCCACGTACATCAATTATTTGGCGGGAAAGCAACAATATTAACCAGTGCTAAGATTCGACGAAAGATCGACTTAATAACAGTAAAAAACACATTTATATAGACGCCACGTACATCAAATTTTGGCGGGAAAACATAAGCATGCAGAATCAAACAGTAGCAAGATAGAAGAAAAATTAAAGATATTCTTTTTATATAAACATTCACGAGGAGATCATATAAATGAACCAAGACAGACATTCGCAATAGATTTCGAATCACAAAGACAACTTCAAATCAATTACATCTTTCAACAGAACGGGGCGAAAACAATCGTACGAGACGGCCGACATCCCTACGATGCAGCTGTCAAAAAAATTTAAAAAACAGTTTGTTGTTGTTATGTGTTAGTTATTAAGAAGTGTATAAAGGTGTTAAATTAGTGTAAGGTATGTGATATTGGATTGGATGGCTGCTTAACCCCTCACGTTGCGAGGTAAAAACTCACCGCGCCCAAAAACATCACTTTTGCGCGCGACATATTCGCGCAAAAAATCGACGCGAGTCAACGGCCTTGAGAAAAACGATCATAACTTATAAACCACTAATCGGATTAAAAAAAGATTAATAGAAAAATGATCGCATTGAAATTTGACATATAAAACATTATAACCTTATCTCGTAAAACAATTAAGATAATAATGAATAAATATTACAAAATTGGCAAACTGAAAAAACTCGCCTATAAAATCATTTCGATTTTTTTGTAAATACAGTTTTTGTAAATATCAAAAATTGTAAATACAGTTATGTTCTTTATTAAATGCTTTACCAAAGCGATATTTTTTTTTTACTTATTTGCATACAAAAATACGGAAAAAATATTTATTTATTCAGCCAAGAAAAATTGTATGTATTCTCGTAAAAAAAATTTTTTTTAATTTTTAATTTGTGACTACTTATGGTATTTTTTTATATGAAATTCTTTCAAAATAACTTTATTACTACATCACTTCTTCTTAGAAATCACACCAGAACTTTGAGCTTTGTCTGATATTATAGAAAAATCTAAAGTTTTGAGAGTTTCCGACTTCCGAACCTAATAATAAACTTTGAATGCCCATAATATAAAATTCGTTAGATTTTTTCAATTATATTGTCTTATCATAGACTTATTATATGTCTAATAACTAATTACTATACTCCAAAGAGTCACATTTCATCGAAAAACTATGGAAAATCACACTTTTTTCTCTCATAGTAATTATCAAAACAAGTTTCATTTTCGCGAGCCATATTTGAAAACAACATATAATGTTCAAAATACGCCTAATTATGTGATAACTTAGGATGTAAATGAAGCAATACCTATTTTATTAGTAAATTAAAGCGACATTACGTCATGTTTCGCGATATAACGGGATATTTCACAAACATTACAAAATAAAAACGGCCATCTTTCGCGAGCCGTTACGTTTTGCCAAAGTGTTTTCTTCGAAAATTCGTGAAAAACAGCAAATGGGCTGTGTAAATTGTTTAATCCTAAGGCCTAAACTACTTAAAAATGGAAATTACTTACTTTTATCCGGTATGCACTGCACTTATATACACAAAACAATTCACAACACAACACGTCGCGGAATTATACGGCGCCGCGAATGGGCAGTTCGCGCGACTGTCGTCAGAAATGAGGTCATCGATTTTGTAAGGGATGTAGTAATTCATATTTCTAACATCGCATGCGGCAATCGAGCAATTTCATAGTGTTGCATATTTGGCTATATTATGGCATCATTCGATAGAATATACAATCGCATTTCGAAATTTAAACGACATTTTCGTAAGAGCCGAGCGCTATATCCAGTAGTGGACGTTTCGGAATTTCGGCGGCCGCCATTCATGTCCCCAAATGGATGTTACGTGCTCAGCGGGTTAATACAAGTAAGATTGTTCAAATTATTATAATTGCAGTATATCCGTGCGTTATAACTGCCGAAGCTGGCCATACTATAAAACTTGTTATAGTGGATATTTTTTTAATATATTATGCAAATATGTATGTTGTCATAAGTATGAATAAGATCAATGCGTCTTAGACTGTTTCACGCTATAATTGAAATAGAAAGCCAATACCATCTGCTTTTCGTACTGCCGCTACTACATTGTTAGCGTGAACCTTTTTTTTATAAGGCCAGTACTTGATTGGGACTGCAGGCCGTCAATAAAAGACGAAGCCTCATTGATTGAGATATTTGAAACTGCCTGGTTTCACAGAGACAAAGTCCGTGAACCAGCGTAGCGATAAACTAAGAAAAAAATGTATATACGTATGTCGTAATTGATTCGACATACACAGTAATTTAGGATATGATAAGTTGTGTTTTTGTGCTATATTGCGTATTGTCATATTATTATGTTATTATTATTTAATGCAAAGCTACAAAAAGAGCCATATATGT
The DNA here is from genome assembly GCA_944548615.1 of Micropterix aruncella. Lineage (NCBI taxonomy): Eukaryota > Metazoa > Arthropoda > Insecta > Lepidoptera > Micropterigidae > Micropterix > Micropterix aruncella. The sequence continues at coordinate 29,182,115 of OX155964.1, read as the reverse complement.
AATGAATTGTATAAACTAAAAATTTTATTTTACAATATATCGAATATTTTGCCGGAAAAAGTGTTCATATTTTTTAATCAAAAGGATACCATACCTGAGAATACAAATAGACTGAGCTAAATCGTAATTAGAAATTGATTCGATAGATCAGATGCAGCACTAACGGATGAACGAACGCAGTAAAGGAATACGCGAGATTGGCGCCTTAGTATAAATTTATCTCGTGATCCAATAGATGTATAAAAAAAAATAACTCCTGAGTTCACAACGCCCTGACGGAAGACTGTAGCATCCGTCAGTGTGATAAATAGTGCAGCGACAAATCAAACGATGTCAGATATTCAGTAATGATCAACAGCGTACTTATAAGGACATTATAAAAAAATCCCAGCTGATTGGAGCAATCGTCAATCGATACTGAGAAAGTGACTTAAAACTATTAGCATACATTGATCTGGAAGTATCTAACTATAGAACACCTTTGATAATCCACTATATAAGAATTGTGTCATAGAACATCAAAAATCAATATTATTCTTCGGGATAAGATCTTAAAAGTGTATGTTACAAGCCGATCCTAAATTATAAACCTCAAATTGATTCAAACTATCTAAAACCAAGTGCATAAGGGTCTAACAAATTGGTCTAGACACATAGAATACTCATTATTATTCTTCTTCTTCTTTTGGAGAATACATTTTAGTCAGGACAGGAGAATTTCATATATGAGGGAGATCGTACAAGAGAAAACAGGGCTATTCACTGGAAATCTCTATTCTCTGCATACTTTGAATATCTTTATACATATATTAGCATTATCCTCTTCTTTTAGTCACTTCTCCGTTCAATCTTCTTCATCAAGCGCTTATCGCTGATGATACGTCGCCCACGTTTAAGTAACAAATATTGCTAAATATTATTATTATTGAATGATATTAATATTGGTGTTAATAATATTAATAAATATATTAATATTAATATTAATAGTATTAATAAATATATTAAGAAATATCGCTACAAAATGGCTTGCCCAAAGTGTGGCCGATCATGATCATTGCGAGATATTGTCATCGTACATCTCACAAATCTTTCTCTACAAATTGGCGACCCAACTGGTGGGGCCAAATTAAATTAAAAATTAATAAATTAAAAAATAAATTCTCTACAATTGCTACAAAATGCCGGCCCAACGCGGGGCCTGATTAAAACATTTTAAAGTGAACGGGAACTACTTAGTAGAACATAAACATAGTAATAATTAATACTTTTGAATAAATATCGTTCGTTCATCGGTGAGGCTAATAAATATATAGATACTATCATTGGATGATAATATCATTGGATGTTAATACATGTATATATTGGTTCTTTTTGTGAGTTTTGGCGAGGAATTTGAAATTTCACTCGCGAATATTTTATGGTTTGCTTGTTTGTTTTTTTTTGAGTGTTGACAATAAGGTCGCACCACATATATGATAAATGTTAAGTTGTAATTACTATCTAGCAAATACTATAATATTGTTTTTCTGTGTTACGGTGATACCATCGCACAGATCATCTTGAATGTTTTGATGTTATCTTGTTAAATATTTGCAATATTAGCAAGTGAGTTATATCGGAGGTGGATTATAAGATATATAATATTATAAGATATAATAATAAACCCCGTTCTGCGAAAGGTGCGAATTAATATTTTTATGCGAATCTTAATTATTAATTTTCTTTATAAATGTTCTGTCTTGTCTGCATAAATTATTATAATATCATCTCGTGAATTGCAAAATAAATATAAAATATTATCATAATAAATAAAAAGATTTCCAATATAGAAAAATAATAATAATATAAATAATGTCGTATACGGCATCAACGTCAAAAAGATGCCGACTAGCATTAGATATTGAGCAGGGCCGTATTAGGAGCATGTTCGATAGAGATGTTAGTCCACATAATTCTTTATATGAGTATAATAGATTAGCAGAGCAAGCAGCTGATCAGGCTTTTATAGATAAGGAAAGAGAGAATATGGCTAATATAATAAAAAAATTAGAAGAACAGTTGAAGGAGGCAACGATAAATAATAATAATATCGCTTTAAATGAAAACAATTCAAATAAAATAATAAAGCAGGAAGGTGCATATGTGCCACCAACTGCGGGAAATATAAATGATGTGTTTCGTTGGGGAATTAAGTTTACCGGGGAAGGATCAGTATTGGATTTCATTGAGACGTGCGAGGATAGATTGAGGTCTCGACGCGTTAGCGGAAATACATTAGTAGAATCATTTACCGAATTATTAACTGGACCCGCATTGAAATGGTTTCGTTCAATGAGAACCGATCAGTTGACATGGTCTGAGTTAAAGAGGAAGTTAATCGAGCGTTTTGAAGCTTTGAACTACCAAATTAAAATGGATAGTCACATAAGAAATCTTAAACAAAAGCCCCAACAGAGCATAGAAGAGTATATGACCGAGGTTAGAGGTTTCAACGCACTATTGCGTGAACCAATAAAAGATACAATTTTATTAGAAATACTAAAAATAAATGTTGCCGATCGTTATAAGCCCATATTAGGCGCACAAATTCTGACTACTGTCGAAGAGCTCGTAAAGTATGCGAAAAACTTTGAGCAATACATAAATAAAGAGGAAGCTAACCCAATTAAAGAAGTATATCGCGGAAATTATAAGAAACCGATGGTCGCGACGGTTATAGAAAAGAATAACTATAATCAAAATAAGCGCTATAATGACTTTCCTAGGAATGACCAGCGCAATACAAATGATATGCCGTTTAACAATAATAGATTCCAAACATCAGGTAGAGGGCGCGGAAACATGAATCGTGGGCGCGGGGGATATAACTTCTCCGGACAGAGTAGAATTGTGAACGAAATTAGATGTTTGAAATGTGAGGAAGTAGGTCATCACTTCACCACATGCCGGCAAATAAGGGGTAAAATCTGTTTCGGGTGTCGTGCGGAGGGCGTGACAAAATTTGAATGCGCCCGATGCAATAATAATAAGGGGGTATCAAATATAAATAATATAAATAGAACGTCGGGAGATGTAAGGAACGATCAAGATTCAGTAGTGAGATCAGTCTCTCGTCAGGAGAATTCGGGAAACGAATAGAAGCCATTCCGTTAGGAAGATTTCATATCAAGGATTTAATGAAGGTTAGCGGACGGTGTTAAAACTTACAAGTTATTATATATACATAGAGTGCAAAGATAATGTCATTATTATTATAGAGCAGAGATACGCAACCTTTTGTTAAAATATATTTTAAAATGCCTATTTTTATTCAGCGCTACTAATAGTGACTGACGATTAACAATTTATTATGATGTTCTTTTAAGGGACATAACCATAAGTAGTTTGCTTGTATAATATGAATAGTCAATGAATAATATTATAGTAAACATACCATTTAATTACTACCTATCAGTACCTTGTAACAATATTCATTCCATCCTGACCCGCATCCTATTCATAATCCTCAACCACCAATCCTACTCACATTCCTCAACTACCAACTCCATTATTCCACAAACCTTACTTACACTGTACTGAAACGTTTTAACTTTGTGAGTCGTCATAAAAAAATTGCTTTTAAGCAAGGCGTTGACTCTTTGTAGGACAAGAAGATAATTAGTTTAAAGTAGTTACACATAATTAAATATATATATGTATGTATATGAAAATATATATATATATATATATACATACATATACTATATGACAGAGGGAGTTAGCAACATCCGCTAATCAAAATATCATTAGAGAAGGGAAATTTAAAAACATTATAATATAAATAATAGTGGACAACATGTCTCACTACATAATAAATATATAAATAAATAAATTAAAGATAGACATCACGTAGTCGAAGTCAACGACACCGGAGGTTAACGACAATAATAGTTAAACCTAAAGGGTATTTTAATAATATAATAATAATAAATAACCATATACGGAATAACGTTGATTATATACCGTAAAATAATGAGGATGAAAATATGTTCTGTGGTAAAATTTTATAATAATGAAGTCTTGTGTGGTATAAACCCGCGACAAGAGATAAATATATTTTTTTTGTTATCAAGATGTTTTAGAGTAGTTAAATATGGAAATATAATAGTGACAAATATTATGATAAAAATATAATAACGTGTGCCATATAGTACATGTCCGGTTATCAATGTATATGGAGGATAACAAATATATGTTTAATAAAAGTATAATGGATCTAAACCTTATACCATAATATAGATACGTATGTCATATAACATACGTACGGTTATCGATTTGTAGGGAGGATAACGATATATAAAGATAACAACGATGTGGCAGTAAATGATCTTGGGTTGATAATGATGATTTTTCGGTGGGTCTGAAGACTGACATGTCGGCGAACAAGCCATAGGACTGCAGGGCTAGGACGGATGTTTTTTTGTTAGGAGTTTATAATAGGAGTGATTCATGACGCTCCGGAATGCCTGGTGACGGTTTAAATAGGTTCGTCCAATAATCCGAAGCGCAGGGTTCCAAAATAATGCAACGAGTTGAGTGCGTTGGCATTTTTCCCCAGGGCTGCTAGATAAGGAGATAATATTCGATTATAGGCTGATATGGGTCCTCTCACGAGCTCGTGTAGATTGGGACGGGGGTTTTGGAAGATAGGAGATATAATAATTATTATCTATAATATTTAGTTGAGAAGTTGAAATAGATATATAGAAGTTTCTAAATTAGTTTAAATATTGGAGGAGATATACAGTAACGTTCCAAAAGAATGAGGCGAAGTATGAAGACGCAATTTTAACTTAAAAATATCTAACATGAGATGGAGACGAGGACGGGTTGTAATTTTGGTATGAAGAGATGTATGAAGAGGACACGCGAAAGGGAATGGATGAAAGATAGTGTCGTAAAAGGATAAGAGAACATCCCGGATTCTGACTTATTACATGAGAAGTAGCTTCAACATAAAAAAATCTGATATCAATAAATGCACAGCAATAGTCCAGTTTAGTATACATACGTTAGATTAACCATAATTTAGCTATACAGACGGTGTAAGTTCGGCGTGAAAATTCATACCAGTTATAATATTTTTTTTAAATATGATATATCCCATGCTTAGGTACGAACTTTGGTTTGTACGTCAAGGTCGAGTACTCAGGTCAGTGGCCTAGGGCGAATATTTAATTATAGTACCCAAGAGACTCGCCATGGCATTCGCATATTCAACATAGTTAGTGAGTTAGACAGAATAAAGTTTCAGGTGACGCCGTGTAAGGATTTAAAAATTCATCGGTTAGCGCACGCGTGATTCGGAGAAAGAAATGAAATTAATTTAGACTTTTCAACGGAAGGAAGTAGTATTTATATATAACTGTATTATTGATAATATAGCGAGAGAGATGAAACAAGTAGGCGGAGATGTGATCGAGGACTCGGAAGTAATTCTGTTGAGCAGGTGCACATTGAAGTGGAAGAGAGAGATTGAAAGTTGGATTATTATCATACATATATCAATATTATTAATATATGATACTGAGAATTTATATTTTTTTTTAAGGGAATAAAGCAGTAGTTGCTCTAAAAATAATCAACTTAGAATGTTATTGAATACAAGTAGATCAATTAAACCACAGAACATAACATAACGAACTCAAATATAATATAATATGATGAACTCAAAGTATAATACGATGCGTTGAATTTAAAGTATAACATAATATGATGAAAGCTGGATATAAATATAGGATATAACCTGAATGAGGAGATGTAATAAAATAAAAAAGAATGAATACATAATCTAAATAAATATAATGAGGATAATATAAGGGGGATTTATAAATATGATGACACATCAATAGACATAATATCAAATGAAATAATATAGTACAAAATGGGAGATAAGAAATAATAAGAGAGCGACATGAAGCGATAAAAAAAATATTTTCTATAACCCAAGAGCTAAAGTAAGAACTGGTTGACTACACGTATGATGAAGTCACGTGGTTCCTCGAGGGCGAGCAACGATCTGGGGAGGGGGTATTGTAATGATATAAAATCGAACGCCTCCTGTCAAATAAAATACTTAATATCTAAACCAAACCAAAGCCAAGTAAGCACACCTATTGCCATCTATACGCAGCAATGGGAAGGCAAGGTGAATGGTCTTCAAAACGTAAAAGTAGTAATTAGTCGATTCATTCATGATCCCAAAATTTAAATCAATTTCAAAACGTGTAGCGACATCTAGCGGCATACGCGAGAAATGTTACCAGTCGATAAGTAGATAAACTGTAAAATAAATTTTACCGACGTTGACAGGGAATACAAAAATATATTAAAATAAGATTAAAACTCAATAAGACAATGAAACGTTTATATATTCGTTAAAAATGAAGCGTAATAGCAATAAACCACTAAATAAAATAAAACTAAATAGGCTTTAGAGAAAAATAAAGGAAAAATCGATGATTAAAGAAACGCCGAAATCACATACAAAAATGGGTCTTCGAAAGATGCATGATAGAAACACAGGATATTTAGAAAGATTTCAGCGACGACACGCACTATAGACGTAGTATAGAATAAGCACTATCCTCTGAAACGAAAGTAGAATCTGAAAACAGAATAAATAGTTAGCAATTGATTTAAATAGAGCAGAAAACGAATACGCAGCCGGCTAGAAACTGACAGTTCATATTATGATTAAACTGTCGTACTTTTAACAAGAAAAATCGCCACTATAGACGATAATGCTAATTACAGCCTATATAGATAGAACACACAGTAGATAGACCTACTAGAATAAAGCCAATGAAATAAGCTATTTTATGAAGCAGAGCATATATTCCGTATGATAGTTTACAGGGAGAATTTAATGGTTGAAACTGAATAAATGACGATTTGACGGAAAAATAAATCGGAATTATCCACGGCAAGAAAGTGTTGCCATGTTTTGACATCAAATAGAGTTGGAATATCGTACAGGTTTTGATCACTAGAGGCGCTGTAATTCAGAAATAAAGGAAATTCTAAGGTGGACCACTACCGAAAAACAGACGAGCGTCTCAAGGAGCGTCATATGCATATTTGGCGGGAAGTTTTGGAGGGAAAGCCATATCCAAAAAAGCAGACGATAATACAAATATTAGAGTATACAGAACGAAGAAGCCAGTTAAAAAGGTCATAGGTGACATATTTTTAAAGGAAACGGATGAGTAATTTCGATGTAAAGAATTGTTTTCAAAATGGGTCACTGAAAAACCTACTAACGCTGAATAACTTTTTATAAAAACCATATAGGATTATAGTAGAAAAAAAATGAATAATAATAGCCGTAATAGTTAATGAAATAGACATACTTTTTGGAAAAATATACACGTACCTTTAGAAGCACATAGCGCCGCGAGGAGGCAACATAAAATTAATATATATGCAGAAATTAGATGCAGGGGTTACAGATAATAAGGGAAAAATAAGGAAATCAGCTCAAATGAGCGAATTAAAGAAATAGGAGTGCAAAAATAGCTCGATGTGCACGAAATGGTACGGAACCCCAATGTGGAAAAACGATAGTTGGTAACCAGAAAGAAAAAGCATGATGGCCGCGTTATTTTGCATAGGAAGGGGTGAAAAGCACATCTAAAAATGGAGAAATTGCCGTATTTTGAAGGGTATAAAAAGGCGGTGGGCAATGCCAAAATCAATTCAGTTTACCAGGAGATCCACCGCGTAATAACCTCGTCACCCAAACGTCGAAAAAGTGCCGGAAAATGTAAAAGTTCAAGTTAAAACGAGGGAATGTGGGCAGAAATGCTGTCCACATTCCCATAAAAAATCATGTAGAATCTAAGTGAAGTTTTTTAAAAACGTATTTATTTTATTAGAAGCGGTACATCAAATATTTGGCGGGAAAGCCAACAAAATTAAACAGTGCTAAAAATTCGACGAGAAATCGACGTAAAAACAGTAAAAACCCTCTATAAGAGACGCCACGTACATCAATTATTTGGCGGGAAAGCAAAAATATTAAACAGTGCTAAAAATTCGCCGAGAGATCGACGTAATAACAGTAAAAACCCTCTATAAGCGACGCCACGTACATCAATTATTTGGCGGGAAAGCAACAATATTAACCAGTGCTAAGATTCGACGAAAGATCGACTTAATAACAGTAAAAAACACATTTATATAGACGCCACGTACATCAAATTTTGGCGGGAAAACATAAGCATGCAGAATCAAACAGTAGCAAGATAGAAGAAAAATTAAAGATATTCTTTTTATATAAACATTCACGAGGAGATCATATAAATGAACCAAGACAGACATTCGCAATAGATTTCGAATCACAAAGACAACTTCAAATCAATTACATCTTTCAACAGAACGGGGCGAAAACAATCGTACGAGACGGCCGACATCCCTACGATGCAGCTGTCAAAAAAATTTAAAAAACAGTTTGTTGTTGTTATGTGTTAGTTATTAAGAAGTGTATAAAGGTGTTAAATTAGTGTAAGGTATGTGATATTGGATTGGATGGCTGCTTAATACAAGTAAGATTGTTCAAATTATTATAATTGCAGTATATCCGTGCGTTATAACTGCCGAAGCTGGCCATACTATAAAACTTGTTATAGTTGATATTTTTTTAATATATTATGCAAATATGTATGTTGTCATAAGTATGAATAAGATCAATGCGTCTTAGACTGTTTCGCGCTATAATTGAAATAGAAAGCCAATACCATCTGCTTTTCGTACTGCCGCTACTACATTGTTAGCGTGAACCTTTTTTTTTATAAGGCCAGTACTTGATTGGGACTGCAGGCCGTCAATAAAAGACGAAGCCTCATTGATTGAGATATTTGAAACTGCCCGGTTTCACAGAGACAAAGTCCGTGAACCAGCGTAGCGATAAACTAAGAAAAAAATGTATATACGTATGTCGTAATTGATTCGACATACACAGTAATTTAGGATATGATAAGTTGTGTTTTTGTGCTATATTGCGTATTGTCATATTATTATGTTATTATTATTTAATGCAAAGCTACAAAAAGAGCCATATATGTAATGAATTGTATAAACTAAAAATTTTATTTTACAATATATCGAATATTTTGCCGGAAAAAGTGTTCATATTTTTTAATCAAAAGGATACCATACCTGAGAATACAAATAGACTGAGCTAAATCGTAATTAGAAATTGATTCGATAGATCAGATGCAGCACTAACGGATGAACGAACGCAGTAAAGGAATACGCGAGATTGGCGCCTTAGTATAAATTTATCTCGTGATCCAATAGATGTATAAAAAAAATAACTCCTGAGTTCACAACGCCCTGACGGAAGACTGTAGCATCCGTCAGTGTGATAAATAGTGCAGCGACAAATCAAACGATGTCAGATATTCAGTAATGATCAACAGCGTACTTATAAGGACATTATAAAAAAATCCCAGCTGATTGGAGCAATCGTCAATCGATACTGAGAAAGTGACTTAAAACTATTAGCATACATTGATCTGGAAGTATCTAACTATAGAACACCTTTGATAATCCACTATATAAGAATTGTGTCATAGAACATCAAAAATCAATATTATTCTTCGGGATAAGATCTTAAAAGTGTATGTTACAAGCCGATCCTAAATTATAAACCTCAAATTGATTCAAACTATCTAAAACCAAGTGCATAAGGGTCTAACAAATTGGTCTAGACACATAGAATACTCCTTATTATTCTTCTTCTTCTTTTGGAGAATACATTTTAGTCAGGACAGGAGAATTTCATATATGAGGGAGATCGTACAAGAGAAAACAGGGCTATTCACTGGAAATCTCTATTCTCTGCATACTTTGAATATCTTTATACATATATTAGCATTATCCTCTTCTTTTAGTCACTTCTCCGTTCAATCTTCTTCATCAAGCGCTTATCGCTGATGATACGTCGCGCACGTTTAAGTAACAAATATTGCTAAATATTATTATTATTGAATGATATTAATATTGGTGTTAATAATATTAATAAATATATTAATATTAATATTAATAGTATTAATAAATATATTAAGAAATATCGCTACAAAATGGCTTGCCCAAAGTGTGGCCGATCATGATCATTGCGATATATTGACATCTTACATCTCGTACATTACACACATTAAATTAAATTAAAAGTAAATAGGATTATATTAAATAATAAATAAATAAAAATAAAAATTATAAACGCTACAGTGGCAGATCGTTAAAATAAACAAAAAATAAAATGGGACTTAAAATCCACCCTTGTGGAACACCAATTTATACTAGCGTATTCCATTTATACTAACGTTTTGTATCCTATTTTCTAAGAATGGTACAATTAAATCTAAAGGTTTAACTTACCGCGTAATGTTAAATTTTATTATGAAAGTTTTACAATTAAAATAATCAAGTGCTATCTATATATTAATTTGAAACGTGTTTTTTCCTGTAACGGCCATATTGAGAGAACGGCTAGGTGGAAACATTGAATGAATATGTCTAAAAAAGGTCTCTGTCTCTAGATGTGTCATCAAAAGAGAAAAATATAAAGAAGTCGTCAAAAGAGAAAAATATTTTTTGCACCTGTTTTTCCTGTAACCGCCAAATTGAGTAAACGGATAGGTGTAAAAATTTGGTTGAGGTTTTTAAAAAAAGCTCTCGGTCTGTAGATATGTCATCAAAAGAAAAAAATAAAAAAGTCATAAAAAGTGAAAAATAAAAAAAAATGGTAGTGCTATCTGCTGGATATCCGCACGGGGGTGGGGAGGCCCGGTGGGGAAAGGAATGCAGGGGTGAGCGGGTGAAGGGCGGGCGGTAGGAAGGGATAGTTAGTGTAGGCAAGGGGGGTGAGTTGGGGTGGGGAGTAGGGAGATGAGGGATTGTGGGGGGGGGGGAGGAGGGGGAGAGAGAGAGGGAGGGTTAAGTGGAGAGGGGGTTCGAAGAGGGTTGGGGGATTTAGTGGGTTTGGCGCGCGAGGGGTATTGTCTGCTTGCCGGGAAAGTCTAGGGGTGACATAACCGATTGTTTTACTCAATATAGTTAAAAATATTTTTTAAAGATTTAAATCATTTCACCCCCATATAGCGTATAGTTGCTAAAGTAGGCTGAATTGGCGCGAAACTTTTTGTTTGCTTTCTGTCACACGTCATATCACGTACACGTCGCTCTTTGATTGTTGCTGTCCTTTTCCTCCAAGACCTGTGTGACATTTCTGATCGTAGTTCAAATGAGCAAGGAACCGCAATGTAATCGAATGAATGCATCCAAAGAAATATTATATGTACATAAATAAGAAGTATTTCGTTTATTTTTAAAACATTACTGTCAATAAACCGACCGTCGATCTAGACGGGTTTCAGCTAGTAACATAATAATAGCATACTGTGATCACTCCCAAGCGTCCAATATATTCCTAATTAGCATAACTCCAACATCTATTGTAGAGCAGCCCATGGGGAATCCATATTGCTCGCTGTAATAGTCCAGTCTTGTTAGAATGAGAGAGCGTCTAGTTGATTTTTTTGCAATTGCCGTAAAATGAATAAATTGCCTGGTTTCGCAATTCACGCATAGAAGCAATTCGGTAATCCATTAATGCTTAAGTTATTATGCAACGCGTTTGTTCGAAGACACACCGAGTTTGCCTCGTAAATTTGGTCCCCCATTATTAGTGTCATATTAACAGACTACGAAATATCCAAACTAATTTCGTTGCCCTGGTAGGCAAAATATCTCCTGGTAGGCGACATCAATATTAAAAACCCAATGAAAATCATATGCCATTTTGAACTTTTCGGTTGCCACGTTTTAAAATAAACATACTGCTGTGAGCTTTATAATACCCAGTGGTATCGGCATTATAAAACTCCTTAAGAATAATACGTAAATATATTTTTTCTCAATGTAACTCACTATTTATTTTGGCTATTTTACTGATTATTATTACTATTATTATATTTTTATACCAATGATTTATATTATTTTAAATTACATAAGAACTTTACACAATATATCGGACATTCTTTATAAACAATCCTCATATTAACGCTCACGCTCACACGCCACACCCACACACCCAACACACTCAAACACACATACGTCTTTCATATGCTTGAAATGTTTAAGTATATAAGTATTATTAAGTAGTTGTTAACGTTATTAACGTAATGTCTGTAATATTATTGAAATCCGTAATCGGTTTTATATTTGATATAACTAATTTTTTTACAGTAATTATTTACTATAATACCGTGTGATTTCTACAATAAAGAATTAAATTGAATTGAATTATTACATACACAAAAAGTAAATAAATTTAAACAAAAATACCTAATTACCATTTAGCGAGCATTCGTTTTCTCGATATTCGCAGACACGCAACAACAAGCCGCAAATAAAAGAAATATATTTAAAGAAAGCTATATATAATATTTTTTAAAATCTAACAGCTGTATTGGCTATGCCTGTCAGTATTTATTTATTTTCAGCTCCAATGGGTATGTACCTCTTCTCACTTTATTGGAACTCCCCCCGTAAATACTTAATCAATAAATAACTAGATCTGAAGCAGTTATACCAGATATATATTTTTATGTTATTTTAGCGCCACCTACAGCTCCTATCTATCACCCCTTGTACGTATATGAGTATCTACAAATATTCACTACTCTTACCTAGTAAATGGGGCGAAATGAAGATGGCGCTACTCTTATATAGGTAGTTTTATAGTAAGTAATTGAATAAAGTCACATCATTAACTATTTAATTTTTATTCACATTTATAATAACACATATTTCTCGTACACATGCAGAAACAATAAAATGTCGTTATAAAATACAAAAACGCTCTCTGTGGGTATGTAATCCTTACAATAATGTATACGGTAAGTATTATAATTTAGAATATTAAGTGTTAGATTCGAGCGCATATTTTTTTATTACATTTTTTTCTTCAAATCGTACGAAATTTTTAACTTGGCATTCGTTAGCTCGATGTATTTTTATACAATATCTATTTTAATTTTGTGTATTTAGCACAAAATCAATTGACTCTTTTTTATTGGTCTAATTGCTTATAATGATAACTTATTACAACTACCAGAAGCAGTATAATGTTATGTAGTACAGGATACATGCAGACTAATTAGAATTATTTATTTTTTTTTCAAATAAAACTCGATATGTATCTATTTGGCTGTCTGTAGAAATCCTAAAGCGAGCATTGTATTTTGTTATTGATCAAATATACATTTGTTTAATAATATGAGTCATCGATGACAATATTAATATCGTTTTATATCTATACTATAAATGCTAGAAAAAGACTAATTCTAATAAGTAGATTTTAAAACTTAGCTTCACGCTTTACTGGAATGAGTATAAATGAAGCGCTTCTTTTGATTCCCCGCAAGGAAAAAAAATAAATCTCAAAACAAAAATCATTTTTCTTCACAACAAAAATTTAGTTGTGAGATTTATTTTGCTATATAATTATGTAATAAGATAATATGAGTCTTAAAGACCTAGGTAATTCAATAATATACAGTGTACGTAAAATTTAAGATATTTTACAACAAATAAATTATGCTACTAAGTTCGAGAACGAAATAATAATAAAAGAAGTAAAAGAGCCAGTATAAGCTTAAAACGTCATACAAAAATAAATATGTAATTATGCTTTGCAGAATATCACCATACGATTGCCCGAAATAAGGAGGGTAATATTTTCAGGGTTTGTGTATTTATGCATGTTATCCGTTTCTTCTAAATGCTTGAACCGATTTAGAAGTGTGTGACTTTGTTAGAATCATTTGGCTTGATTGCGTTTCTTCTTGTACTAAAATTGGAAATTAATTTGTGCGAACGAGACATGGAATTATTACGTAAAGGTAAATGTTTAATGAATGGTTGACGCTTTTTAGCGTTACAGCTACCCACTGAAAATAAAACGACTTAATAAAGAACGCACGAAGAGACCGATTGCGTTTCTTCGTAAACTAAAACTGAAATTAGTTCAAGCGATTGAGGAGCAATATGTTAGAGCGGAATATGAAGTGAACGATCTACGATTTTCCGCTTCAAAACTACCTGTCGAACTTATAGCCGTCCGAATAAGTTTGAACACATATCGTGCGGTCTTAGATTTAACTGGTTTAACTTTGGTGGGTAGTTTTAACACGAAAAAGTGACAACCGTTCATTTCACATTCCGCTCTAACGTATTGCCCTGTCTTGTTCACATGGACTAATTTTCGATTTTAGTTCACGAAGAAACGCAATCGAGCCCGATGTGTATTCAAACTTATTCGAATAGCTATTATCCCGATAGGTTATCCCAGGTATCATAGGGTAAACTGTCCAAGTGTTAAATAACTGATTGTTTAAATGCTCAATTGTCAATAAATTAAGATAAAGACATCGTGTTTAGTATCAAATGAAAGGTCTGATTGAAAGGTCTGATAAATACATAAACCACAAAAATTTCATAAAAAAACGTTTATCGCTTGAGCACCGAGGGAAACCGACTGCACGCGGCGGTGGCGGTCAGTGCTAGGCTATATAAAGCATCACGAATAGCGCGCGATAGTCATGAGATACCTGCCGTAGCGTGCGCGGACCGGCGACGTCACACTAAGAAAGCCAGGTCAATGTGTCCGGGCTAACGTGAAGCCTTGCTAAAGGGCAATTCCCCAGCGGAAGACGTCACAGCCGTGGATAAGGCCCGTCGGCTGACTCACAGATTTCGCAATGGTCTTTAACCAGTCGGGCGCCAACAATGCTAGGTATTTTGCGTCGTTTGACAGATCCGCGCGTGGTCCTTTCAGCCGACCCCGATATATATTTTATAAATATATAATATACATAAATAACATAACATTTATTAGATATCAAGAGGGAATTCATGAAAAAACGGTCTCGATTGGTCTCGATTGCGTTTCTTGTGAACCAAAACTGAAATTAGTTTTAGCGAATGAAATAGAGCAATAGGTTAGAGCGGAATATGAAACGAACGATCGTCGATAAAAACCTACCTGTCGAACTTATACTCGTCCGAATAAATTTGAACACATTTCGTGCGGTGTTAGATTCAGATGCTTTTATCTTTGGTGGGTAGATTTAATGCGAAAAAGTGACAACCGTTCATTTCACTTTCCGCTCTAGCCCATTGCCCTGTCATGTTCACACGAACTAATTTCCGATTTTAGTTCACAAAGAAACGCAGTCGAGCCCATTGTTGGTATTTATTTACAAAATCGACCGATAAGGTGCGGCACAGTTTTTTGCGCACGAAGGATGGCCTCCGACCGGTTAAGCACTCGATGTTTATAGAGATAACACCCGTCAACGGGACAAACTCAGCTTCCCTAAATTTAATTTTGCTTGAACGAATATTGTTTCAACGAAGAATTCTATTGTCTAAAAAACCGTAACTTTTTGTAACGGCAGTCGTGTTTGAGTTTTTAAATTATGGAATTTAAACGCTTGCTGATCAATTACATACATGTTTAATTCAATTTTTGTAAAGCGCTTTAAGCTTAAATGGTTGACAAGTTAACCTATTTCGGAAAAGTATAAAAAGAGACTGGTTTACAGTCGAGGTTAAAAGATTAGCCTACACCATGCCGATGTTAAATATATTTTTTTCATTTAAGCTCAGTCTTTTAAGTGTAAAAATTAGTCTTTGGAGACAGGCACAGGCAGGATAAAGGCGATCATGCGTAAGAGAATTCTAATTATATAAGTTCATTCCTCTAAAAGCAGGGCCGGTTAAGGTACGAATGTTGGAAAAGATTATTTTTTTAGTTCGGCCCTGTCTAAAAGACATCTACCCTTTTGGTTACAGTATACAAAATGCTCTAGAAGAATTTTTATTATTTAATACACTAAGAACTGAAGAAGATATTTATCATCAAAAGAGCGAATAATTTCGAGAAATAGTATACAAAATTATATATAACCCGTTTCGTCCAAACTCTTCTTAAACTAAATTATGCCATTCGAGGCGGAAATCCGCTTACCAGTGCTGGGGCTATACTAAAAAAGAGCTAGATACGTGGGGCATACTGAACCTTTCTGGAACATGCCACTTATAATAAAAGAAATGGAAAACGACTTGAAAATGGAACTCTCTGGAAATATGTTACTTTATGACTTGCGAGATTGTCATTTGTTTTGCATTGTGGCGTCGTTTTGAAAATTGTGTGTCGAAATTACAATGAATTTAACTCGGGAAAATTGTCCATCAGCGAATGCAAAAATGAATAAACTGTGATGGCATCTTTGAAAAACAATAAATACTCTCTAATCTTATTTATCAGAATCCAGAAACTTTCAGTATGACTTAAGTAGGTTATAACAAAAAGAAAATTTAAAAAAGTATTTCTACAATAACTTCAGATTTCGAGTAATGGAGAACGTTCACTAATTTTTATTTTTAGCTCTCCGTATTGTCTTCTAACTATAAAAAAATCGTCTGAAAAAAATATTTCCATACGTCCATTAGTTTTCGAGATATGGAATTTTAAATAGTTAGTTTCTTCCGCCGCCGTTCGCTGCGTGTGACGTCATAGTTCAACACTATGCTCTAATATATTTAACGAGAGCGCGCGAGTGATCAGTGTTGGAAAATGACGTCACACAGTAGCCGGCCGCCCAAGCGCCGGATTCAATATTTACGGTGTTTTAAATGTGTGCAAAACAAAAACTACTTAGTATTTTTGAATTAAACAAAAACTAATGTATTTGTATACATATACGCTCTAATATGACGAAGTTTCAAGCGAATTTGCAGACCCAGTAACATTCTCCATTGTTAACAGTATGGAACAAAAAAAAATAATTGTCGAAATTTATTAGATCTATTCCTGTGATATTGCCATTTTTCAAACTGACTAATTTGAACTTAAAACACTTATGAAGGTTTGAGTTAAAATTCCAAAATTTTAGTAAATTTTATTTCAAAGCCACGTTATAAAAAATTAAATAACCAGGTACATATTCGTATTTTGCCTTTCTATCTTGTGTTATTGCTCAAATGTTTTCGTGTTTTTGTAAAAAAATGATAATTCGTGAGTTTTTCTAATTGAGATGCTGTACCGGTTTTATCCATGACAGCTTTTTACAATACAACATAACGGGTAATACAAATAAGTGCTTTAAATAAATATAAGCATATATCATATAATTACGAGCTCCTCCATCGGGAGGAGCTCGTGATTAAAAACCAAGCCTCTTACGACCACATGTTTCATATTAACACTCACACCCGAATTTATGGTCGAGTTTTGGTCATTTCTTCAGTAATGGTCCATACTTGTCATTCCTGAGTACCAGTATTCGTTTTATAGTAGATTCCAAGATGGACAACTTAAGCACTGATTCAGTGCCAGGTATCGGACCCCCTCTACTTGAGTATTATTATTTCGAAACGTCAGATGCCGTTTTTGTTCGTTGTGCGTGTTTCGGGGTTCTCGTGAATTTTAATGTTGTTTCACTTTATCATAGACCTGTTGGCTTATTTTTGGATTGTGCTTTTTTAAAATAATAAATTGAGAATTTCGATTTGCTTATTTTAACCACCCTGCCTGATCAACAACGATTTGAATTTTGCCTATTTTCCAGTGCTCTTTGTGCGTTTATCGCGCAAAAATACAAACATTCACGGGAATCACTAAACTATGGCGAAAACGATCAAAACAACCAACATGGCGGTTGCTTTTTTTCTGACTTTAGCGAAGAAATAACCATTACGAAAATTACGAATATTTCGACGATAGCTATATTGAAAAATCAATAAGCGTAAATTGGCCATGTCAAATGTTATTCATCATAAAGAATAACGGCTTGGTAAATACTTTCACGACGGTTTATGAAATAAAAATAATCCACATTTAATGGCCGATACGTTCAACAGTATTGCTGCCCGATACTAATAATTACAGAATACTTGAGCCAGACTTAGCGGAATTGTCTGGCATGTCTCGTATATAGACCACATTCAATACTTTAGTATCGCACGGCCCTTAAAATTAGAAAACTGTGCAGATAGTAAGGGCTGTTATTCAATTACTTAGTTATATATTTGGTATAAGAACAGTTAAGTTTTAAATTTATTTTATATATTAGAATGGGAACGTCATAGGAAAAGACCTAATTATTATTTCATACAAAACTTTTAATAATTAAAAAAAAACAAATTTAATCAATTTAAGGAATATTAATCCGAGAGAAAATTAAAAAAATAGTATAATTGTTGATATCAAAGCTCTTTTTGAATAAGCCCACCCCATTAACAGCATTCCAAAAGCCGCCCATCATTATTACAGTACAAAAAATCCGAAACTCAATTCGTTACCGTAAATGTTACGTACATGCGAATATTTTTCATCTGCTAAGAAGGAACAATTTATCGGTGGAAATCCTACCTAGTATCTTTTTACACAAAGCGGTGACAATTATTTTAAAACATATCTTAAAACGTGTATTATACATTTTTTGAAATAGTAAATTTAAAATGTTACATATGCATTACGTGTCATCATAACAATGATGCGACATTAAGTCCAGTTAAAACACTGTCCTCTAAATGTTTTATTTTATTTTATTATATGACGAATATTATAATACGAATAAATACCTTTAAAACTAGGCAATTCCTTGACTTCGTTATCATTAATATAGTGAAAACATTAATAATTATTTGTGATTACTATGCTAGTGTATATAAATTTATATAGTTTATGGCGCAATGAGATTGGTCTAAGATGGTTAGTACAAATGAATAGAATGCAGAATGTTTTGTATAGAGAAAGTATTTAGGATGATTTATAAATGAAATACAGCACAAATTCTTATTTTTTTGAGTATGTTTAATTACTCCATATATCCTAATAAGTGATTATAGTAACTATTTAAATAAGACGGGAGATACGAAAAGCGTTGCCAGTTGTAGCTGTTTACTTATGTCTTTATCTCTTATGCACATGTTGCCTCCCTCAAAAAATTGTAAAACTGCTCGTAATTTTTAAATGGAACAGATTATGTAAATAATAATTTCGATATTTTTGCCTATGAATTGTTTGATAATTTTTTGCTATAAAGAAAATTCAATTTTGAAATGAGCCGTTTTCTTCTTGTTCTTCTAAACAATTGAACAATTATTAGTAACTAATTTTCTTTCGCTTCTGATCACTCACAAATTATCCACATTATTTCAGAAAACTCTTCCGAAAATATTGAAGTCGCTATGAATCTTCGATGTGCTTGCTTGAAATTCTTGAAAAATATTAGTTTATTGTTGGTTATTCGACAACAATTTATAAACCATTCATTATAATCATCATTGCAGTCTTTGCATGGTCTATTCCTGGACAAGAACCTTTTCCAATATCTTCCGCGCCCGCCGATCTTAAGCGCTCCACACGCAGTCTCGTCCTCCGTTTCGTCTGATATAATGTACCCGGCTTAAAGATAAACGACCTTGCGGTCTCATATTCAGGCGTGGTTTCTACTCAGTATTTAGCTGGTCCACTGACTATGATCTGTACTGGCAGTGTATCAGCTAACGGTTCTCATGCAGTCAGGCCATTAAGACTGGCTCCTTACCTCTGGTCGGCTCAAACACGGCTTGTCTCCTATCCGCTAGCACCCCCAAAGAGGGTTTTCCCGGTAATGACTCTGTTACCCATGCCACGGCAGATGGATCAGTTCCCCTGGGGGATAGCCTTGGGGCATTGCTGGGCCGTTTGCGTATCTCGAAGCGTCAGCTATTTCCTGTGCACCCGGGCGAGTCTGAAATCGGCATACTGTTTCCTAAACAGCGGGGGTTGGATGCTGATCTGACACCAGCCACTCTTGAAACGACCAGTTGGACTCTCCGATCGCGTGTGGTAAACGGGCAAATAATGCCAATAATATCAAGTAGAGGCCACACAAGAGACTTCGGACCCGTAACCGGACGAGATGCGGGAGAAATCCGGACAAATATGGTAGTCAGGAAGCGAGGCTGCCAGCTAGGTCAACTTCTCAAGGCCACGCTGTAAGGTGTTGGGCTTTGACTGGCAAAGTTACATAGCTAGAAAGTGGACTGTCTTAGTTTCAAGTCTCTACGTTTATACCAGGTTGAAAGAATGATCATTATCGTTATATGTAACTTCCTGAGGTGACACGTTCGCCCGTTGTAAGACACAAATCACCGCTGGCAATGTATCCAACCCATATCCACTTACAACGCCTATCAACCTATTCAACCCATATCCACTTACATCCACTTACAACGTGCAATGGCTTCCCAACATTTTCGAAGAAAACAATTGAAATCGTATCACTTTGTCTGAACAATTACCTATACATAACCCACACTGAGAAAAATATAGTGATTTAATACACGAAAATAGGCCTGTTTCAACAAGGATAAGGTAAATAACTAGGACAGTGAATTAACATGAAGCGTAACGGTGTTGACATGATGGTTGGTAGTTAACGTACCGTACCGTACCGTACCGTGTTAAAATATAATGTTATTTCATTACGTCGCGATCTTGGGATCTTGCATCCTACATAACAGCATGTAGTAGGATACGTATGGATATAGTCATGTTGAAACTACAGAATACTGTTGATTTCGTATTAACCGTACGAAGAATGTTTATACGTATAGTTGAATAACAGAGTTTCAACAAAATTCCTAGTAATTAAAAAAAAATATTATTGAAACATCGTTATTCTGTACAAAACCGTAATAAAAAAATTGGTAATGTACGAGTAAGAATCAATCCAATATTCCTCTCAGTGTACAGTCATTAACCGCCCTTTCTATACGAACGTACGTGATACGTCCGCTATATTATCGTGCGAACGCAACAAGCCGTGTCAAGTACGTTCAAAAAAAGTACAAAATAAAAAAAAATACGTGTGGCACTCGGGGACTGCCGCGGTAAAGCTATTGCATAGCATTTTTAACAACTTATGCAATTATAATTATTTTTTTTTTCTGATAAAAGATAACTGCGCTCTATCGGAAAACGTTGAAATTATTCCGAATCATTTGCGGCTGCGGTAGCAAATTATTCGGAATAATTTAAACGTCTTCCGATAGAGCGCCGCGCACGAATTTTTTATTCGATAAAGCAAACAAAACGGATTATTCGAAAAAAATCGTAGATAAAAAGATAGATAATTAAATTACCTTTAAAATGGGGCAGGTTTCATAATAATACGCCAGATAGCATTTGCGTAGTAGTCGTTTTTGTGTTCGGTTAGACCTAATTTCACAAATTAATTACACTATGTAATATAAACAAAATTTAAAATATTGAAAGCTAAGAATATTATAAAAATGTTCTTGTTTAACAAATATTTTTTTCGAATCATAAGCAGTACTCGTTTAGACGTAATTATCAGTTTAAAATCATTAATTTTCGTTAAGAAATTTCTTCATTCGGTCGCCGCGCTGGCGGCCCGCGATAAAAGCTATGCAATAGCTTAAAAGGTAATCAATTTGTATATTGTGTAAAAAAATAAAGGTATATTGTAAGCACGTATAAGGTTATAATGACATCTAATAAAAAAGTCAACGATCTTTTACCTACTACTTGAATAATAACCCAAAGATAGAGCGGTTAAGGTTATATTGTGCGTTTTATTCTAATTGTTCGATCCAATTGTTATTTTTTGAACTTTCACCGAAATAATAACGAAACTGGCAACGCTGATAATGTCTAGCGTATTCCCATGGAATAAGTCGAGTATAGATTATTTTACAGTTGAACAGTCTAAATAAAAGTGAGCCCTTTCGTCGAAAAATCACGTATCACAGGCACTATATAATACCGTCATAGACGTTACGATGTTTTTACATATATATTATGGTATGTCGTTCCAGGGTTAACCGTGCACTGCACTGGTCTACATGACCACTGCATCCTGCCTGGAGTAGGGCGGCCTGGGCGGCGGAGGCGGCGGAGGCGTCAGCGAGGAGTCGTCCAAGGCTCGACAGTCTCCGCACTGGCCGCAGTCTCCGCAGTCCCAGGATGGACCGGCCATGTCCAGGAGTGTGGTGTCCGCTTCTCCACCGCAGCGGGAGCACGCCGAGTCCAGCGTCGTCAGCTGGGTTGTTAGCGTCTCTTCTGTATCCAAGGCCTGGAAGCAGATATATATATAGACCTAAAACAATTGATCATACATTTCGACTTCCAGACCGCCGTGCGAGTAAGATGAAATATTTCACGTGATATCGCATACTAGCCCCCAGGAAAGACATATTTTGAATCCACGCCGTTCGAGCCTTATAAATTAAAGTCCACGTCGTGCAAGTATAATCATTGAATTTATAGAGTATTAGATTGCTCAACTTTGCACTAAAATTTGGCAACCAGGATTTTGCTACGAAACGCCACGTGTAGGTGGCACTCATAGTTTAAAAATTTATTAATATTCTATTATTATCTTCAATATGGCGACATTTGTGGTGTGGCGACGCACTGTAGATGGCGCTCTAAATGCATATACGGTAAAAAATAATAATATAATAACACGGTAAATTTGAAAACACATCTCTTATTTATTTTATTTTATTTTATTTTATTTTATAGCAAACTTACAGATAGTAAATATATGAAACTAGTATTTTAAAAACATATTCAAACGAAACTAATTTACTATCCTATGAATAGTTTGCAATGCTTGCATTACAAATTAACAGAAATAACATGAACACGTTGATAGTAGCGAAAAAAAATAATAAAGGTAATAATAATATAAGGGTAAGAAAAGTAATAATTAAATAAGTTGTAAATATGGTTATTTGGATATAGCAAAATAGAAGTATGGGTTATTGGATAATAATATTTACTATACATAATATGATATAATACAATAGTATGTTATAATAAAATAATAATATAATAATCATATAATATAGTACATTAGGAAGAAGTTAGTGAACTCTTAAGAAGTAGGAGATATGATCGAGTCTTTTATTAAATTAATGGAGTCATAAAATATATCTAAGCCTTTACACGATTTATCAAAAACGCGACACATTCTGGTAAGAGGTCTATTCGACCCGATGTTGTTATTGCAAGCAACTACCGAAAATGTTTGAAAGCTCCTCGTTAGTCGCGGTGGCACACGAAATTGAACTCTTTCTAGACCTACACAAAGATTATTTACCTACACAAAGATGTCAATTTTCAATTTGGTATACAGGCTTCAAAGCGTAATAATTTCGCACATTAAATAGGTAATATTCTTCTACGTAAGATATCGATTGTCTGTAAGATATCGCTATAGTGATAAGTCCGCCATTTGTGCATAAATTGTCTTTTTTGTAAAAGCAGAGTAATATTCATAAGGTAAAGATTTTTATAGCATAAACAAATTATTATATTCTATTCTATTCTAATCTATCTGTTTCTGCTCTCATGCTGGAATAGTTTGACAAGTACTATTTGTCTTTGTCGTCATTCGAGTGTGTCCACTCCCTAGTATAAACCTACTTTAATTACACCCTAATTAACCGCCCTACCTTTGGGTTATTATTCAAAGAGTAGGTAAAAAATCGTTGTTTTTAATCAGGTCTTCATATCAATATTTTATTTCAATACACCAGAAAACGGTTTTAGACAATATACCCATTTATGACATTTTATTGTATTTGGAATTAAGGGAACAATTTGACGTATCACGCACGCTTTTAGGGTTTCAGGATTTTTTTTAACTTGAACTTACGTGATACGTTTTGTTGCGCTTGGGCGATAATATAGCGGAGATATCACATGTGTTCGTATAGGTAGGTTAATTATATTTATTTATTTCTTTCTAGATAATTATAAAAATATAATTATCTAGAAGTCCTAAATATACCAAAGGTCCGCCCTCCGCCGAACTTCGTGGACTATTATTCTCTCAAGCATGCCGTGATATTAAAATCAAGCAATACAAATATAATTACCTGATTTATCTATTTTTCACTAAATCATTTTGTCAGCAGTCATTCATCTCAGACGATTCTGACATTCAAAGTAATACGATAACGTAAATTCAACCTCAATTATGCACCTATTGAAGCTAAATTATACCTATGCAAGAGTGTGCGAGATAGAACAGGTTACATTCGTTGAACGTTAATTTTAATTATATAGTAAGACGGGGTAAATGTGCGCATTTTTTCCTGATTGGTATCGTGGAAAAGCCAAAAGTGTGACTAAAATGAAACTATGGACTTTATTTTGAGTGTTTATTAGGTTATATTAAAATCGGAACATGAAACCTAATAACTGATGATCTTATTACTCCTGTAACGGCCCTTAAGTACCGTCACATGCAATCAACAAATTCATTGATTTCCAGTGAAATACACTGACACAAATTTAGGTATTATTCTACCTCGTCAGAGATGAATCAGCACGATGGAACAATACTTTTACTCGGAATATTTTGGATTGCATCATTTATCGGCCTATATAAACCGGCGAAAAAGCAACCAAAGTATCATTCCTCGAGTGATCACGTCCCCCAAGACAGCGATGGCATACTTCGGTACCCCGGCTTCTTGGTTACCTTTTCCTTCCTTTTCTTATCGAGGCGAGAAGCATCAGTCTGCATTCCCACAGACTTGAGCCGTGCCCAGTACGAGATACTAGGAGCACAAGTACAATCCTCATCCATACACCTTCGTAGTTTCAGGCAGATAGCCAATACATTCACGTCAATATAACCTATTCGGGAAGCGTTACAAGCTGGCAATATCCAACTTTCAATAAACACCTTCTGATATACTTAAAATCGACTTTTAATACGGAGATAACCCGCAAGTTGACACCACCACCTCACACCGAATAATTTGGAGTCTAGTGAGGGGTGGTCCCTCACACCCCCAACAAAAAAAATGCATCACACATTTGCGCACACTTACCCTCACAGTGTAGGGTAAATATACACACTATTTTAGAGTAGGTGTGCGCGCGTACTCTTACCTTAATATATTAACAATTACAATTAATATATTGATAATTTAATATTACGAACCTTAACGATGTCAAATGCACATATCGAATATAGCAGTTTCGTCTCGTCACCGGATTCTTAAATGTATCTACACGCAGATTTACTGCACTATCGGCTCATGAACGCCCTCTGAGATCAAAAAACAACCTGCTACTCTCTATCCCTAGTCACAGCAGTGACTTCTTCTCATTCTCTTTCACCGTGCATGGAGCCCGTCTTTGGAATGCTTTGCCGAAAAATGTGAGAACCGCGCCAAGCATAACAACTTTTAAAAACAGACTCAGAGAGCATTTGAAATCCTCCAGATAAATTCCCTTTCCCCTCCCATTCCTCTCCTTTTAAAACTTTAGCGTACTTATAGGTGTTAGATTATTTTGATGTGGCAAATCTGTGCCCACAAAGAGTAAAGTATATACTTCTTTCTATCCTCCTCTATTTTATTTGTCATACTCTTTATATAGGTTAAGTTATGTAGTCTACTCGCAAATAATGTTCTTACAATAGTATAGGTTAGCTCTAAAATATTGCCTGCAGGCAATAAGCTCGCCTTTTCTTGAGAATAAAGAGTTTTATTATTATTATTATTATTATTATTATTATATAGCATGTATGTCTCCATCATTAAACTACCCTCATTTAAGTAGGTACTACCAGAATACCTGCTACAAAATAAATACATTATAAGTCCAAGAATTACCATGGTAGGTGCATCAGTCTGTTCCATATCATCCTCCTCATCGTTGACGTCTTCCGGGGAAAGTGCACCTCCGCACGCTCCTCGAATCGTGTACAGACGAAACGTATGCTGCAACACCTCTGGAGGCAGAAGCTGATTAGTGTACCCTGGAACTCCTGAAAAAGCATATGAAAGATTAGTTTGATAAATTGTCGATAAATTTTTCTCTTGTCGATAAATTGTCGATAAATTTCTCTCTCTCTTTGTCGATAAATTTTTCAGTTACAAGTCTGTATAGTCATTCTGCTATGGTAATAAAATAGACCAGCGACTTGACCGCCAGATCAGTAGTCAACCATAAACGGCAGATAAGCTAAAACCTCATTTTCGGAAGTAGCAGGTTACTTTTTAGGTTCTTAATGGGTTCCTAATGGCTCCGTGTGGCCTGATGGCCTGTCTTTGTTTTTTTAAGTCGTCTCATTTCACGGATCAGCTCCTATCCTGTAGCCTTCTCGAAGAAGGGCTAACCTGGAACAGCTATTTCGAATTCTACCTGCGGCTGTAACCTGGCAGTCGTAGACAGTTGGGATTAAAATTTCCGATCCGGCGAAACACCTCGGGCGTAGCTGGACTATTTGCGCACCGTGCGGCAGTCGTTTGCGAACTACGGCGAATAACCAGTGGAGCCTAAAAACGTGAGTTTCCCAAGATTCAGGGGTAGTTGTTGACCTGGCATCTTCTATCCCGAGAAACGATCCGTGGGATACCCGATCCTGTGTCAGTTTGACGGGCAAAGGTGCCTCGGTACGCAATAAATTCGAAGTTGAATTACCGCTTACGCCAGGTAAAGGTCGCGCAAGCGACCTTGAATTTGTTAACCAGACTGGAGGATAAAGAAATCCGCCCAACTCTGGTAGTAAGGGCGTGAGGATGGTCTGCATTGTGACATTTTCCAGTGCCTCGCAGCAAAGGAAATCACCTCAATTTTATATCTAAATCATGAATGCAAACTGACACACCCCCAAGGCACCCACGAATAGGAAAGTGAGAATCGCAATATATCCATTATTGTTGTAAATTCCTCCGAAAATGGAAGGTTCATTATTAAATTCGTTTTTAGACGACTTAAGATCCGATGAAAATATCTGAAATGGGAGGACCAGCGACAAAATAGGCGGGATTAGTTTTGCAGGGTTTGACCAATAAAAATCCAGCGTTGATGAAGCGTCAGGCACAGATATCATATGCGTACGCGCTGGCGAGCGGGCGGATACTAAACGTTCGATCGCTGAGCTGACACAGTAAAACTATCTTTGCGCAGTGGTGGTATAAGGGTGTTAATGATAAAGAATTTAGCGTCACTCTCAAAGCGCTCTCACATTTTAATTAATTGTAATTAATTTGGCACCTAAATAAAAAATATGGCTAAGCGAGACGGTAGAAAATTAAACAGTCAATATAATTAAATTAAAATAAAACACACTCACCGCTTACATTATAGGAGTAATCGCGCCTGAAAGTTTTCGAAATCAGTTTAAAACTTGAATGTCCAAGGCAATGACCAATCTTTTTGAGTGCATCTTATAAACTGGTTCTTTATCGAGGGATTCGCTTAAAAACTTTTTCAAATTTGTACTTATGTATTTTAAAAAAAATCATGAAACAAGAGTTTTTCCTATATGGTTAATCCCAGGTATCATGTCACCTTAATCATTACTTTTGTACTACATGGTGTATAATACATATACGAGTATCTTGCAGTTGAGCAGGCTACATTTGTCTCGCATATATGGAAAAGGCTACATTTGTCTCGCATATATGCTATGCATCTCATATATGAAGGGGATAAATTACACACCTCTGTTGTTAAACAAGCTATCCTTAGCAGTCAAAGAATCCCCCTACATACATACTAGTTCAGCCCTTTAAATGTACGCCTGACCTTTTCAGGCTTCGCAATAGCTAGCGAGTCAGCGCAGGTTATCTTTCCACAGGGGAACAGTAGCCATATGTACGGCGAAAATATTTCACCCCAAAAGTCATCAGCAGTCCTCGACTGATATTTTTAAAAAAGTCACATATTTTTGACAGTATGCCATTAAAAAAAACATATGATGTACCACAAAAATAATGTAAAATAAGAAAAATACAAAATTTTATGAAAAAACTATATTTTTTTAAACTACTGTATTTTATAAAAACACGATATCTTTTGAAAATACTATTAAATTGAAAAAGATCAATATTTTTTTTAAAAGTGCAAAAGGCCCAGGTTGGTATCAGTTTTTAGCTTTGAATCTGAATGACAACTGGACAAGTACTGAACACTTCAAAAATTCGCCCAACGACCCATACCATACGTTAGATACCATACGAGGAAGAAAATTTATGACGGAATGGTTGATTGAGCTAGGAAGGAACGAAACGGAGAAATTGGTTAATTATAATGCTGTATAAGAATACCTAAATACATAAAATTACTACTTTTATGTATATATATATATATATATATATATATATATATATATATATATATATATATATATATATATATATATATATATATATATATATATATATATATATATATATATATATATATATATATATATATATATATATATATATATATATATATATATATATATATATATATATATATATATATATATATATATATATATATATATATATATATATATATATATATAAATAAATATATATATATATATATATATATATATATATATATATATATATATATATATAAATAAATAATAAATACAAACGGAGCTGCCATGGAATTCACCGACCGGAGTCGGGCCCATCATAATACTATTTTTTACACTTCTGGGGGGTGAGCAGTGGATTCCGGACTTACGAACCAGCTGCATATATAGATGTAAAACATATGTATATGTATAGATTATAAGTATAAATGTATATATGTATATATGTGTATATATATATGTGTAGATGTATATATGATTATTTAATATTAATATGTATATTATGTTAGTAAAATAGACTAAGTATATGTAATATCTGTCTAAATATAAAGCTACCACATAAAACAATTTTACATTAAGTTACACTTAGCAACTAAAAAAAAACGGTTGTCTGTAAAGTCGGTTTACTGACGATAGTTGAACGTGACAACATCATAAGAAAATACTGATCGAATGGTCGCATTTTTCAAAAGAAAATTTTAATTTTAGTTGTTTGATAGATATTTTGTATGGATATAGAGAAGGAGGTAAATGGAAATCACAATTGAATTGATCAAGTTACATTTATGTATTATTGTATTAATGTATTATTGTATAGCAGCTGTCCACGCGGACGCATCGCTCACTCAAGTAGGAGAGAGACAGATGTCGAACGCTGCCGAACGCGGAGGCCGATTGTGCCTCTTTGTCGCTCGTTCCGCGCTTTCATGGAACGCCTCAGAGCGAGGTAACGCCGCATGAGTCATGTTTTTTTGTGCGTGCAGCCTGCTCCATCGAATTCTAAGACGTTGTCACGTCAAAAAAGGAAAAAAGAATACATAAAAGTCTACCTTAGTACGGGCATCACTCCAGCAAGGTAGACTTTAATCTTATTGACCTAGTGTTTGAAATGTGTGTGAAATATTAATAAATAAATATATTTAAAAGTGAATTATCTTTGAAGAGAGTTTTACTTTGAATTTAACCCTTTCTATTTGAGCTAACCATTCTTGGTTAGACGCTTACAAATGCCTAAAATGGTATCTAATCAATATTGGTTAGGGCGCTCCGCGCTGTGCTAACTTTGTAATATTTATTCATTATTATCTTAATTGTTTTACGAAGTAATGTTATAAATGTTTTATATTTCAAATTTCAATGCGATCATTTTACAGTTATTCTTTTTACGATCCGTATAGTAGTTTAAAAGTTATGGTCGTTTTTTCTCAAGGCCATCGACTTTACGCGCAAAACTGTCCCGGGCAGAAGTGATACTAAATTTTTACCCCACGATATCAAGGATTAAAAGCGAGCTTTGTACCGTTTCCGCGGTGCTTGGCGTTGGTGGCCGCCTTCCGGCAAGCGGCGAGCACACTGCGCAGGCGGCGCTGCGGCGGGGGCCGGTCGGCGCCGACGGCGCCCTCGTCCCCCGAGGCGCGCCGCTACACATGCGCGCAGCGGCCCGTGGCTCGTGGTCAAGCGAGCGTAATCACCTCCTCGGGATCCGGCGACCAGCAGTTGTCCGACAGCCAGCATCCCACCACCACAGTCACGAAGCCGATCAGCAGCGCCAGCACTATGTACACCTCTGCGTTTCCTGTAATACGTCGTGTGGCCATTTATTTATTTATTTTTAGGAAAACCAACAGCTAATTACAATTTAACAAAAAGACGGAGTAAGATAACAGAGAGCCAATTAAAGGTTTTCACGTTTAAGTAACGTTGTAGAAACATATGTGACCTTTCAATTGAAGCTATCGATTAAAAATACATCAAAAATTATTCAAAAAATAATGCTAAAGAATTCACTGTTCAGCCGCTGCCGCTGAGTTAATACTCGTACAGAATAGATCAAAGTCAAAGCGTTTAATCAAGTCATTAATTGTCACTTATTCGCCACAGAAATGCATTTTGCCTATAGTTGGTACCAGCATGGGGAACATGAAGAGCAGGGTTAAATCTATTGAGTTTGGAAGGTACAAGGAGATTAATTTTATTTAGTAAGTCAGGACAGTTAATGTTATTGGAGGTGATTTTTAGCAAAAAGGTTACGTCCGCGGTTTCACGTTGCTTAATAAAAGGGAGGATATGAAATTTCTTGCATAAATTGAAATAGTTAGATGAGCTGTATGGGATTTTCAGACGGAAGCAGAGATATTTCACGAACTTCATTTGAATGCGGTCGATTCTATGTATATATTTATCATAACAAGGATTCCATACCTAAGATGCATATTCAAGATGATTACTCTCATAGCCACCAATTATAAATAAGTTATTAGTAAAAACACATTTTTAAAAACAAGGTTTTTTTAAAATGCTCTGTTCCGAGCCAACCGGGAGCTAATAGGCCCTGTTGGAGTTTGCCACGAAGACTCATTTGTTCAGGGTCAGTCACATCCACGGGTCAACACCCATCCGGCGGCCTCCACGTATGAAGTGCACGCCCGGGCAGGACTCTGGCCTGAGGGCTAGTTTCACCTAGGATTCAAACCTTTGGGTTCTCCTGGCCAATCGTTTGTGCACTCCGACTAACAGCCGGGGGAGTCTGGGTACAGTAATGTTGTTAATCTTATGGCAACTGCTCTTAAAACGACCATTCGGCCACCCGATCCCGGGTGAATAAGCCGGGCAAAGGATGCCGTGGTCCGCGATAGATTCGGTTGACACCGAATCACCGCTTCATAAGGGAGAGGACCGTGCAAGCGATCTCAATCCTATAGCCAGTAAGAAAGTAGGAGGTATCCTGAAGGTTAATTCCAGACGGAGATATCATTTCAAACTGGTAGTCAAGGGAAGACGCTGCCCGCTGGATACCTTTCCCGGTGCCTCGCCGTAAGGCGTTGGCCTCTGACGGGCAGGTAGCATAGCTAGGCGGCGGATTGTTTGCCGTCCCAACTCTTCTGCGCTCACCTCACGGGAGACGAATA
Source organism: Micropterix aruncella (assembly GCA_944548615.1). Taxonomy (NCBI): domain Eukaryota; kingdom Metazoa; phylum Arthropoda; class Insecta; order Lepidoptera; family Micropterigidae; genus Micropterix; species Micropterix aruncella. The sequence continues at coordinate 29,150,734 of OX155964.1, read as the reverse complement.
ATATCGTTAAAACATCCTGACGTGACGGGTTCGCCCGTTGTAGTTGACAGCTCTAGTTGTAGCAGCCATGTCGTAGTGAAACGTAGAACGAGCTATGATAATTTAAAGCTTTACAGTATTTCATGTTTCTGCTGTTGGCCGTTGAGGAATCCCCTAGTTGGAAGTCAAACCCTGAGTGCATCGCATCAGCTCTGTCGCGGTGAAACTTAGAAGGGACTATCATAAAAAATCGAAATTCGAAATTCAAAAAATCGTTTCTGTGCTGTTGACCGTTGATGAGTCCCCTCTTTGGGAGCCAACCCTGGATGCAGCAGCCATGTAATGTTGAAATTTAGAACAAACCTTTTTTTTTAATGATTTTTAAAAAAATATTTTTTAATTTTTAAAATGTTTTTTTTTAATGAAATTTAGAAGGATCTATCATAATTGAGCGCGTATACGAAATTGTGTGTATGTGTAACCGTGGAAGAGTAGCCTCATCGGGAGCCGATCTTGGGCGTAGAATCAGGTCATGATCACCATAAAAATGCATTATTATCGGAACGCAACCAACATGTTATTTATCAACACAGAATTTACACGCTATTTAATCGGGGCTCAGACAGATGTATACCTAAATTTTTAGACGGTATAAATTACGGCTAAATGTCACATTTAACGGTAATTCCTAAATTGTACATTATTTTTCTTTTCTTTTGTGCTCTTGCACTTGACTGTCTATGCTACAATAAGCTACCCTCTAGTATAAAAAATATATGCCGCGAAGGAAAAATGCTCCAATTTAAAAATAAACTCAAATTATATCTAATTGAAAAAGAATTGTACGACATTAACGATCTCTAAAAACTGTCTGCATCTCGACTATATCTCTTTCTGTAATAGGTTTTAAAACGATTTTCAATTTGACTAAAACGTATTAACTATTTTTTATTATTAGGTAGGCACATATTAATTACACCTTGACTATTTTTATTTACAATATAATCACTATGACATTTTATTTTACTTTTTGACAACCGTCACTTTTTTTTGCTATTTTTGATATTACATTTATTAATTTTATACTAAAAAAAACTTATTTTTATCGGTATTTTTAAGAATAATTTACTCTGTGTTTTTAATCTGGTAAACTAAATGGTGAAACTCGATTTTATTCTACAATAATACCTTCTTCATTCTTACGAGTAACCTTTTACGTTTTGATTAGTAGTAGAAGAATTTGATCATTAAAAAGAATTCAATGTTATCACGGCCAAATGTAATACTACTGTCTATACAACTATGTATTAGTTTTTAAGACAATAAACAATTTGATTTGATTTGATTTGATATGTAACCAATAAACCAATAAATAAATAAAAATAAAAATTATTAACATGTACATTTTCAACTTGTTATTATAATATTTGATGATTTCCCTCAGTTCCTTATGGATCCTATCATCAGAACATTTTGATAAAAACGGGACAAATCTAGATGTATAACCTTTTAAATAAAAAAAGAACTTTCCAAATCGGTTCTTAAACGAGTTCTGAGGTAACAAACATTTAAAAAAATATATACAGCCGAATTGATGACCTTCTCCTTTTTTTTAGGTCGGTTAAAAATCGATAACAAGTGCATTCTTCGCGCATATCTATATATGATCTCAATATGTCTTAACTTTCCGGACCCCATTAAGAACGACAAGACAGTCCTCATTGTTTCACATTAGCCGTTGCAATAACAACTACCGTAAAAACTCTTTCTTAAACCGTTTGTGTAAGGTTTACGATGATCGATACGCATCAATTGATATCTTCGCTGAATCGAACATTGGATTCAGAAATTTGTTAAAGAGGGCGATATTTAACACTTAATATTTAATATTTAATATTTATAATTTAATAATTAATTAAAATATACTACTATTTATCTACTGTTTGCACTTGTACTTATTCATACCAAAGTACCTGTCTCAACTTCAATTATCGTACTGGTAAATTTGTCAAATACGTGGACACCCATCAACATAATGTATTTATTTTTACTATGTTCCTCCGACCCTTCCTGGTCCCTTCCTATCCTCTTTCTTTTCTCGTTTTTTTCTTTCTCTTATTATTTAGATAATCTCGATGTTATCATTTAGTGGAAAATTGTCTTTGGTGTAATTTGTATAGGTACCTATCTTGTTTGGCAACTTACTTTTATACACTGTTATTTTCCTGAATAAAAGTAAAAGAAAATAAAAAAATTTATATCACCATACTTCCTTATATGACCTTATCGCACATCTGTATGACCTCAATAATGATCGACGTAAAATAAATTTAAATTTTAAATAAGTTTTAAAGTAAAATAAATATTGTCGCGTGGCGTCTGCCGCCCTAATCGCTTTTTAATGGCGTTTCTTTACCTCAGAGACGATGTCGGTGCAAACATGTCGAAATATTGTCTCGTCGAAAGAAATTATTTTCGTTTTACCTGAGTTGAGGGCGGGTGGGGGGGGGGGATATTTTACTCTTCAGGTAAGTTTCATGTCACATACTTTGTTCGACTTGCGGTTTTATTCGGACTATTCATCCGAAAGTGTATAGAAAGTAGTTATTTTCAGCAATTGAATGTCTACGTTTTTAGTTCGGTTGTAGTTGTATTTATTTATTTATTTGTTTACTCGTTTATTACTATTACTTAGAGCTTAAATGCTTCATCCAATTGAGCTGAAATTTGACATGCAGGCATCATTCGCTCATGGCAAAAGTTGAAAAGATTTTAGTTGAAATCGGTCCACCAGATGGCGCGCTAGTCAAACTTCAATCTCGATATAATGCAGTTAGGAACTTGAAATTCAGTACATTAGGCATCTGTGTATCAAATTTCAAGTCTATAAGTCTAATAGTTCGTGAACTCTTGCCACCAGAGGGTACGCTAGTCAAACTTCAATCTCGAAATACTGGACTTTACGGGGGGTGAGGCTTGTCTACTTGCCGGGAAAACTTTGGGATAAAACAACCGATTTTTACTCTTTCTAAGCTCATTTTGTCTGATCAAGTTATTTACAAACCTACTGGGCTCGATTGCGTTTCTTCGTGAACTATAATCGGAAATTAGTCCGTGCGAACGAGATAGAGCATATACGCTAGAGCGGAGTGTCACTTTTTCGCATTAAAACTGCCCGCCAAGGTCAAATCTTACACCGCACGAACTATGCTCGAATTTATCCGGACGAGTATAAGTTCGGCAGGTAGTATTTATCGACGATCATTCGTTTCATATCCCACTCTAATGTATTGCTCTGTCGCCATCACTTGGACTAATTTTAGTTTTAGTTCACAAAGAAACGCAATCGGGCTCACTACATACATTATTTCATGGCGTAAAATATTATGTTTTAAAAATTAGAAGTGAATCATAATGGTAATCTCTAAAAGCTTCTATAAATTATAGAACCTTAAAACACTTTCATAAGTGCCAACTACAGCAAATACTCCTCCATTTACTTTATTTGCCAACTATTTACAAATAATTGCTGTACTATATCATGGTCACCCTATTTGGCGGGTCTTTGGCTAGGCGTTTTGGCCGAGCACCAATCTGACCAGTCTATTGATCAAGACGAATGTTCCGCTCTTGCTTTAGCTTGTTCTATTCTCCCAATAAATAATTCATAAATTCACAATTTATGCAGTCTTGAAAACAGGCTAACTGTACGATTATTAACGACGCACGGAGGAGTATGTCCATTAAGAAACCTGGCCAAAAATCGGAAACCCTAATCTTAATAAGTATTACTTATGGTTAGAGATACGGAATTTTCGCAAAAAAAAAAACAGAAGTTTCGCAAAGAGAAAATTGAAAATATCGAAATTTCGCTTATATTAGCATATAAAACAATTGTTAATAGAACCAAAATGTATATTTAATATTAATTAAAAGCTAACATTGTAATACTTCCGATATTTAACTTTATATTTAATAAAGAAGCATTCTTCTTCTACGCTATTCAACTAACAGCGTAGAAGTAACTAACTCTGTAACGCTGCTTCAGCAAAGGTTGAAAAGCAGCATTTAGTACCCCAGAATATGTTCTTAACATTGGCATCTTTATTCCTATTAACTGATTGAAGCATAAGGCGATGAAAGTGATTATACCCATCAATCAACTGACTTTCAGAAAGTGCTCTGAAAAAAAGGATTTTTTGAGAAATTTTCGAGTAATGTATTTTGTTTTAAGGTGCTGACTTGCAGCCACAGATTGGCAAAATAAGTGACCAATATAAAAGTAGGTTTCATTTGTTGTATTTAATCTTATCTGTAATGAAATTTTAGTGTTTAAGCTATTGCATAGCTTTTATCGCGGGCCTAGGCCAGCGCGGAGACCGAATGAAGAAATTTCCGAAAATTAATGATTTTAAACTGATAATTACGTCTAAACGAGTACTGCTTACGATTCGAAAAAAAATATATGTTAAACAAGAACATTTTCCTAATATTCTTAGCTTTGAATATTTTAGATTTTGTTTATATTACATAGTGTAATTAATTTGTGAAATTAGGTCTAACCGAACACAAAAACGACTACTACGCAAATACTATCTGGCGTATTATTATGAAAGCTGCACTATTTTAAAGATAATTTAATGATCTATCTTTTTATCTACGATTTTTTTCAAATAATCCGGTTTTTTTGCTTTATCGAATAAAAAATTCGTCCGCGGCGCTCTATCGGAACACGTTTAAATTATTCCGAATCATTTGCTACCGCAGCCGCAAATTTCAACGTTTTCCGATAGAGCGCAGTTATCTGATATCAGAAAAAATAAAATAAATAAAATAAACAAATAATTATAATTGCATAAGTTGTTAAAAATGCTATACAATAGCTTTACCTCGGCAATCCCCGAGTGCCACACGTTTTTTTTTTTTCAGGTGCATATTTTTGCATTTTTTCAAATCCAAAGAAATTTCGCATCTATTTCGTAAAAACGAACATTTCGTACTTCTAGTTATGGTTATATCAGAGAATAGGACGATAAATATGGCGTGATATGAATGCATAATTGTTAAGGTCACACTCGATAACGCGCCGTACGCGCGGTCGGAACATAACCTCCATATTGCTCGCGCGATATTGTTCTCGGCCACTTTTAACAATATGATACTCAAAAGCATTTTGTTGAATTTTTAAGTACTGTTGCAGTATATTACAGTCATGGATGTTGAAGTTATAAGATATAATTGGGGAGCAAGAGATATAATTAGGGAGGTTAGGGAGCAAAAAAATATTCGCACACTACTAAATAACTGTGTTTTCGAAACTTTATAAATCTTGAGTACTTAGGTATTGAAGAATAAGAGAATCTGAAGAGAGAAAGAATATGTTCGTCCGGAGCTTTATACATATTGAGAGCTTGCTCTATCTTCTTCGAAGTTCAAGCACTGGCTATAGGGCGGGAGAGGAACCGAAACTTTATGCATCCTGACTTGGTCTACATTCTTCAAATTTATAGCCCTCTAGATAAGTCGGTATAGGAACCAACGGAAGAAAAGATAATAGTAGAAGAAGAAAAATGTTTTAGTCCGAAACGAAAAAGGAATTGCGCAATACTTTCACAAAAATACCTACCATTCAAATGTTCATATCATTCGAGCGTCGCATGTTTTGTAGTATTTCCGTGGAATTAAAATGGAATTTTTCCAATAATTATGCATTTTTTTGAGTCGCTTCTATACCTACGAGATGTCATAACTAAAATTTCAATACGTGATGTCGGTGCAACAAGGTATCTGTGTACCGAATTTCAAGTTCCTAACTGCAATATTTCGAAATTGAAGTATGACTAGCGCTTCATTTGGTGAACCGATTTCAACTACAATCTTTTCAACTCTTGCCATGAGCGAATGATTCCTGCATTTTGAATTTCGGCTTAATCGGATGAAGGGTTTGGGTGCTATCGGAGAGGAATACACGTAAACAGATACACATAAGTGCATCCAAAATACTTTCCTTGCCAGGAAAATAATAAAAGAAAAAGGAGCATGCATAAAAACTATAATAAAAACCTAAACCTAAAATGCGATGTTATAATGTTTGGGGTTGATGATTATACTTTTTTAAATAAGCTGTAAGTCTTAAAATAACATTAAGTATCATTTCTCTGACAGACATCATATAAAACTCGTAACCATGAGTAAGAAAAGAAGCAGAGCATTTAATTCTTCGCACGTCTAATCAGACGGGGAAACTAAACCCCTCGCAATCCTAGGCACGCGAGAACGGATAAAAGTCGTCGAAGCAGAAGAAACCCTGGGCCTTCAACGTAAAATTGCAATTACCTGATAATGGACACAGTGTTGATGTTCTGCACATGTAAATATCGGTAGACTTGTAACGGTTAGCAACATGCATAATTCAACGACTACTTTTAATATAACACGTGTAACATTTGTTCACGCGAATTTTGTCTGACCTCATTAAAAATACAATTAAAAATCGAATTGTGTCTTTTGCCATAAGCATTAATCAAACGTTTCTTTCAATGCCACGAATGTACATACCACGAATATACATGTATTTTTTTTTAATTATTTAAAAAAAATAACACATAACACTTTTGATGGTAGCTTACGATTCGGCGCAGCTTAGGCCTGGTAACATGTTCGTTATCATTTATTTTATTTTTATTTATTTATTTTAAACATAACATGCAGAATTCATAAAATGGTCATACTAAGTAATGGTACGAAGTAAACGACGACCCACATTCAAATGACCATGCTCAGCGCATGCCCAACTAGGCCGAATATAGCCTGTATCTGGGCATACGATTTTCAGACTTGGGTGGAGAAGCATAACTGACGTATGTACTCGTACACATACATATACACATATATAGATACATGAACTTAAATACACACATATATAAATATATTAATAGATATATATACACATATATAGATACATATAATTAAATACATACATATATAAATATATTCATAGATACGCATTCACATATACATATATATACACATTTATGCAGGTATTTTATTTTTAAAAGATGATTTGCAGAAGATCATTCTCTGTCCTTGAACGACCTATATCGTCAAGAAGCCATTTTTTTTATTTTTTTATTGAATAAAAAGGTACTTTCAATTTTTTTTATGTCGTCATCAAGACGGTTGAATATTTTGGGTGCTATAAAATTTAATTGTCTTTGGGCAAATGATGAATTAACTCGTGGAACGGCATAATTCAAGCCTGCAGATGCTCTTGTAGTTCTGTGTTGCTGGCTTCGTGGTCGTTTATCAAGGGTTCGATGGAAGAACATGAGTGATTGTTTCACAAACAGCTGGCGTATATCTAATACCTTACTTTCTTGGAAAAGCATGTTGGAATCATATCGTGGGGGCCTTCTATTGATTACCCTCAACAGAAGCTTTTGGGCTTTCACTAGAGGATCCAAGACAGATTTTGCACATGCTCCCCACGCTATTATTCCGTGCACCCATAAACCCTGACATAGGGCCATGTAAACCATTTTTAGGGAGTTCTTGGAAAGGACGTTGCGTAATTCTCTGAATACGAAAACCAGCTTCCTAGACCTCGAGGACAGTTGTACTACTTGATTATCCCAGCTCAGTTTTGAGTTTATTAAGACGCCCAGATACTTAACTTCGGTTTTTTCTTGAATATGGTAACAAGCGCAGGTTGGTTGCCTATTACAGTGGTAAGAGTGGATTATTAATGACGGAGGAGGTGTGATGACTACCGGACGTAAACCAAACGTAATGAAATTTGTTTTTGAGGCATTTAGGGTTAGGACATGTCGATCCAACCATGCTTTTACACTATCCAGGCTCTTTTGGGCCTTTACGAGTACTTCAGCCCATGATTCTGCTTCCAGGAGGATGACCGTGTCGTCAGCAAAGGAGACAATTTTTGCGTTATCGCCAAGAGGCAATTCGCACAAATCATTGACGTACATGAGAAACAGAACAGGGCCAAGTACACTGCCTTGAGGTACACCAAAGCATATTTCGGCACTGTCACTTTCTTTGTCGTCGATCACTAAAACCTGTGACCTATCCTTCAAATAACTTGTTATCCAGTCATTCGCGTATCCTTGTATACCATATCCAATAAGCTTTTTTTTGAGTATCGCGTGTGAAACAGTATCAAATGCTTTAGACAGGTCGAGGAAAACTGCCATGGCTTTTTTACCTTGATCAATAATGTTTGCTGCGGATTGAGTAACGAAATTAATGGCGTCATTTGTCCCTCGACCTTGTCTAAAGCCGTATTGATGTTCGGAGAAAAGGCCCTCGGAGTCCAAGAAATTAACGAGCTGTGATTTAGCAATTTTTTCAATTATTTTTGAAAACAGGCTGAGTAAGGAGATAGGCCGATAGTTGCTAATATCATCACTGCTACCAGACTTGTAGATAGGTATTACTTTAGCCTTCTTAAGGCATTGATCATAGATCGGCACAACTCACGGCTCGGCTCCTAACCGGTACCCTCCTCGAAGAGGGAGTAACCTGGAAAGGTCTCTGTAAACCCTGTCTGCGGCTGTAATCCCAGTCGTGGACAAGTGGGATCGCATGCTCCAATCTGGGGCACTGGACGGTTCGCGCATCGTGCGGCATTAGCCAATGGACTATGCACCTCGGTCAGAGGAGTATGGAAACGTACGTTTCCAAAGCAGCGGAGGTTGCTGTTGACCTGATGTCAGCCACCTTTGAAATGATCTATTGGATACACAATCCCGCGTAATAACGAGAAAATGGCGACACAGTCCGCGATAAAATCAAACTCAATTGCGGCTTACATCAGGTATAGGCCAGGCAAGTTACTTCGAATCTAGACTAATGCTGGAGAATGGAAAAATCCGTCCAAATTTGGTAGTAAGAGTTTACTCCACGGGAGACAGAACGACCCGATGACGTTATAACTCTCTGGGGTGACTGCCTGTGCTAACTCGAGGCAGTTATGACTAGCTGATTGTGATTGATACCAATAGTATATGCCACTTTTATTATTCCTATTCTATATCAAAATAACATATAATAACAAAAACAAATAACAACATTCCTATTCTATATTGAAATGTAAATACATAGTTGATATCGGTAATCATGAATTGAAAATATCGCAAAATGTTCGCTTTTGGCACGTTTACCAAGGAGAAGCACCCCCATTATTATGGTAACGTTGATAAAATATGTTTAAAACAGATTCGCTTCAGGGCACATTGCACCAACCAGCCTGTTAACATGCGCTAATCACCGTCAGCTAACCATGATTGACAATTTAACAGCCATTTAAATTTTGATGGCTTGCAGCAACCATTTTCGGGAGCTGAAAGCCAATCGCAGCGCAGCGCACAGTGGTACGTCTCGAGTCTTCCGACTTTTGATTTTTCCCATATTTTACACTCGAATTTATAGTCAAGTATCGGTTCAGTACTTAAGTAATACTCAGACAAGTATTAGAGTAGCGTGCGATACTTAAGTATATAATGGGTCCGATAGATATGAAATCTCATCCAACTTCGCTAAGTGTGGCACAAGTATTCGGGAATTTATTCGCGTCGAGGGGCAACACTATCAAACGTATTTGTCATTAACTATGGAATATTCTTATTTCGTAAACGGCTTGAAAATAAAATACCAAACTTTTATTTCTTACAAAAAACAACGTTAACCATCGCCATTAATGCTTACTGATTTTTAAAGCTAGGTTGGGTCGAAATATTCGTAAGTATCATAATATTCATTTCGTTGCCAGTGTCAGAAAAAAACAAGCCATGTGGGTCGCCGCGTGGTCGCAGGCAGTATTGGCTGTTTTGATCGTGTTTGTTGATCGTGTTTGTTGTACGTTTTCACGTACCTGTGATTATTTGTGTTTTTGCACGATAAACGCACAAACAACAGGAACAAAATAGACAGAATTTAAATCATCGTTAAATCAGGCAGGATCGTTAAAATGTCCAAATAGAAGTTTTCAATGCAACAGATAAAAAAAAACGGTTGTGTCACCACATGACTTTTCCGCCAAGCAGACAACCCCCTCGCGTGCCAAACCTCCTGAACCCCCACCCCATAACACCCCCATCCCCCTCCCATATCCTCCCAACCTTCCCCTCCTTCCAACCCTCTCACTCTCCCCCTTCCCCCCCAACCACCTTCTCCCTACCCCCCTCCAACTCCACCCCTCACCCCTACCCGCCAAGAATCCCCCTCCCACCCTCCCTTCCACCCCCCCCCCCCCCCCGCTCCCTGCCAACCCCCCTCTCCCTACCACCGTCTAAGTCCCTACGCTCATCCCACGACTGAAAAAACGATCACAACGATTGTCCGTTGTAGTTGCAACCGCCCCACTGTGGCATTGAGCTTGTTCAGCGAAATATGCTCAGCTTTTATACATACGTTTGACGTATGTTTTATGCTCAGCGGTGATTCAGTTTGAATCAGTTTGAATCTGTTGCGGACCAAGGCGTCTCTTGTCCGGCTCTAAACTCAAAATCAGGTAGCTAGGCGGTCATTTCCTATTGTCTTCCATTATGGAAATGACTATTTGGCAACCTGATCCTGAGTTTAGAGTCGGGCAAAATACTCATTGGTCCGCAATAGATTCAAACTAAATCTCCGCTGAACATACAATAGATAGAGGACCATGCAAGCGACCTTAAATGCGTAACCAGTCGGAAGGACGGAGAAATCTGGCGGTAACTAGTAGTCAGGGGCGAGACAGTAGCTCGCATAAGGCGTTGGTATCTGACAGACCAGTTAATAAAGCTAGTTGGTGGATTGTTTTGTCCCCAAGTCTCTAGGCTCAGCCCAGGGTAAAAGAACGATTGTATATCGTTATACCTTCCTGTTTTGACGGGCTCGCTCGTTGTTAATCTACATCCTATATGCCTACTTTATCTTAACTATTCACAAATACTGTTCTAAACCCCTTAAAACCCCAATAGCAACACCGCATGGGTCTATATCAAGACTCTTTATTTTAATGCACATAAAGGAGTTACCTATTAATTTAAAATAAAATCATTTAAAGTGATTGATTTAAAGCTGCATGTCTACTTATGATACAAGTCTTATTTTTACTGGGTAAAATGCATAACAGCTAATAACAAGCGCCATACTTTACAGTCTAAATAAGTGATTTGTTTTAAACTCTTCAATATGTACTATACTATAAAAGTATTTTAAAGGTAGTCAATCGAGCGATAAAACAATGCTTCCCTTACAGGTGCCTCGCCGTGCAAAGCTGCCATTATGTAGAATGCCGGCTTAGAGTAGGAGGCGTGACATAAAGTATAGAGTGTCGCTGAGATAACCGGGTAAGTGGGAAGTCGATAACGTTGAAGAATTTCTCCCTTCCCACGCGGCCAGCCGGGCAGACGGTTCGGTCGCTGATAATTTCAAAGAAAATGTAAGATAGGTTGTCTGTGTATTCATATTGTATGATAAGTAATAATGATGTTTACGTCTTCGAAACATTTAAATTATCGTCCATTTCTGTCCTACCTTAATTACAACAATGCAGCTACTTTTTATAGGCTTCGATCGTTACAGCTCGACTGTGGAATCAGCTTCCTTCAACTATTAGAGGCGGTAGCTCGCTGTTCACCTTTAAGCAATCATTGAAAAAGCACTTCCTTTCACAATAAATATAAATCATAAATTCTAACCTTTCCGCTTTCCCCTCCCTTTCCTTACCTTATCTTGGCAGTTTATTTATTTACTTATTTATTTATTTGTTAATATATCAAAATATGTATGTAGATATATAATATGTTCAACTCAAATAATTATTCATTTATTTACTTTTTACTTTAGATACACACACAATGTATATTATATGCTATAATTTAAAATTTAATTTAAAGCTATAATTTTTTGCCTACTCTTGTTTTCACATCAGCATGTTGGTTGACTGGAAGATATTGTAATGTAGCAATAAGTCCACCATTAAACCATATTGTTACTGTGCAATAACGAGTTAATGGGCCCTCGTGGCCCTCATGGGAGTTAATAGGCCCTCGCTGAAATGGCCACGAAGACCCATTCTGTTCAGGGTTGGTCACACTCACGGGTCAACACCTATCCGACGGCCTCCACGCATGAAGTGCGAGCCTGGGTAGGACTCTGGCCTTAAGGTCAGTTTCCCCTGGGAATCAAACTTCTGGCGCTCCTGGACGGTCTGCGCACCGTGCGGCGTAAGCCAATCGACTGTGCACTCTGACTAACAGTCGGGGGAGTCTAGAAGCTGTACTGTTTCCTATAGAGCGGGGGTGGTTGCGGACCTTACGGCGACTGCTCTTGAAATGACCATCGGCAATCCGATCCTGGGTGAACAGCCGGACAAAGGACGCTCTGGTCCGCGATAGATTCGGTAAACACCGTTTCACCGCTTCGTAAGGGAGAGGACCGCGCAAGCGACCTCGAACTCGTAACCAATCGAGAGACCGGAGTAATCTGGTCACAATTGGAAGTAAGGGCGTGAGTGTCGGCCCGCCAGGTAACATTCCTGGCTATATCGCGGTTAAGGCGTTGGCCTCTTACGGGCTTTTGGCGTAGCTAGACAAAGTACTATTTTGTCCCCAAGTCTTCTACGTTCACTTCCAGGGAGATAGAACGACTAATCGTTAAAACTTCCTGAGGTGACGGGCTCGCCCGCTGTAGTCGACAACCCAAGGTGTGCAATAAAGAAATTTTCATTCATTCATTCATTACAATCAAAAGAAAATGGGCAGATGTGGTATTCTTCCATAAATTATTGACAGGTTGCATCAATTGCTCTGATTTACGTGGAATTGTGGTTTCTAATGGTTTCGCGCAGCTTAGGTTGTGTTAGCCAATTTTTTATGTCATCTGGCCTGCCCAACATGCGGTTCATTTCCCATCTGGTATCTAACTCAAAGAGAGACATAACCTGTCAGGGACTTTGTGAGCTTCTACCACGTTTGTAATCTGCAGTCGAAAGCGGTTGGGATCTGTAGATTCTGGCGGTTGGGATCTGGAGACTGTAAATTCGGGGCAACATCTTGAGCGGAACTATATAGGCGGTATGTATCTTTGGCTGTGTCAGCCTGCTTGCGCAATCCGGCGAATAGCCGGGGGAGTCTAGAGAGGTACATTTCCTGAGAAGTGGAGTATACATATCGTATGGAGTGCAGAGTGTCATATATTAGTTAAGTAATCATAAAATAGAAATTTAATTGACAACAGAATAATACATAATAGCAATTAAAACATGTCAGAACGGTACAAAAAATAGGACAATATAGATCAGGGAAGGCTATTCGGGAAAACACCTATATTCGTATCCGAACACTTGACGCCCAAAATGAAATTCCTGTATGCTGAGGCCAGGAAATTCGCACGTGAAAATAACTACAAATATTCTTGGACATCTTTTGGCAAGATTTATCTACGGAAAGACGACAATCAGAAAATCATACATATTTCAAACACCCGTATGCTAAATGAATTATTATTGTGATGGGCAGTAGCCTGTTCTGATGAGTTCGCCATATCCATTTTTACAGTAATTTTTACACAAGTTCCTTCCAACCATTTTCTATTACGATTTTGTTACGCGAAATATCCGCTTATTATATTTACTCTAATCAAATTACTTTACCTTATAGATAATTTTACTACACCTTATATATGTATTTTTACTTACAAAGATTGTATGTCTTTTTCACACCATGAACACCCGATATATGACCATATATATGGCAACATCATTTATATTAATTCATATTATTCCATCCAGATTTTTAATTCCATCCAGATTTTTATTTTTACTTACAAAGATTGTATGTCTTTTTCACACCATAAACACCCGATATATGACCATATATATGGCAACATCATTTATATTAATTCATATTATTCCATCCAGATTTTTAAAAATATGAATAAATATTCTAAAGTACTGTTATTCATGATATTATATTACTATTATATTTTATGTATTACGAATTATCTTATTTTCAATAAATTATCTTATTTACGAAATGGAAACATATTTAATTTTAATATTATTTCTGTGACACTTATTTTTACTACTTTCGGCTATATATTAATATTAAATATTCTATTTAAATTGTATTATATTACAACTATTTTTATATCCCAAATTTTAAAGATATTTTTATTTTACTGTCTCTTGGTCCCTAAAATACCAAGGTTTTCCCTTAAAAGTACGAGTGTGTGCAATTTTATTTGCTTAGTTTCCTATGTGTTTTCTCAGGATCGCCATGAATATTACTCCATCTACCCAGTTAAACATTTACAATTATTTGGCATAAAGCAATTGAATTACTTTTATCATTGTCATATAAAATACATTATGATCATTTTATCATTTGACTTTTACCATTATTTCCCGATTATCTTTTTATTTGACTATTATATAATTTTTAATTTGACTATCACGATCATTTTATTAACTCTGCAATTACTTTTATTTGATTATCGACTATTTTTATTTTTTCCTAAAATGTTGTCTTTTCAACGATTATTATTTAAGTATTTTATGAAATCGATTATCAAACGGTCATTGCTAACATTACCAAGACCACTTTCAAGTTTCCACACTGCTATAATTAATCTAAACGTCCTAAATGCCGCATATTTTATAATCAAAAAGAGGAAAAATTATGGACTTAAAGGATATTGAAGAAATTAATGACAATTACAGTCCCGTTTCTGAATATATTGACAATCCATCCTGTTGCAAAGCCTTCCTGGATCAAATGCAAATTAAGGTATTCTGTATAAATATTAGGAGCATCCGTAAAAATTTAGATCAACTATTATTGCTACTAGAAGATTTACGTGTTTCTTTTGATGTTATATGTTTAACGGAAGCCTGGTTAAGTGACGATTATTCACCTGCACAACTTTCTGGCTTTAATATGTACCATACAAAACTTAATAAACGACAAAACGATGGTGTGGTATTATACGTTAATAATATATTAAAACATAAAACTGTTGAAATTAAATTGGAAAGTAGTAACTGTATAAGTGTAATAATCAATGATGATATTAACATAATTTCAATTTACAGATCGCCGTCTGCTACGGATATCACGCCTTTTATAGATTCTCTGTCACATACCCTCCACGAACATAAAAAATATAAGAATATTTTTATAGTAGGAGATATGAACATTGATATAAGAAAAAGCGACAACCAAAAAGTAAACGATTATCTCACAATGTTGGCAGAATCTAATATAAAAGTGATTAATAGTCAACCAACACGAATCACAATGTCTTGTAGTAGTTGTTTGGACCATCTGCTAGTGAAAAGTAAATTGCAACATATCTCCGCTGTATACAACACGGCAATTAGTGACCACTATGCCATCATTTTTGGAATTAACTACTCTATCCACAAAAGGAAAAAAAAACATGTTATTAGGAGAAAACAAATTGACTTTGAAAAACTAACACATTTTATCTGCAATGAATCATGGGACCTGGTATTAAAGGAAGACGACGTGGATAAGGCAACCGAAAACTTAATATCAATATTTAAAGGGTATATCGAAAAGTGTACCACAGTGACCCAAAAACCCATCCCACATAAAAAGCAACGTCTCAAGGAATGGATTACCGATGGATTGGTTCGATGTATTCGTTGTAATGATCTGAAAATCATCACATGATCGCTTAGCAGCTCTAAGCTAACCGAAAATAGATTAATCGAATTTAAAATTAAATTGTACTTGAAAAAGATCATAGTGACATCTAGCGATTTAATTAGGAACTAAAAACTGACAGATGAAAGAAGGGCCGTTGCTAAACTATAGAGCGCAGTGCCAGAGTCACATAAATAAAAGGGTTTGAGTAGTTTTTGAGAGTTAAGGACATTATTAGGGGTTTAAATATAGACAATCAGGAATATTTGGCAAGAAATTAGCATATTTTGAGATTTTTACGAAAAATCGACGTAAATATCAATAATTGACAAATAGACAATAGAAGCATGTTTATGGTCTTAAAAAAGTCGACCGATTGGTTTTTCAAAGAAATATAAAAAGGGGTTCATTAAATAGTAGGAATTATGGGAGAATCAATAGCAATATAGATAAAGTTATTTGAAGAACATTTAATTTATTATTAGGAGAAATTGGAAAACATAATCGACATCGATGGAAGAAAGCCGAATCGATGATGTCCAAAGAAATTATCACCAGATAATTGCCAGTCAAAATAAAATTTAATAGTTAAAATGAGGAAATTTAGAAACACGTAATTAAAATAGAGGAATTACTAGATAAAAATACTATCAATAAATAAAATTGAAATAAAATAGTTATATTATTTCGCTTTCAAATGTGAAAGCGGAAACGACGCGCAAGAAAGGCGGCAAGGTTAAGTCAAAGTATGATGATTTCCCGCCGAATATGAAACATCAATTTCTCATAATACGTAAAATAAATACTTAAAATCATTTGTAGAATTAGAAGCACGAATTATCGTTAAGAAATTCGTTTGTTACCAATGTGGCAGAGCGTTATTTAACAAAAAAAATAGATAAATCAGATCGTTTTATGATTGATTAGTCAATAGTTGTGGGTTAAATTATCAAAAAAAAGGTCACATCGATAAGGGTGTTATAAAAGGGATGGACGTGTTGCTTCCGGCATCCATTAAGAAATTTTAGTTGCACGCTCTAAAGCTGCGAAAGTTTGGGAAAGAAAAGTATATTTTGGTGCTCAGATGTAAGAATAAACAGTTTAAAATAAGGGCACTGAGATGCTGTGAAGCATTTTAGTGCCCAGTTCATTTAAATTCGTATAAAGTGTGCAGATCGTACATCACAGAAACGCTTTATCGCAATCGCCATTGATGCGCTTTTTACAAAGACGCTAAAAAACGAACAAATAATAGAAATCCAGTGCTAAAAATGTGAATCGAGAGAGCTACGCGAGTTGGCCTGTAAAAAAATCCAACATTTCATATAAAATAGAAGTACGAGATTCGTCGGGGTGCAATACGAAAATTATATCAAAGATGGCGAACGAATCAAACTGAAACGTCAGATTGAGATCACAACATTGCGAACGTCCTTCGGAGGTGTATAAATTAGCGTCGAAATAAGGGAAAAACATTGATGAGAATGCAGTAACGGCTTGAAAATTGCAGTACGATAGTAAGCGGCTGGGGTTTCTAAAGAGACATTCTTCTTGGTGATGGCAGATTCTAGAAAGGCGACACGCATCGAAGAAATTGACATTAGTTATAAGTGCATAATGTGAATGCAGCTGTAAATACGGGAATTATAGCCGAGAGTCATTGTCGGCAAAGATGTACTAAAAATATGTAAGTTTATTTTGCCGAAGCTGGCGTTATTTAATTATTTGGGCCGAAGCTAGCAAACAAATATTGTCATTGTTGTATTTTTTTTGGGGTTATAAATATTCGAGTTTTGTGGGTTTGTTGAAATTATTAGAATGTTAAGTAGTTGTAACGTAAATGCGTGATTTCTACATATTTGCACGTTAACTAAAAATGAGGCATTTAACATCGATTGGTATGAATAGTCGTTGATAGTTCTACGAGGTAAACCTCTAGTCAGACTATTATTTAATTTGGAAGAGAGTTAGCCTTTGCTAACTCCGTTGATTCAGACACCAGCCATTATATAATGTGCTTTTAATTTGGAAACTAGTTAAGGAAACATTCGAATTATACTGAATGTTAGAATAAGATTAAAGATAAGGAAAATTGTAGATTATATTAAGGTTTTTTTTGTTTTGACTGATCGATGGGGTTTCAAGGATAACGGGGAGGGAATAGTATTAATAGAAATAATAGAACGAAAACCATATGGACATTCAGTGGACTGAATGGTAACCAGGTCGTAGTTTATATCGGGCATTAGCGACTGCGGTCATTTACATTCATTATATCACTGGAACGCCATCGACTAGTTAACAGTGTGTTAGTTTATAAGTAATTTTATTGTTGTATGTAAACATTACGATTCATGTTTCAATATAAATTGACATTGAACACATTTAAATAAATAAAGGATTAGAATCTAATTGTCGAATTTCACGGCGGAGATTTAAACTCATGCATTATCATTATTAATATTATTTTATTAACAATCGACTGAACGCAGCCATTGTTGTCATCGACAAATAATCGATCGAAAATAACTCAAAGAATAAATTGTAAATATTTTGTGGTGAATTAGGCGCTCATTATTATAAATATAATTCACAATAATAGTACTTAAACTAAAATAGAAAAAGTTATAATTTTAATTGTTTAAATATGCATTGTGGTTTAATATATGGATTATTAATTGGAGAAGATTTGTTTCATTGAGGAAGTAAATACAAGGAGGGAAATTATTAGGCAAGGTATTGGAAGCCTATCCTCTTGAAGGTAATATTATCACTGTCGTTGTATGGTGGTAACATATTGAAATAGATATAGTAAAATCTTCTCTGACATATGCCGTCCCAATGTGGTGGGCCAATAGACATTGAAAGCATCGTAACATAACATATCGAGAAATAGAGATTATAAAATCATAACTCACAGATAGAAATAGAAGTGAGAAGTAGTAGTAAAAAAATCAACGCTACATATGGCGTCCCAACTAGTGGGGCTGTTTGAAGATTGATTCATAAAATAGACATAAAGAAATAGTAGTAGTATATTATAATAGGTAAGTAAAAATCTAGCTTACAAATGCCGTCCCAACGTGTGGGGCCTTGATAGATTCTAAATAAAATAAATAGTAAATTATTTTCGATCGATCGTAATTTGGGCATTTGATAAATAAGAAATATAGAAACATGAATCGTGTGATATAACTGTATATTTAGCATTGCGAATTGTTGATATATTGTATATGTGTGTTGTTTTCTAGAAATCTGCCTATATACATAATTTAACGTTTATTGTACATTATGTACACATGTTGACTGCAATCGTCGTAAAAAATCAACGATTAAATAGTACCTCGGGAATAAGAATAGTTTAAAATAAAAAATAAACAAATTTGATTGGTAATTGATTTAATTAAGAATTTGGCTGAAATTAAAATAAATTAAAATAATTGTAATTAGGACGCCGCGGATAATAACCTTTGGCACGATAGCAATCGTCAACCTTTTGCTTCGGATAAAATAAAATAAATTAAATTCGTTTAATTAAAAAATAAAATAAATTGAATTAGTTTTGAATCAAAATAAAATAAATTAATTAAATTCGTTTAATCAATAATAAAATAAAATAAAATAAATTCGTTTAAATAAAAAATAAAATAAATTAAATTTATTTTGAATCAAAATAAAAATAAATAAAATAAATTAATTAAATTTATTAAATTAAAATAAAATAAATTAAATACGACAAATAAATTAAGAATAGACATAGATATCATAATGTCTCAAACAGCTTCGTCATCGAAAAAACGAAGGCTGGAGAGAGATATATCTCGAATAAAATACGAATAGAGAATTCGATGGCTGGGAGGGGGTCGTCGGTTCTCATTTTTAATAATACCCTAAATAGTAATGATATGGATCAGTGACCTTATATTTATGTAAGGCTAAATAATTTTAAATTAAAAGCATTAGTAGATACAGGCTCTTCTGTTAATATAATAGGGAGAAAATATATAACATTATTTCAGGATTGCGCGTTTGATAACAAATGCAATAATATACAATTGATGTCGACGGATGGTACGATACAGAATCTTATAGGAGAATTGGAAATAGATATCAAATATGAGGACGTTGCCGACGTTTAAAATACATACTTAGTAAATACATACTTGAAATACTTACTTATATATAAAATCGGAAGGTAAAGCCATAGGGCGATGCCACATAAAAGATATGGTAAAAATTAGTAAGGGGTGATTAAAGAACCTTACGGTTCTATCGGTTGAGTGATTAGTTATAGAAGCTCAATAAATTATTGGGAGTATTAAAAAAACTCACGGTTTTTTTGATGGTATGTTTTGTGGTTGTCATAGCATTATAATATTATTATATTGGCTGTCATGGCGGTTATTATTATTTTATTGAGAGAATAACCAGCAGGTTAATTGAATATCAGAGTTATTGATTGTAGCGGGGTGTGTGTTCTTGTGTATGTATTGTATTATTATTATACCAAGATAATAAATTATTTTAACACGATATATCAAACATAGGATTTCATCATTTTTCAAGTTATAAATTACATTACAGATAATATCATTTTCCTGTTCCTTACTAGTAATAGATTAGATATCCTATCCTATCATCCTATCCATCATCCTATCACCATTCCTATCCTACCATTCTATCATACACTACCTATCCTATCACATTCCTTATTTCTATTCCATTACCAAAGTCTTAATAGCAACAAATCATTAATGCCATACACCAAAAGCAGTATACAATAAATCAGAAATATTTTAATTACAATACATATTAGCTTACACGTTTAGTTGAGCAGTATAGTTTAATTTTTTCACATTAGAATCACACATTATTTTGCGTATATATATATAGCATACAGTTACATTTTGCTAAACATATTATCCATTTGATACTTATATGTATGAGAGAATGCACCTCGTGAAATCGTTGAGTTGTAAAATATTGTTAATAAGCTGACAGTTTTTTCATTTGGGTATCTAGTGGAGTGATATTGTTTTGCAAAATTGGGAAAGAGTTATATCGAGGAGAGCGTTGTGTTGTTTGAATCTCTTCGTTTTAAGCAACAAGTATTCCTTTCCTATCCTATCCTATCTTATCCTAAATCCTATCCTAATCACCTACAACTTGTTGTCCAATCATTCCTACCTAAAGCGAAGAAATACAAGCGAACACGATTAGGAATCTCATTAGTGTAATAAGTTTTTTGTTTGTAAGAACTAAATGGCAAAGCAGTATCGGGATACGATTATTATACTGGAGAGAAGATTCCAAAGTATTATTAGTAAAGTCGATGGATTATTGTTATTGATAAAGTTGGTTGATCGTTATATTATTGAGACTGTATAGGGCCAGATTAAAATCATTATTATAATTATTATAAAATATAATATATTTTTGGAATTGAGTTATAGTGCTATATAGGAAGCGACTATAAGATGAATGAAGAGTCATATTAATATTGTTATTTAGTATAGAATGTTGGTGGTATTGTCGACGTCTCGCTATTTAGAGCGGGATGAAGAATTTAGAATCGAAAAATAGCGCTAATTTTTATAGCGACTATAATATTATGGGAATTTTTATCTGAAGTGGGCGGTCTTCGGAGTTGGAGCCACTGCTCGGGTCCATGTTTTGTTTTGTATTTGGTAACTTGCGAGGGAGTATATATCGAGGTCTCGGCAAGGTTGAGGTCGCACCTCAACGCGTGACCCTGATCAGGTCTACGCTTTTGGACGAGTTGACACCCAGAGTCGGATATGGTCTAGATTCGACAGGGAGGAGCTCAGATACCCAATGGGATTATTATTATTAAGGTGGCATTATGGTTACATGCACCAAGGGGGTTATTATGGGGTTGCGAAATTGGAATAGGCCGGATATTGATTTAGTTTATGTTATGAAGGAGATAAATAGTAGCGATCCAGGAGGGTGAGAGAAGAAGGACGATAAATACATTTGTTAATTAGTAAACCAACATAAGTTGTGATGAAGGAGGGGATTGATTTGGTATGAAAGATAGGATGAAAGGAACCAAGTGAAAGGAAGAAGTAAGTAAGGGGTGTAAGGATAAATTCAGTTTCCAAATTCTGAAATAACGAATGAGAGTTAGAAACCATTTACAGTGTACGTTAAAATCACAAACAATAGACTAGTGAAGAACCTATTAACAATCGTCAGGTTATCTAACTTGAGATTGTGTCTAAGTAAATAGCAGAAGGACAAGCCCAGCGTGAAATAGCATACTATATTAAATAAAAAACTTACTATGCGACTGGTTGGGACAATGTCACGATTTTTTTAAAATCTAGAACATAAAGGGACGACCAGAGCCTGTTCAAGTGCATTGTTCTGACTTAGGCATATTCAAACTATTTTTTTTGAAGAGTTAGACAGTTAAAATGTTCACCATCGAGGACTCGGGTTAAATCCTAATTGAGCGGAGTGGGTGAACGGAGAATAAATAGACGGAATCAATTTAAATTTTGCAACGGAGAGAAATATTATAACTATTATATTAATGTATTGAGATTATTTATAGATTGGTCGATAGAAAAGAATAAGTAGGTGGAGACATGGTCGAGGACTCGGGTTTATATCCTAATTGAGCGGACGCATGTTGAAGCGAAAGAGAGGAGGAGAGATGGAATATATTATATAAATTTTAAAATTTGCAACAGGAGTGTTTGGAATCTTCATCATTATTATTATTATAGGTATCATATTATTGAGGTGAGATATAGAGGAGAAAGTGAGAAATTATATTAAAAGTATTATCATTAAAAGATCTGGGTTAGGAGATTTGTATTAGATGGAAACAAGATAGAAATTATAGACTTGAAGAGGGAAGGCAAGCCACAAAACATATCGTAAGGGTACAAGAATTAAAAGTAAAATATTATAATTAACATATAGCACAAAACATATCGTAAGGGTACGTGAATTAAAAGTAAAATATTATCATAACATTATAGTACAAAACATATCGTAAAAGTACGTGAATTAAACGTAAACTATTATCATTGACATTATAGTACAAACATATTGTAGGAGTTACATAGTTTATTATATAAATTACTAACATTAAAATTACATTGCAAAATATCATGAGTAAGCGATTGGAGATTAAACAGATAACACGAAAGATATGTGATATGATTGCTTGAGGGCAAGCAGAGATTTTGGGAGGGGGTATTGTAATGATCTGAAAATCATCACATGATCGCTTAGCAGCTCTAAGCTAACCGAAAATAGATTAATCGAATTTAAAATTAAATTGTACTTGAAAAAGATCATAGTGACATCTAGCGATTTAATTAGGAACTAAAAACTGACAGATGAAAGAAGGGCCGTTGCTAAACTATAGAGCGCAGTGCCAGAGTCACATAAATAAAAGGGTTTGAGTAGTTTTTGAGAGTTAAGGACATTATTAGGGGTTTAAATATAGACAATCAGGAATATTTGGCAAGAAATTAGCATATTTTGAGATTTTTACGAAAAATCGACGTAAATATCAATAATTGACAAATAGACAATAGAAGCATGTTTATGGTCTTAAAAAAGTCGACCGATTGGTTTTTCAAAGAAATATAAAAAGGGGTTCATTAAATAGTAGGAATTATGGGAGAATCAATAGCAATATAGATAAAGTTATTTGAAGAACATTTAATTTATTATTAGGAGAAATTGGAAAACATAATCGACATCGATGGAAGAAAGCCGAATCGATGATGTCCAAAGAAATTATCACCAGATAATTGCCAGTCAAAATAAAATTTAATAGTTAAAATGAGGAAATTTAGAAACACGTAATTAAAATAGAGGAATTACTAGATAAAAATACTATCAATAAATAAAATTGAAATAAAATAGTTATATTATTTCGCTTTCAAATGTGAAAGCGGAAACGACGCGCAAGAAAGGCGGCAAGGTTAAGTCAAAGTATGATGATTTCCCGCCGAATATGAAACATCAATTTCTCATAATACGTAAAATAAATACTTAAAATCATTTGTAGAATTAGAAGCACGAATTATCGTTAAGAAATTCGTTTGTTACCAATGTGGCAGAGCGTTATTTAACAAAAAAAATAGATAAATCAGATCGTTTTATGATTGATTAGTCAATAGTTGTGGGTTAAATTATCAAAAAAAAGGTCACATCGATAAGGGTGTTATAAAAGGGATGGACGTGTTGCTTCCGGCATCCATTAAGAAATTTTAGTTGCACGCTCTAAAGCTGCGAAAGTTTGGGAAAGAAAAGTATATTTTGGTGCTCAGATGTAAGAATAAACAGTTTAAAATAAGGGCACTGAGATGCTGTGAAGCATTTTAGTGCCCAGTTCATTTAAATTCGTATAAAGTGTGCAGATCGTACATCACAGAAACGCTTTATCGCAATCGCCATTGATGCGCTTTTTACAAAGACGCTAAAAAACGAACAAATAATAGAAATCCAGTGCTAAAAATGTGAATCGAGAGAGCTACGCGAGTTGGCCTGTAAAAAAATCCAACATTTCATATAAAATAGAAGTACGAGATTCGTCGGGGTGCAATACGAAAATTATATCAAAGATGGCGAACGAATCAAACTGAAACGTCAGATTGAGATCACAACATTGCGAACGTCCTTCGGAGGTGTATAAATTAGCGTCGAAATAAGGGAAAAACATTGATGAGAATGCAGTAACGGCTTGAAAATTGCAGTACGATAGTAAGCGGCTGGGGTTTCTAAAGAGACATTCTTCTTGGTGATGGCAGATTCTAGAAAGGCGACACGCATCGAAGAAATTGACATTAGTTATAAGTGCATAATGTGAATGCAGCTGTAAATACGGGAATTATAGCCGAGAGTCATTGTCGGCAAAGATGTACTAAAAATATGTAAGTTTATTTTGCCGAAGCTGGCGTTATTTAATTATTTGGGCCGAAGCTAGCAAACAAATATTGTCATTGTTGTATTTTTTTTGGGGTTATAAATATTCGAGTTTTGTGGGTTTGTTGAAATTATTAGAATGTTAAGTAGTTGTAACGTAAATGCGTGATTTCTACATATTTGCACGTTAACTAAAAATGAGGCATTTAACATCGATTGGTATGAATAGTCGTTGATAGTTCTACGAGGTAAACCTCTAGTCAGACTATTATTTAATTTGGAAGAGAGTTAGCCTTTGCTAACTCCGTTGATTCAGACACCAGCCATTATATAATGTGCTTTTAATTTGGAAACTAGTTAAGGAAACATTCGAATTATACTGAATGTTAGAATAAGATTAAAGATAAGGAAAATTGTAGATTATATTAAGGTTTTTTTTGTTTTGACTGATCGATGGGGTTTCAAGGATAACGGGGAGGGAATAGTATTAATAGAAATAATAGAACGAAAACCATATGGACATTCAGTGGACTGAATGGTAACCAGGTCGTAGTTTATATCGGGCATTAGCGACTGCGGTCATTTACATTCATTATATCACTGGAACGCCATCGACTAGTTAACAGTGTGTTAGTTTATAAGTAATTTTATTGTTGTATGTAAACATTACGATTCATGTTTCAATATAAATTGACATTGAACACATTTAAATAAATAAAGGATTAGAATCTAATTGTCGAATTTCACGGCGGAGATTTAAACTCATGCATTATCATTATTAATATTATTTTATTAACAATCGACTGAACGCAGCCATTGTTGTCATCGACAAATAATCGATCGAAAATAACTCAAAGAATAAATTGTAAATATTTTGTGGTGAATTAGGCGCTCATTATTATAAATATAATTCACAATAATAGTACTTAAACTAAAATAGAAAAAGTTATAATTTTAATTGTTTAAATATGCATTGTGGTTTAATATATGGATTATTAATTGGAGAAGATTTGTTTCATTGAGGAAGTAAATACAAGGAGGGAAATTATTAGGCAAGGTATTGGAAGCCTATCCTCTTGAAGGTAATATTATCACTGTCGTTGTATGGTGGTAACATATTGAAATAGATATAGTAAAATCTTCTCTGACATATGCCGTCCCAATGTGGTGGGCCAATAGACATTGAAAGCATCGTAACATAACATATCGAGAAATAGAGATTATAAAATCATAACTCACAGATAGAAATAGAAGTGAGAAGTAGTAGTAAAAAAATCAACGCTACATATGGCGTCCCAACTAGTGGGGCTGTTTGAAGATTGATTCATAAAATAGACATAAAGAAATAGTAGTAGTATATTATAATAGGTAAGTAAAAATCTAGCTTACATCGTAATAGGGATAAAATTCACAAAGCTGTACTAAAAAATTCCGAGGATGATGAATTAAAAGAGTATTATATTAAATATAAAAACCTATGTCAATTGATAATAAAAAATACGAAAATAAACTTTTATAGAAAAAAAATAGAAGATGTCAAACACGATTCAAAAAAAATATGGAACACAGTCAAAGACATTGCTTTCAATAATACAAAATATAAAACAATCTCAGAGTTAAATATAATGGGAAAGATAACCACAGTTGAGCAAGACCCTGAAAAAGTCGTGAATCATATTAATGAATATTTTAATAGCATAGGCTATGTCTTAGCAAATAAAAATCTCCAAAAAAATAACATTCGGGAAGAGGAACTAGCGGATAGGATCGATGCCAATGGCAGTATGTCCTCGTCATTCTACTTGAGACCAACAACACAGACGGAAATTATCAAAATAATATCGACACTAAAAAATAACAACTCAAGCGGTCCTGATGATATCAAAGCAGATATTATAAAAACCTATAGAAATAACCTAGCCATTCCACTTGAATACATAATAAACCAAAGCTTTAAGACGGGGATCTTTCCAAATCATTTTAAGCATGCCAATATAGTACCAATATATAAACAAGATGATGACACAGATATTGCAAACTATAGGCCTATCTCACTGCTTAACAATCTGAGCAAAATAATTGAAAAAGTGGTAAAGGAAAGACTAACAAGCCACTTAGATAAAATGGATCTTCTATCTAAAAATCAATTCGGCTTTCGGAATGGTGTCGGTACGGGCGAGGCTATCCTTGAGGTTACTAAAAGCATAACGAATGCATTGGATTCGAAAAAGAAATGCATTGCGGTATTTTTAGATCTAGCGAAGGCTTTTGATACTATATCCCATAAAATACTTTGTAAAAGATTAAAGGGTTATGGAATCAATGGCCTCGCATTGAATTGGTTTTCGGATTATTTAAAAAACAGAACACATACTGTTAACCTCAACGGTGTTCGAAGTGTATCCCTGCCACTAACATTTGGCGTTCCTCAAGGTAGCGTGCTCGGACCAATACTGTTCACTATGTACATAAATCCGCTTTGCGAGCTTGGTTTTGGTAGAACAATAGCGTATGCTGATGACACGGTGTTAGTAATTTCCGGTTCTAATTGGGAAAAGGTATATAATCGTACTAACATCGCGATGGCTTCAATCAAAACCTGGCTAGACCTAAACCTACTTACATTAAATGTTGGCAAAACAAAATACATCCCATTTAGCATCGATGTAAGAGGCCAGCCGGATGATCACCATCATCTTATCATTCACGACTGCAAGAGAGATGCCACGTGTCGTTGTCAGCCAATCGGACCAGTCAGAGAGATAAAATATCTCGGAATAATTATAGATAGACACCTACGGTGGGAATTACATACCGAGTGTCTAGTGAAAAGACTAAGGAAACTGATTTATATATTTATTCAATTGCGAGATATTCTCGGCCTGCCCTATTTAAAAATTATATATTACTCTATATGCCAATCTATAATGACATACGGTATACTTGGATGGGGAGCTTGCGGAAAAACCCTCCTCCAGAAAGTGAACGTTGTCCAAAAGGCAATAATTAGAATCATGTTAAGGAAGCCTAGGCGTTATCCTTCTGACGACCTGTATGTTGAGGCACAATTGCTTGATTTGAGGCAGTTGTATTGCCTCAAAGCAATAATTCATCTTAAAAACAACAATGAAGACGAATATTGTGTTTCTCCGGAAAACAGGGAGAGATCAGGTCGTTATAAGGGAAACTTTGAAGTGCCGAAACGTCTAACGTCTTTTGGACAACGTCATTACAGCTTTCTTGCTCCAAGAATGGTTAATATCATGAGTAAAGAGAACATATTGGAAATTAGCAGCAAACAACAAAAATATCACCTTACATCATGGTTAATAAACCTTGGTAGGAGAGAGACCGAGAAAACATTCATCACAATTTTAAAATAAATAAATATATTTATTTTCTATTTATTTTATACAGGTATTTTTATTAATTCTTATATATTATTAGTTATTATTATAAATGATTATTTATTATTGCTATTATATATTATTATTATTATTATTTAGTATTACTTGTCTATAGTTCTAATATTATTTTGGTGTAGTGAGAATTTCATTTTAACTTGATTTGATTAAAAAAAAATATATTTTTGGTTTGGAATTTAACTTGATTTGATTCAATTTTTTATTTTTAGTATGTATTTTTTAATCATTTGTATTGGTGTTCTCCTTAGAACAGGCTCTGCCTAGTTAGGAGCAACACAATCAATGTTAAATGCTAACGGTGTAATTTTTTTTGTGGAGCAATAAATAAATAAATAAATAAATAAATACAATAGAAAGTCTAATGAGGAAATTACATTACATTACATTTTCGTCGTGTCCAATTGACGGCTAAAAACCGCTCTTGGACGTGTCAAAATAATTGGGTTATGTAGTAAGTTTCATTACTACTCTTTACTGAACATACATAGGTAGTCAAAAATTAACTACTAGATTGCCAAACTATAAATATAAATAATCAAAATAGAAGCCTAATATTTGAAGTAGTTAGTAATTCGAAAAGATATTCACTAAAATTATTTATCGTAATATTCAAATTGTCAGTAAAATGTTAAATAATCAAATTAAATCTACGTTATGCATTTTAACTCCTCTCCTCGCGGAGTAAAAATTCAGCTGTCCCATTCGCGCGCGACCTTTTCGCGCGCAAAATCGACGACCTTGATAAAAACGACCATAACTTGTAAACCACTATACAGATCATAAAAAGAAGAACTGTAAAATGATCGCATTGAAATTTGACATATAAAACATTATAACCTTATCTCGTAAATCAATTAAGATAATAATGGCGACAAATTACAAAACGCAAACGGCCTCCATCGCATCGTCATCACTGGACCAAGTGGACGCCTGTCATTCCAGTGTATTAAAACTTGCATCCCCAAAAGGACGCCTGTCATTTGTCGGGTTAAACTAAAAGTACAGATATAAGACCATATCAAATAATCAGATAATAAGGCTCTACTTTTTTAAGTAATTTAAATGGGCACAATATTTGAAAAATCATGGCCCTCAAATTCGGCCAGATTATAGAAAGAAATCAGAACCAGATCAGAAATGATCAAATTAGTAAAAAAAATGAAGTTATTTATTGACCGGGCGTCACCTGTCCTTAGAAACGATCCATTAGCTACCAGATTCCAAGTAAAATTGACGGTCAAAGAGCATCACAGATTTGCAATTAATTAAATATGAATTACCGCTAACGTCAGGCATAGACCGCGCAATCGACCTCTAATCTGTGACCAGTATAAAGGAACGATAAATCTGTACAAATTTGATAGTAAGGGCGTTGGGTAAACTACTGCGTTCACTTCTTAGTCTAGCGGTAAGGCGTTGAACTCTTGCGGGATTTTTAGCGTAGTTAGACTGTCGACAGTGTTTGTCCCTAGTAGTAGTAGTAGTAGTACCTAGTAGTAGATGGAGTGGGGGGCTTGTTTCCAGCCCTTGATGTCACCTAGATCTGTAAGGTCTTTTGTAACTACCCACTGTGTGGTTAGGTCAATTGTCAGCTAGTAGCCCGGTACTTCTTACCAGACTAAGTAGATCACTGACCTTCAAGTTGGGCAGATCGCTGGGTTCGAGAAAGGCTCGTCCCAGTAAACTGTGTCTTTTGGCGGCGAGCCCTGGACAGCGGCCAACAATGTGTATGCTGTCTTCAGGTTCCTCGCCACATATTCGGCAATCCTTGCTCTCAGTCAAGCCAAGGTTGAATAGATGAGCTCTAAGGGTCGTGTGTCCGGTGAGGAGACCGATAGTGGTTCTAAGGTTCTTCTTGCTCATGTCAAGTAGGGCCTTGGTTTTCTTCTGTAGTGGTTGCTCCATCATGGCTTTTGCCTGGCGACATCCCTGACTCTGTTTCCAGGAAGCCCGATGTTAAAATGTTGTCCCTAAATATTTGCGCAATCCCTTACTCACGTGCCCGAAGCACTCACTCGATTTGCATGTAGTTTTGTTACAGGCGTATCCAATTGCTACAAAACTAAGGGTTCTCAGCCAACCATATGCGTGTGTAACGGACCTTAAGTCCATTACATGCGATCAACAAATGCATCGATTTCCAGCGAAATCCACTGACACAATTCAGCTATTTTTTTGACTCGTGCAGCGGTGAATCAGCACGATGAAACAATACTTTTACTGGGAATATTTCGAATTGCATCATTTCACGGCCTATATAAACCGGCGAAAAAGCAACCAAATTATCATTCCCGATTGATCACCTTCCCCCAAGGTTGCGACGGCATATTCGGCACCCCTCTCACGAGGTCGTTCAACGAATCCGGCTCCTTGGTTTCCTTTCCTTATTCTCCCTAGTCACGAAGCATCAGTCTGTAATCCCACAGACTCGAGCTGTATCCAGTACAAGATACTAGGAGCACACATGACATCCTCATCCATATATCTTCGTAACCGCAGTCGCGCATAATATATACACTCGTGTCAACGTAAACTATTCGGCAAGCGTTGTAACTGGCAATATTCAAACCTTCGATCAATAAATTCCTTCTACTTCATTCAAAACCGCCTTTCAATACGGAGAAAACTCGTAAGTTAATACCACCACCTCACACCGAACAATTTGGAGTCTTGTGAGGGGTGGTCCTTCACACGTGCATAATCATATTTCCTAGGTCGCTCTTAGCATTGAGGCCCCTCTATGTGAGGCGACCATTAATGGTTGCCTACGGCAAAATGTATACAAAATGTATATAAATGTAAATATAAATGTAAATGTGCGCCGCTCTATAGTAATCCGCTCTATAGTAATGCTATAGCTCTATAGTAAACCCCGCTCTATGTAAATGTAAATGTAAATATAAATTTATACACATTTTGCCGTATGCAACCCGAGCTAATCGCCATTCATTTGAGGGGTTAACCCCTACAAGGCTAAGGCTACAAACTCATCACACATCCCTAGTACCGAACACATGCCTATCTTAACTTTTTAATAAATGGTGGCAGCGTGGCAGCTCGCTGGGCGGCCGCCAGACAGAGCCGCTCCGCTCAGTGCCAAGTTTTTTGTATGGAGGCAGTCAATTGAAAGCTATTGAATATTTTGCAATGCAGTAAATATGGGGCATAAATCTCCGTCTCCGATATCTGGCGATCGTATCGGGGGAAATGTTGCCGCGGTTTGGCACTTATTACCGTCCCATTTTTTGGTGTAATAATGGAAATATTCTTTTTGTAATTTATGGGTAGTGAAATATTCTGATTAGATTGTAGAAATTTCTAAGCCGATAATAATTCATCAAACAAAACTATAGTCCAATGATCGAAGTCGTCGGGGTTGCAGTCGTCAATCATGTCATGGCTGCTCAGTCCAGGGTTAGCTCCCGACGAGGGGTCAACAGCACAGCCACGAAATTTGTTTGTTTGTTTATACTCTTTATTGTGAAATGTCACAATGGGCGGGTTTATTGTCATATGACAATCTCTTACAACCAACCCTACTATGACGTGTTATATGTATGTGTGCGTGTAACATGTGTGTAAGTGTATGTCTTGTAATTGCATTCGATCGACAGAATTGAAAATGCAATTCCATTAATGTGATCCCAACGGAAAATGGTGACCCAGCCGGGAATCGAACCCAGGACCTTACAATGTAAGATCAGGCGACCTAACCACTATGCCACCGGGCCATGAAATTTTATATATGCATTTAATTATGATAGCCTGTTCTAAGTTTCTCCATGACATGGTTGCTGCGCCTAGGGTTAGCTTCCGACGAGAGGACTCCTCAACGGTCAACAGCATAGACACGAAATGTTATATATGCAATGAATAATGATAGCCCGTTCAAAGTTCTACTATGACATGGCTGCTGCATGCAGAGTTGGCCCTGAACAGAGCATTTTAATAAAAGCTTGTTTTTTAAAATGTGTTTTAACTGTCAACTTATTACGAAGGCAAATACGGAAATCGATTAGCGTTAAACATACTAAGCAATATACTTTTCTAATCACAGTGTACCGCAGTTTTAATGAAACATATTTTCTGTCTCCAAAAAACAAGCTATAATAAGTTTGATTAATATCGACCGTACTGAATTTTGTCGTGGTCATTTCACAACTCTCAGTATACTCACTCTACCGTGACTATGTCTTTGATGCATAAATTTGATATTGAAAAATATACGAAAGTGTATGACTCAATAAAAAAATCATTCTCGTTTTACCACAGGCAGGCATACTTTTATACTACCATGACCGTCTTTGGAAATATTTAACAGGAACCAAACTACGTTAGAATGGCATGTTACAATAAACTACGCGAAATATTTAAATTGCATGTAGAAACAGGAAGATACCCCAGTATAAGTCCAATTTAAAAGACTACTTTATTAAAGAGTATGATATTAACAAATCCTAATCAGGTGACTGACAGTTTGATAACATTTAGGTTTTTCTTGTTAGGCTTTACCATTTTAATCACTATTATACTGTTATAACTAATTTATTTTCTCTCCAATAAGTAATCAATTGTATTTTGTATTTATAGAACCGTATTATTTTCTATTTCTTGACAATTTATATGATAATTTTGAAGTTAGTATTTTATTTTAAATTATGTTGAAATTTCAATGTCTTGTTTACTATATCATGTCAAAAAAGGTTTTTTTTTTAAATTAGTCAGTTGGTAGGGATCCCTACTCTTGGTACAGCGAATTTGATTTCATATTTATATGATATGCTTCATATGATTACATAATTAATCTATATGATTTCATAATTGCCTCATAATAAGCATCAGCCAATATGATTTCATAATTATATATCATTATACTTTATGTGGTATAGTTTTTTTAAAATTAACTTTTTAGTAATTCTTAACCAATAAATTTAAAATATTTTAAAAATAATTTGAGCTGCTAAAATACCACAGAGAGTCAAAATATAAAAACGAAGTGTCAGTTATAAAATAGTCATTGACTTTGTAGTTTTAATTATCTAATACGATTATTTGAAATCGGAGACTATCGCGGTTGTTTGACATAATAAATAAGATAAAAACAAATTAACCCCGTGAAGTTTGTAACAACCGACATTACAAACTTTACGCGGTAAATTTGTTTTTTATCCTATTATAATACGATTGTCACTAGTTATGTTTTGAGACTCTTTAGAGACCTTTAGAATTGATTTTTATAATTGTTTAATCTTAAGCGGCTATTTAATAAAACATTATTTCGTTTCCGTAATTGCTAGTTTTTTCGTAAGATTTTATAATCAAATTATTTATTACCATGTATTCAGAGTTTTGAAGCTTTATGTATAATATTTTGAATTTAATTTGAATCGATTTGATTTGCCAGAGTAAATGATTTAACATCCAACAGATGCAGACCAATCCACGCATTCACACACACACACACACACATTTATCACATCGCAAGACTAATATCCTCTGTCTCCCTAGAGGTTAACTTGGGCGGCCAATTACTCTAGTGACAGTAGAAATGGTGGCTCGTGCCAACCACTCTTGGCCGGCACGTGATAAGACTTTCAGACATACATTGCGCTGCGGTGGCCGCCGAATCGAAGGGTACAGCCAGGGAGCCTGCGGCCCTCTCAACGCGTCCTTTCTCACACAAATACATGCAAAATATAGCCCTTTCTCACACATATACACTCCCGCACGCTCCCTGAAACTACACTACAAAGATATAAAATACCTACCTACAGTTACTACCTATATCCTTAATATTTATTTATAAAATAAGCCAGATAGCAGCAATTCCTACTCTTGGTATCGTCAAATTGATTTTACACTTACACAACCTTATATAGTATACTAGTATCTTTAATTTAGAATTTAGAATATTTTAAACATTGATTTTGTTTACAAAAATAATAGGAACCGAATGGCAAAACCTTTAGCATTTGCTTATTTGATTTTGTCATCCAACTGGGACTAGCCCGTTCTAGAGTGGACAGGAAAAAATCATTTGTTTACAGTTTGACTAATAAAATATTAAAAACCTATAAAATATCAAATCTTTCAAAAATAATGTAAGCTCCTATAATACCTAAGTAGTTAAAAATGAAAAATACAGATACCTAAAATATAAAAACGAAGAGTCATTTACAGAATAGTCAAATTAAAAGTATTATATATATAATATTACTGCAATAAGAATGGAAATAGAAATGGTCAAACATTTTTTTATAAAATTATGTATCTCCCGATTATCAACATGATTGGATATGGTAATCAAAATAGTTTAAAAAAAATGTTGTAATAAAAATAATCATTAAAGATCATCAAATTCAAAATTGTGAAAGTACTTAATAAGATAATTTGTGTTATTAATAAGAATATTTGAAACATTTTTTTTAGTTGTACTTCTCAAAAGATTTTAACTTCCAATGGAATCTTTTCGTATTTGTAAAAAATCGGTTGTGCCTCCCCAAGATTTTCCTGGCCAGCAGCAACCACCCTCGCGCGCTAAACCCCCAATTTTTTTTCCCCTGTATCCCCCCCTACACCCCCACAAACCCCTCCCCTCTTCCCCCACCTACACCCCTCCATCCTCCTGCTACACCTCTTTCCCCACAGCCTTCCCCTTTCAGTATCAACCCAAATTTTCCCCCACTCTCTACCCTTCTCCATCCCACCACTTACCCCTCTCCCTTCGTTATTCCCACTTCTTCCGCTAACCCCTACCCCCTCCCTTTATCCTTTTTAATCCACCGCCATTCCCTTCCTTCTCTACCAACTCCTCCTCTCACTTACCCCTCATTCCAAACCTCCCCCTATACTCTTCACCCACCCTCCCCACCCTAAACTCCCCCTACAAGGAGGGGACCCTTCAACCTTATCCCTCCCTCCCACCTCATTTCTTCCCCTTAACCCCCTTATCCTCCCTCCTCATTCAACCTCCACCACCCACCTCTTCCTCGTTGCCCTCTCCCCTTTACCCTTACCCTCTCCCTCTCCCCCCTCTTCACTCCCTTTAACCCCACCCCCCTCTCCCTCCAACTCCACTAAACTAGTTATTTTTATATTAAATTCTATATTAAACGCTAACAAAAAAAACATATTAAATGCTAATGAATGTTTCTTTCTTTTCTCACATATAACTTTAGTTATATTATTTAATCGAATTTTATATAATATTTATTGCCGATTATATAATGGAATTGCATTTTATTTAATATTTTTTATAATTATTTTTTAATATTTTTTATAATTATTTTTTATTTTTTTTGAAGACCACATTTTAGGGCAATTTAATGTTATTAGCTTTTTACAAAACTTGTACATAATTGATTGAAATATTAGAGTTCCGACCACCCTAGAACAGGCTAGTCCCAGTTGGGTGAAAGAATCAAATAGGCAAAAGGTTAAGGTTTTGCTATGCGGTTCCTGTTATTTTTGTAAGCAAATCAATGTTTTATAGTTATTAATTCTTAAATAAATAAAAAACCCCCTCCACTTGCCGCCCTCTAACCCCTTACCTCCACCCCTCCCCAACAACCTCCCGATTGTGATTGTGTCGTGATATATGTAGTAATATTTTAGGATTGTCGTGGTAATAAATTGGCTCTTTTCCAATATGATGTAGTATTTTTATAATAATGCCAGAATTTAAAAAAAATGTTCGTGTTGCTTGTATAAAAGATATTCCAAACAAAATTTCACAATGTAGTTTCGGCCCAACGACACATCTGTATACCGAATTTAAAATCTATGTCCAATATATATCGATATTGAATTATGACTAGCGCTCCTTAATATACCGTTTTCAACCACGTCCTTTTAGGCTCTTGCCATGTTCAAATCATGTCAGCGTGCCAAATTCCAGCTCAATTGGATTTACGCGCTTAGGCGCTATCGTGGAGGAACACATACAGACACATAGAAACACTCATACGAATAGACACACAGACAGACTTCAACCTAAAAATGATCTTAATAATGTTCGTATTTCAATCGGCTCAAAATGCATATTTCGGCACAGTATATCAAACAGTAGCTTTACTCTCGGGCTACATGGCGTTGCGAGAAGAGGGTTCGAGGAATGTGGGTATAGGGGTACGTCTTGACAAACACCTTTTATTTATTTTATTTTATAGCTAACTTACAGATAGTAAATATATTTATTTATTTATTTAGGAATTAATTACTATGAAACATTGATTAGCTTATAAAAATAACAGGAACAGAATGGCAAAACCTTAACCTTTTGCTTATTTGTTTCTGTCACTCAACTGGGACTAGCCCTTTCTAGGGTGGACAGGATATAATACTAGTATTTTAAATACATATACAAACCATTGAAATTGACTATCCTATGAACAGTTTGCAATGATTGCATTACAAATTAACAGAAATAACATGAACACGTTGATATTAGAAAACAATATAATAAAGCTAATAATAATATAAGAGTAAGAAAAGTAATAATTAAATAAGTTGTTAATAAGGTTATTTGGATAGATCAAAATAGAACTATGAGTAATTGGATAATAATATGTATTATACATAATACGATATAATACAATAGTAAGTTATAATATAGTGATCATATAATACAGTACATTAGGATGGCAGTTAGTGAAATCTTAAGAAGTAGGAGATAGGCTAGGTATGATCGAGTCTGTTATTAAATTAATTGAATCATAAAATATATCTAATCCTTTACACGATTTATTAAAAACGCGACACATTCTGGTAAGAGGTCTATTCGACCCGATGTTGTTATTGCAAGCGAGAACCGAAAATGTTTCAGAGTTCCTCGTTAGTCGCGGTGGCGACACGAAGGGTGGCACCGCGGCTGGTTTAGTCGCGGTGGCACGCTTTGGTTAGCGTTACGCGCAGGTAAATGCTGTCAGCTATTTCGAACGTTTGGGGCCGAGTAGCCGACACCTGGCGCCCATATCCGACTCGTGACCTATTCGGTTCGACTTCAATTGTGTTCTAAGAGAAGCTACTGTCTGATATACTGAGATTTCGGCCTTCATCTAGAAGAAAATGCGCCCCCACTACTATACTTTTTCTCCTCATATATTGGTAAGCCATGAATGTACTGAAATTAGTAGTCAAACTTATCTAATACCAATTCTTCTTTTCTCGTATTTACGTCAAGAAATCTCAGCTGAATTGAAAAATCATATTACTCTAAAGCGGCTGTAGCCAAGTGCGAGTAAAAGGATAAAATGAATCCGTAACTCGGCCTGACATGACATGTCGTTTTAAAACGGAAAAGCCGGAGGGGTAATGCGTCTCTGCGGGAGAGATATTCTATGAATATTCTTCCGGTGATTTCACAAACGAAGTGCTCTCTCTATAGACTAAGAGCTGTTGGCAAACATTGACATTATCTATACTAATATTATAAAGTGGTAAAGTTCCGATTTTGAAAATTCTATTACCAAAAGAAATCCAATTTTCGAGTGTCATAGGCTATATATTAATCCGAAAAATGAAAGGATTTTTTTGTTGTAGTCGGATTTGCAAAGTAAGTCGGAGAAAAATACGGTGGAACGAAAACGTTTCTAACTAACGCTGCTTTAACGATGAGAGATATATGATAAGTTCTAGAGAAAAGTTGTAGAGCTTGATAATGCCTACAAAAAAGTCAGCGACAGCATATGTCTAACTTTTACATTTAATCTATACTAATATTATAAAGAGGTTAAGTTTGTGAGTGTGTAGGAAGTAATCTCTGGATCTACTGAATCTATTTTGAAAATTCTATTACCAATAGAAAACCAAGTTTTGAGTGTCATAGGCTATATATTAATCCGAAAAATGAAAAGACTTTCTCGTGGTAGTCGGATTTGCAAAGTATGTCGGAGAAAAAACGGTCGAACGAAAACGTTTCTAACTAACGCTGCCTTAACGATGAGAGATATATGATTACGTTCTAGAGCTTGGTAATGCCTACAAAAAAGTCAGCGACACTATAGGTCTAACTTTTATATTTGTCAGGAAAAGTAGTTTTTTTATATAAAAAAAATAATTTAAATCGTTAGGTCATGTTTATTGGTCATATTGTCAACAATTATGAATTCATATCAAAATAAGTAAATTTAACGTCTCAAGTGTTTAAAACAAAAGACTTTTCCTTTTACTGCATATAACTTCCCTTTTACTGCGTCAATGGTTAAAGAGATAAGACACTCACAAATAAGACACTCACAAGAAGACACTCACAAATAACGGTAATAAAGTCAAATTGGCATGCAAATACATACATACATATGCAGTAAAAATATAACCCTTCTTTTGGCAGTCAGGAAATAAATCATAGCACTCAGTACTAACCGAACCACACTCATAATTTCATCACAAGTAAAACGTTTTACCGCCCAACGAAGTGGGCACGGGTCAGCTAGTATTATAATAAAAAATGGTTGTATATTATGCATTCTTTCGTATCACATTTCAGGTTAAAGAAATGACGTTTCAGCAGGAGTCGAAGTTCTAATATTGTTAATATGTGAAAATAACCGAAATCAGCACTAAGCTACTTTACTTATTTCTTTTTAATTCTTCGTTTAGGAAATCACACAATATTATAGTGAATAAATCTTATAAAAATACAGATTAATAATAATAAAACCGGTCAAGGATTTCAATAAAATTAAGGAAATGACGTAACACTACTTAAACTTCCAACCGCGGGAGACTTGACTAATTTTTCGTACAAACTCGCGAGGAGATTTCAGTAGTTATTTTAAATGTTTGCGTTTCGAAATAATTGTACAGGTATATTTTAAAAAATCGGTTCAGTCACCCCAAGACTTTCCCGGTAAGTAGACAACCACCCTCCACCTATTCCCAGCAACACCTCCCACCTCCTTCACCCTTTTCCGCGCCAACCCAACCTCCTCCCGCGTTAGTGTGATAACGAATGACGATCGACATCGACTGATGCATTCTACCGTCAATCGATGCAATTCGAGGGTAGTTGTTCACCTTATGGCGACTGCTCTTGATACGACCAATCGGCTACCCGATTCCGGGTGAAAGCCGGATAAAGGACGCCGTGGTCCGCGATAGATTTGACAGTCGCCGTATCACCGCTTCGCACGGGCGTGTATAAGGGGGGGGGGTAGGGGGTTAGGTGGTCCGGACCCCCCCCCCCCCCTTAGCATACGACAAAATATTCGGAACGAAAATGAGTTCACCATTCTTTTCGAGCAAGCAAAGCAGATGAGTTCAAGCGACATAATTGTTCCGAGAACGACTGAAAGGCAAACCCAGCGCAGCAATGCTTCAGGAGAAACTGCCGAAATATATTACCGTAGAAATGTATTTTACCCTTTCATTGACCATGTGGTTACAGAACTTATTTTATTTAAAGGTAGGTACTTAAAGTAACTATCATTTGTCCGCGATTAACTTGCGCGTATTTTTATGTTTACGTAATTTTTAAATAACTGAGATTGGAGTTTGGAAATTTACTTTTTTCTGCGTGAAGTCCTGCCAATAACTAGTTTATCTTTGTACATTTTCGTACCCGCGGACCCCCCGCCCCCCCCCCCATATGTGAAAGCTATAGCTACGCCCGTGCCGCTTCGTAAGGGAGAAGACCGCGCAGGCGACCTCGAACCTGTAACCAGTCGGGAGACCGGAGTAATCCGGTTACAACTGGTAGTGAGGGCGCGAGTGTCGGCACGCTGGTTGATTAACCTGGTTATCTCGCTTATTTCGTCGTACTGATTCACCCAATACAAGGATGTATTTTTTTTTTATATTTTTTTTCTATTGTAGAAACATTATCTATTGTAGAAAAGTTTTAAAGCGTTGAGTACGCTGCGCCATCTAGCGGTAGAAAAAATACCACTTATAATTATTATTTGCGGTATTTTACCTACCGCTAGATAGCGCATCCTGCTCGTATTTTTTTAATTAGTGTTTTTTTTTTTAATCCAATTAAAAGTTGCCTACTTCGTCCCACTGAGTCCCGTACTATAAGGACGTTATTAATTAAAAACTCAGCCTGTATGTGGTTACTGAAATGAGTGAGAGTTACTCAAAAATTATTATTCATAACAGAGATGTGTTTAGTTACAAAAATAATTAATTTAATAATAATATTACTACAAATATTCAGCAGAAGGATATGACAAAGGCATTACCAGAGGCAATATCGTCGCCTTACATTTATAACTTGATAACTCGAAAAAAATTGAGATAAGTATGACAGAATATGTAAACATACCAACTCTTTATTCCCTTAAAACCAGTTAACTGAAATTCCCCCGCACTTAGGAGTTAACGGTGGTTGATAAGTTGAAAATCAGCTTCAGCTGTAATACTAAAAATCGATATATAGACTTATCAAGCTGAAAGTTAGCAACACTGTCTACTATCGTAGCGCAAAAAAACGATATCTTCACTTATCAAGTTTTGGGTAAGTATTTAAGTCCACTTATTAGTTTCCACAAATCAAAAATTGTATACGAGTTGAAACTTAAAAAAAAATATACGTGAGGCACTCGGGGACTGCCGCGGTAAAGCTATTGCATAGTTCTTTTAACAACTTATGCAATTATAATTATTTATTTATTTTATTTTTTTATTTTTTCTGATATCCGATAACTGCGCTCCATCGGAAAACGTTGAAATTATGCCGAATCATCTGCGGCTTCGGAATAATTTAAACGTCTTCCGATAAAGCGCCGCGCACGAATTTTTTATTCAATAAAGCAAAAAAAAAACGGATTATTAAAAAAAAACGTAGATAAGATAATTTAATTATCTTTAAAATGGTGCAGGTTTCATAATAATACGCCAGATAATATTTGCGTAGTAGTCGTTTTTGTGTTCGGTTAGACCCAATTTCACTAAATAATTACACTATGTAATATAAACAAAATCTAAAATATTCAAAGCCAAGAATATTAGGAAAATGTTCTTGTTTAACATATATTTTTTTCGAATCGTAAGCAGTACCCATTTAGACGTAATTATCAGTTTAAAATCATTAATTTTCGTTAAGAAATTTCTTCATTCGGTCGCGGCGCTGGCCTAAGGCCCGCGATAAAAGCTATGCAATAGCTTAGAAATAAAACGCGTTTATCTCAGAACTACTAAATTCGAGTTATCGAGTTATTGGTAAAAAATAAAGCGAGTTATCGAGTTATCGCTTAAAAATAAAACGCGTTTATCTCAGAACTACTAAATTCGAGTTATTCGAGTTATTGTAAGGCGACGATATTTTGCAATAATGGTGCATTCATTCATAATAAATTAAACTTCATTTACATTGGCTAAATTATAACCCAGAGTTTTTGTAATTTATTTTATTGTCAATTTTATTTGTGCACATTTTGACATTCATGTTAAACTAGTGGATAAACACAATTCCTGTTTTGTATACAAGATGGCAGTGTCGACTACAACGGACGAACCTGTCACCCCAGGCTGGTATAACAATATAGATCGTTCTTTCAGCCGTGGGATGAGCGTAGAAGTCTTGGGGACAAGACGATCTACTGTCTAGTTCACCAGTAACCAGTTAGAGTCTAACGCCTTACGGCGAGGCACCGGGAAAGGTAACCAGAGGGCAGCCTCACCCCCTAACTACCAGTTTTGGCAGGATATCTCCGTCTGGAATTAACCTTCAGGACCGTCTTCCTGACTGGTTACGAGTCCACGGTCGCTTGCACAACTTCTACCTGTTATATTACAGCGGTAATTCAGTTTAAATTTATCGCGGACCTGGGCGTTCTTTGCCCGTAGTGCCACACGGGGTCGAGTAGCCCAAGGTCATTTCAAGAGTGGCATGACAATAGGTCAATATCCACCCCCGCTGCTTAGGAAACAGTATATTTCCATAGTCTCTAGACCCCTTCAGAAATTAGTCAGAATGCACAACCGATTGGCATCGCCGACCGGCGCGCAAACCGTCCAGTGGCGCCGGGATGCATTCCTACCGGAAAAACCGGTCCACCCCGGGTAAGACTCCGGTGGCTTGAGCCACCGGAGTCTTACACAGGGTAGCCTTCCACTCGAGGAAGGCTACCCTGGGTAACGTAACATTAGCCTATATTTATATTAGTATATTTTAAATTCAATATCATTACTTATATGTGTAATGTAAGACGATAATTGAAAATTAACGTGTCACACAATCGACTTTAAGATATCGCTATAGTGATAAGTTTGCGACATTTTTACATACATTGTATTAAAATAAACTAGTGGATATTTAATATATAATACTACTTTTCGCCCAATAAAGTAACTCTATCCTATTCTATACTAAAAAAATATATTTTTTAATATTTTAGTTTGAGATATACGTGTAGAAAGGTTATTTTTTTTGTGATGTGTGATGTGATAAGATGTTTAAACATTTTTTGTGAAATAATATTAATAATAAGCAGTAATATTTACAAAACAGTATGATGCGTATTTTTACCCCAAGATTTTTAACATTTCTTAAGGTTTAGTACTTTATTCATTTATTTGTTTGTACATTTAGCCCCATTGTTATCAATGTTATAAGCAACTCGGAAAAATTGAACACCGAAATTCAGCTAATGCTCAGTGCCCACCTAACTTGGACTAAAATGTCCCGTACCTAGGCGGGTCAGAGTAAATAATTATAATAAGTAATACAACTTATGTAACAATTAGCCTAATTAACGTAAAAAACTTTTTTTATATATTAAATGAACGTACTTAATTAAGATTGAATAATATATAAGAATAAATAAATAACACTATATTACAAATAAAAATACTAAGTTTGTAAGAATAATACAATGTAGGTAATACATATACCTAAATACGATTTCAATAAATAATGAATGCTATATGGTATAAAAATCTTTATAATTTAATCAAATATATAAATACAATTTTAAAAGCAGTGCTAAAAA
The DNA here is from genome assembly GCA_944548615.1 of Micropterix aruncella. Classification (NCBI taxonomy): domain Eukaryota; kingdom Metazoa; phylum Arthropoda; class Insecta; order Lepidoptera; family Micropterigidae; genus Micropterix; species Micropterix aruncella. The sequence continues at coordinate 29,107,813 of OX155964.1, read as the reverse complement.
TATGAAATAATATAAATAAAAATATGATACTATTAATATATACATAATAATTTATATAAAGATACAATATTATTTTTAAATTAACCGTTATACATAAGCTTCAAAAACCAAGTTTTCAGATTTAGACCTCCCTAATCGAAATAATCATTTATTAATTTTGTCTTTAAACTCTTGATTGTTCTTTATGTGTTTCCATTTTTCCTCTATGTCATTACATAATTTGGGACCAATCAAAAAAACTTGTCGTTGTGAAAATGTTATTTGAAGTCGAGGAATAAGGACATTAAAACTAAATTAATTAATATTAATAATTAAAACTAAATTAATTCCTATCCCTAAATAAATATCAAATTATTTTGATCCCTTAGTCTGCTTACTTGTTCACAATTAGGTACAGAAATACTCCTGCTCTATATGATGTGATACAGGTCAATTAGAACTGAAATTACGTTTACTGTGTTAGCCGACGGAAGAGTAGATTTAAATTTATTCCGGACCCAAAAAAGCCAATTCAAACATGGCGTGTTATTTGGAACGGATACATGCAAATTATGATGGTGTGCAAAATTCTATTTTTACTCCCGCACACAGAGAAACAGCAGCTGTATTGCAATTGCTTATATATGGTATTAGATTGCTCCACCCCATAGTTCGATTTGGCAATCTTTCTGCGCTGGCGAAATGCAGTTGCCGCTGATAGCATTATCTGCCAAAATAGGAGCAATTTATTTCGCCATAAATGAATTTTGAACAAGAACATTGTTTTAATGAATTGTTATTTATAAAAGACTGATAGATTATAAAATCTCAATAATTTAGGCAATGAAAACAAAAATATTATTAAATTATTAGTAACATCTATCGCATTTTTAGATAAGCTGAATACATCACAGTAATAATACGGAAAGACAGAGTGCCATCTTTTAGTATATTTTAACATTAAAGTGCGTATTTATTACGTATGAAACCCGTATACAAAATTAAAAATTCACATTCTTACTTTTTGTATATAATATTACCATAATTAAATATATGATTTAATAGTTGTTAATATATTTTATTTTTTTTCGAGATCAGATACCCTATATGTGTTTAGTTTGCTATCTAAAATGCGCCACCATACGGTTTTCGAATTATATTTGAAATTTCAAATTTCAAATTATTTATTGAATTCAAATTATGAGTAGATTTAATATACAAAAGTCTTAACCTAAGTAGGCTGCCGCCTGCTCCAAGGTAGACAATTTATTTAAATTATCCTAAGAAATCTATAATATTATATTTATATAAATAAACAAAATCATACATAATGTAACAGAAATATCTTAATTACCTAATAAAACATCGTAAGAAAATGTCATGAAAATTGTCAATATTATTTTATTTTAAAACATGATGAAAATTAATATATATTTATATGTATATATGTCTTAATAAGTATTAATTTGAATTAATAATATGCAAAATGAATTCACAAAAATTAAAATAAAATTACATTCAGAAAGCATCAATTTATATTACTAAATATATTATTATGTTTTTATTACGAAGATTCGATTATCTAATAATATTAGTTTAATATTTTACACCATCCGCATCATGTGCATCTACATACAGGCCTAAGACGCCTATACTATCCGCAGTACAAAGTGGCGACTCGGGCAATAAAAGACAGTTGAAGTAGGAATAGTACCATGTCGATAAAATATTTATCATTTATATAATAATTTACCTGCTAAAATTAGATAGATAGATAAAATTCCTAGATTTAGCCAAAAGCGGTGAGTAAATACCGTAATAGGTGGTAAGTAGCTAACCGATTAGGACTATCAATTGTAGTAGCCGTAACAGTTCGATTTCGACATTTTATGACATTTAACGACACGAGCACAATTCATTCGTTACACGAACTCTATTTGTGAATCTACATCATGATGGAAGATTTTTGCAAAACCAATTTGATCAAGTTAAGAGGTGATGTTAACCCCTCGAGTACCAGACGGCCCGAAACGTCCAGAATTGATATTTACCGTCGAACCCCAGACGGCCCGAAATGGCCAGGCGAGGCCGAATAGGAACATAAAACAGGTCTTTTTTAGACGATCGGTGTGACAGTTTCGGAGTAATCGTTTTTTTTCTGAAACGCCATCTTTTTTTTGAGACTGGCGAATTTCTTACGGGCCGTAAGGCACACATTAAAATAAAACCGCGGGCCTCGAGGGGTTAACCAGCAAAGCCGGCAGGTCATTCTCAACATTTATAAGTGGTTGCATAAGTTGAAAGAAGACCCTGATGTCATCAGGAAAATTGGTTTTCAACAACCAAGAAAGTTGGCAGCATTAGTTTGTGGAACGAGCGAACGAACTCTAGGACGAATTCGGAATCGAATTCGAAAATCTCCAGAACGAAGACACATAAAATTGACACCTTCTTGTTATTAATCTACAAGACGATAGTGACAGTAAAGACGAATACGAATAGCTTGCTGACTTTCTTTGTTTTAGTTTATTTTTTTTTTGTATAACATATATATAATATAAATTTGATAATTTGATATTTTATGTTAATAATTCAATATCAATATTTATATTTTTAACCTATTTAATATTTATCGTAATGAAACAATACTGAAATATTATTTATTTCCCTCGTTTCATTACTTTATCGACATTCCTTTTTTATGCGTAAAACTACCTGCACTACGGTTGGGAGTATCGCTCTATAAGGCCGTGCAAGTGCGAAAGAGATAGCACGATTTCGATGATAAATGACCTGACTTGCTACTTTGTAATGCGCATAGTCCCTATAGTTAAATGTGCATAGCTTAATTTGTTAACTAAGCTGTGTCAATCTTAACCCTTAGAGTGCTCGCGCTATGAGCATTTTGCCGCCCGCGGCACAAAAATCGTGTTATTTTGTACACGATGCATTTGTCAAGGTCAAGCGTTTTAGTAGGTGCCCCTCCGTATCTCACCTCCCCGTTTTATAAAGTAGAAGACATTTAGTGCACGGGTCACGCACGGGTGACTGCAGGAGACAACGTTTGTTTTCGGTGTGTCACGTTTGGTCGCAAATTACTCACTGCGCGACTAGTCACGTAAGTAAAATTGGTGTGTCTGGTTTTTACTGTAGTTGAAATATTATTAATTTTCATTGAGTATAATATTGTTTCGACGTCAATATCGTAGTAATATTGATATTTAGTTTGAATTGAATAGTTATTGGGCGTTTTATTTTACTCTTTTTTGCTTAGTTTATTTTATATATTTTTAGGTAAACGACGCGTGAAGTATAAAAAATGAATAAAGAATATGCACAAATACTTGCTTGGTTGGAAGAGGAGTCGGATTCCAAAGAAACTTTACACAAGATTTATTGGTCAAAACAGTCATAAATAGTCAAATAATACATAGAAAATATTGACCACTTATTATTACGACGAATCTTTTAGAGAGAAATTGATCTAGCTATGACTAGACTACATACAATTTAAAGATCTAACGTAAACACTTTGCTTAAACAGCTGCAAAACCAAATCGCTCGATTTTTGCCATCGGAACATATGCGCAGTATGTTCGTCCAAGAAAAATAGAAAGACCAAAAAAGGGTGCGATGGATGCGCAAAGTAACTGTGCAACGGACATTGTATATACATGTGACAGGACTGTGTTGATGAAATACGTGTCGTAAATGATGAAAACGTTTAATTTTGTTATTAGGTTAATGTTTTTCTTTTTTTATGTAGGTTGAAATGAAGATGTTGTTAAAATTCGAGAAATTGTACCTAAGATTTTCCAAAGCATTTTTTTTTTCAGTGTAAAACTTTAATGAATGTAACTTTTTCTGATAAGTTATGTTTTATTTTATGATTATAAAATCATTGTAAATTTACTTTACAATTATTTGTAAAAGAAAATCATTGCAAGTATGGGCGGCAAAATGCTCCCCACGCGTTTACTAACGTTTCACGAAAAGGCGCGACTACTCTAGGGTTAGGCTGTTTTTTATGACCTATTATTTCTTTTCCTTCGGTAACAATGTAACTATTTTTTGTATTATATATATATATATATATATATATATATATATATATATATATATATATATATATATATATATATATATATATATATATATATATATATATATATATATATATATATATAAGTATTAAATAAATAAATAGATACTGTTATACTACATACGCCGCGATATTGAACCTAAGATAATATTATTAAATATAAGGAACTATGAGTACCATCTACACGTCGTGTTTCGTAGTGAATTCAAGGCTGCCAAATCGCAGTGCGGAAGTGAGCAATGTAATACGCTATATCGGGCGAACCTCTAGCAAACCCGCTCTCTGCCAAACAAATGCATTCGTAACATTTTTTTCTCTATGTCTCTTTCTGCCATTCTTTATTCAGAACGTATATGTATTTACGAGTATATTTACTTCACGTAATACGGTGGCAACTCACGGGGCAGCTACCGCCACAGCCGCTTCGCTTAGTGCCAAGCTTTTTGTATGGAGGCGGTGAATTGAAAACTATTGAATATTTTGAAAAGCATTAAGTATAGGGAAAAATCTACTTTCGCGATATATGATTACCATATAGCGGGAAAATGTTGCCATTATTTGGCACTTGCCGATTTATTTTAGGTGTAATTATGTAAATTTATTTTGTAATTTACGGATAATGGAATGTGGTAATAAATGTGTTGAAAACAATGGAATGTGGTAATGTGGTTTGGGAGGTAATGAGCCCAGTGCAGTTGGAATTATGACCCATGTGCTAAGGTCGGTCCAACTTACAGGTCAGCACCCATCCGGTAGCCTCCAAGCAGAAGTGCTAGCCCGGGTAGAACTCTGTGCCTGCGGGCCAGTTGCCCTGGGAATCGCCCTTCAGGTGCACCTGGACGGTTTGCGCACCGTGCAGCATCATCCAATCGACTGTGCATTCCGGCTGATAAACAAGGAAATCTGGAAACATCTTTGTTTCCTGTAAGCGGGCGTGGTTGTTAACTTTACGACGAGCGCTTTTGAAATGACCAATCGGCTACTCGATAGCGGGTGTACAGTCGGGCCAAGGACACCGTGGTCCACAATAGATTCGGTAGACACCGATTCATCGTTATGCAAGGGAAAGGACCGCATCAGCAACCTTGAACCTGTAACCAGTCGGGAGACCAGAGTAATCTGGTTACAACTGAAAGTAAGTTTGATTAACCTGGTTATCTCGCGGGGGCGTAACTAGACAGTGGACTGTTATCGTCTCAAGTCTTTTAAGCGCACCTCACTGGATATAAAACAATCAAATATGGTTAAATTTTCTGAAGCGATGGGTTCGCCCGTTGTTGTTGACAGCTCCAGTTGACGTAAGCGGCTATTCCATTAGAATATTTTGCAGACCAAAGCGGCCTTTGCCGCTATGATCACTCAGTATCGGGTGGTTAACGAATCGATTCTAGGGTTGAAGACGCCAGGTCAATGTCTACCCTCCGCTCTCATAGGAAACTTACGTCTCCATACCCCATGGTTATTAGCTGGCTGTGCATTCAACACCTAGTGAACCGGATGGTGCACAAACCGCCCAGTTCCACCCGAGGTATCCCCCCCGAATGCCCGCATTTCTGATCCCAACCGTCTCCGACTGCAGGATTACAGCCGTGGCGGAAGCTTACGACCTCACGAACAGCGACCTTGGCAGTGTAAGCTCCTCTACGAGGAGGCTACCAGATGGGAGTTGATCCGTGAATTAGGCATGCCAGATGACATAAAGTTTGGCCAATACCGCCTGAGCTGCACGGAATCATTTTATTTTGTAATTTTTGATTTAAACCAGTTGATAGGAAATCCTTCACTTGATTATGTAAAATTAACAAAAAATATAGCATAATATTTAATTATATACCTAAATTATAAGATACTAGCTGCGCCCAGCGGTTTCACCCGCGTGGTGATGGGAAATTGTGATAATGATGATAGAAAACCATATATCTTTTTAAATTATAGCCAATGTGTTATTCTGATGTGTTAACCATATTATTGTAAAGTTTCATCAAAATCCATTTAGTAGTTTTTGCGTGAAAGAGAACATCCATATATATATACAAACTTTCGCGTTTATAATATTATTAGGATTACTAGGATAGTAGGATAGAATTTAAATTTCGAATGTCAATTTCTTAGATTTTTTACATACTTACTTGACAGTTATCGTTATATTTTAGATAATTCACGTTATATCTTTATAAATTATAGCCTATGTGTTATTCTGATGTGTAAGCTATATTATTGTAAAGTTTCATCAAAATCCATTCAGTAGTTTTTGCGTGAAAGAGTAACAAACATCCATACATAGGGGGAGACGGGGCTGTTTGGAACGATTTTTGTAATGACCCGTGTTTCCTCATTTTTATGTATTTCCAAGAACTAAATACCACGTTACTTACTCTGACTAATTGCCTTGACTTTGGCATTTAAAAAATCCCGAAAAGCATTGTCGTTGTTCGGCAATAGAATTAAAAAAAAAAAAGGGAAATCGTTCCAAACTGCCTCATGGTGGGGTAGTTATGAACTGGTATGGGGTAGTTTGGAACGTTGAAATTATACTATTCGCAATCATATTATTTATTTAAGGAGACCTTATTCATTATGATATTATGACATAAGAGTAAGTAAGCGGTGGGGTTGTTGTAAATCCTGAAGCAGACGTTGACGGTGAAGGTGTAGTAAATCTTGATTCTGCAGTTAACGGTGGTGTGGATAATCCAAAAGCAGATGTAGACGGCAAAGGTGTATTAAAGCCCAAAGCAGATGCTGGCAGTAGAGATGTAGAAGATTCTGGAGCAGGAGCTGTGTTTTGAGTATCTGAAGTAGTCTGTGGAGTACCAGTGATACCATCAGAGGCATCTCGCATTGGCCGGTCGGTGACGTAAGATTCCTCAAAGTCTTCATCTCCAAAAGCAAGGCGAGTTATGGGAAATATACCTGGATGCTTAAAAGAGTTTGCTATATTGGACGGATTAAATGACAGGAGGTACGGTTGGCAGGTCAGAGTTGCTATCTGGTCAATTGTAATAGACTTTCCAGTATTTGATGATAGATGATCGTTGATAGATGTTCGGCATCGTGAATTGAATGGACCAAATACGCCTACATCCAGCGGCTGAAGTCGATGTGAGCAGTGAGGTTGAAATGAGAGCAGTATGATACCATTAGCTTTAGAGTAGATTATTGCTTCTATTGAGCGGTGGGATTCGTGGTTATTTATCAGAAGCAGTATTGGGTCATCAACAGTACATTTTGTGTGCTGTTTTATGTGTTCTAACAATTGCGGAAAAATCTCAGAGGTCATCCAACCAGTGTTTGATGGAAAAGCTTTTGCACCTGGCGGACAGCCGTTCATGTATGCCAGGTTTATTCGCTTTCTAGGGAATATGTATGCTGGAGGTAGGGCTTGACCGTTCGCAGTAATGATACCACAAAATATTGTAAGAATTCCTCTTTCTGCAGAAACAATTTGGCCCACCTGCCTTTTACAGGCTGGGGCGATCACTTTCGGAGCTTGGAGAACAGTTGTGATTCCTGTTTCGTCAATGTTGAGTATTCGGTCTGGAGTGAACTTGTACTTATCCATGACTTTTAGTAAGTTATCATAGAATAAATCTATGTTGTGTCTATTGAATGATGTTGCACGAGATAAACTTGTGTTTTCTGGTTTTCTTAGAGACATGGTTGGGTGTCGCTTCATAAAACCAGACATCCAATCTTTACCCGCGCGATTTTTGTTCGTTCAAATTTCAGGATTTTTTTTTTTAGGAGTACGGCATACGAGTAAGCAAGTTCTTGTGCTTGAGTATAAGTCAGTCCATAATGTATGTTAGATGATTTCAAAAAGTATTCTTCTAGCAGCTTTTCCTCCAAGACTGAAAAAACCTGTCGCGATCCATGTTTATTTAAATCTTGTGGGTTAGGGTCACAAGTGTCGCCATCTGAATTCCCACTATCAGTTTCCTCTTCATCGCTCAGGGAATGATTTTTCCTATACTGAAGGACTTGATTGAACAATATCTTAATACCGAACATGTCAGCGAAAATCCTGAACGACTTTTTTTCTTTTATGATCATCTTCACTGCACGTCTCATATCTTCTTCTATGACATTTCGGTCGGTTTTACGTTTATAAGTAGGTACGCACCATAACTGCAATAATACAAAATGCATCTGTAATCGAACGACTCCATCACCGGGGCAGTTTTGAACGCGTCCAAAACTGCCCCATGGCAGATTTCTCAAAGTGCCCCACCAAAGCAATTTTTGAATTAAAAATCAAGAAAAATTTCGAGGTTAAGTTGCGAGAATAACATTAACCGAGCATAATGGCGAAATATATGCTCTATCAACTTGTCTTACTGCATAATTAAGTACGTTAAAGGCTTATCTAGTTAGAGGCTTACGAAATTACTTTAAAAGTAATTACTGAATTCTGGAAATCCTTAATTTTTGTCTACAACTTGCAATAACGACCGCAACCACAAACCATTTTGACAACTGACTGACTTACGTTTTGTCAACTAAACGTCTTTTTTTGACATTTTTAGAAAGGCGCATTATGAAAAAAAACGCGTTTTTATAACTGCCCCGTGTCCCAAACAGCCCCGTCTCCCCCTACATACAAACTTTCGCGTTTATAATATTAGTAGGATAAGGTTTGAACGTTGGTATTACAAGGTATAAACGTTGAACATCCAAGAGCAGATTTTCAGAAGCAGAGCAGGAGAAATTATATAGAAGAAACAAAATGTTCTAATATTTTCTATCAAAATTCTTACATAATTTAGTAGAATTTTCATGTGAACAATAGTACTAATAATCAAACAGATTTATTGGATAATTTTACAAATTATCATATGGGAAAATATATTTATGAAAATTTCAAATACAAACAAATGAGTAATAATAATAATAGTCAATAGCCAACAGTCAGGGTAAAAATCACAATAGTATAATAGTCAATAATAGAAAGAATAAAGAATCAAAATAGTCAAGAAAGTCAATAGAATTGCGAAAAATCGAAATTGTCGATATAGCCAATGCTATAAATGGGGGTTTAAATCAAAATACACTGTGACACCACAAATCAAAATACATTAGCAACCATAAGAAACATTAGAACCATTAGGAACATTAGACTGTGGATAGTATTAGTCCCCAAGTCTCTGCTCCATGGAAGAAATAATTATTTATTATCATTATAATATTATCCTATTTGCTTAGCAAGATCTTAGAAAGACATTTACTACACTGAGAAAAATATTGGATTGATTCTTATATTAGTAGTTTTTATTAGTGATTCTGATAGTATTTTTAATACGCTTTTATTCAGAATAATCATGTTTCAATGGTAATTTGGTTGAATTACAAGTAATTTTGTTGAAACTCCGTTACTCGATTATATGTAACAACATTTTCCTTACTGTTAATACGAAAATAAGAGTATACTGTAATTTCAATATGATTCACGTGTCCTACTATAACAGTACATGCTGTCATGTTAGACGCGAGATCATAAGGTTGCGGCGTAATAAAAAAAAATACGTGTGGCACTCGGGGACTGCCGCGGTAAAGCTATTGCATAGCATTTTTAACAACTTATGCAATTATAATTATTATTTATTTTATTTTTTCTGATATCAGATAACTGCGCTCAATCGGAAAACGTTGAAATTATTCCGAATCATTTGCGACTGCGGAAGCAAATGATTAGGAATAATTTAAACGTCTTCCGATAGAGCGCCGAGCACGAATTTTATTCGATAAAGCAAAAAAAAACGGATATTATTCTTCGACTATTCGAAAAAAATCGTAGATAAAAAGATAGATAATTAAATTATATTTTAAATGATGCAGGTATAATAATAATACCCCAGATAGTATTTGCGTAGTAGTCGTTTTTGTGTTCGGTTAGACCTAATTTCACAAATTAATTACACTATGTAATATAAACAAAATCTAAAATATTCAAAGCTAAGAATATTAGGAAAATGTTCTTGTTTAACATATATTTTTTTCGAATCATAAGCAGTACTCGTTTAGACGTAATTATCAGTTTAAAATCATTAATTTTCTTTAAGAAATTTCTTCATTCGGTCACCGCGCTGGCCTAGCCCGCGATAAATGCTATGCAATAGCTTAATAACTATATTTTTTATATATAAATAACACTAAGACGCGGTAACTACCGTCATGCCAAACACGTTACGCGTCATGTTAATTCATACGTATAGACCACAGTCCTAGTTACATACTTAACCCTTGTTGAAACATGCATATTTCTGTGTATTACATCGTTATATTTTTCTCAGTGTAGTAGACTTTTATGAGGACTGGTGTGTGTAGTTAGATACTTAGCATGGTAACTGTAAAATCGATTAACTCAGCGGTTTAGCATCGCTGCGCCCTCTTTATCGCAGATATGGTATAATAAATTACGTTTAGATAAGGGTACAGAGAGGAAAGGATAAAATGCCAGAAGGGACAATAAGTGTTTCGGTTAATTATGTGCAGGTAAAAGGCGATTTTATATTTTCGAGGAAATATCATAATCCTCTTCATTAGCGCTACAAGTCACTGTAATCCTTGGCTTCGTCGAGGATCTTCCTCAATACCACCGTATCTTGAGCATTGGTTTTCCATATTTTTACCCAAGTTTTTGTCTGAAAAACTTTATTGCACACACAATAGAGTAAAACATGGTGGGTTTACTGGCAACATCTTGCGACCACTTTGTCGGGGTTATAGTGACTAGATGTTTTTGCAAGCAAAAATAATATATAACATTCTGACAGTCAAAATGACAAAAAATTATAACACATGTCAATTTAACATCGCAGGGAGTATTGGGATAGAAAGACAAGTTAGAGACGAATGAAGGTGGTATTACGAATGAAGGGGTATTAACACATTGAGGAAATGTCTCTTAAAATATTTTTAAGCCTTAGAACTTATGAAACTTTTTTAAGACCTATATACAGTGTATTTATGTAGGTTTTTAATCCAGTTATCGCAGTTTTGATCGTACGACTTCCTTTTACGTTTTACACAAGGAATTCGTTTCAATGACTGTCAATTTTGCGTTCTTCTCACATGCAAAGAACATTTTCAGGAATCCCACAACCAGTAGCGCTTTCAAAGCCGAAGTCACAAAATGGTTACGTGCGAGAAAGTAGAGGCGAATGCGAAAGGCAGCTCCTGAAAATTATGTCTTAAAATAATAAAGAAAAGTTTTTGCAATTATTTATTTTTGTTTATTTATATATTATTATATACGTATATATATATAGAAAGTATATATTTAATATAGTTAGGTATGTTTTGTATATATGTATGTGTATGTGTATATAGATATATATATATATATATATATATATATATATATATATATATATATATATATATATATATATATATATATATATATATATATATATATATATATATATATATATATATATATATATATATATATATATATATATATATATATATATATATATATATATATATATATATATATATATATATATATATATATATATATATATATATATATATATATATATATATATATATATATATATATATATATATATATATATATATATATATATATATATATATATATATATATATATATATATATATATATATATATATATATATATATATATATATATATATATATATATATATATATATATATATATATATATATATATATATATATATATATATATATATATATATATATATATATATATATATATATATATATATATATATATATATATATATATATATATATATATATATATATATATATATATATATATATATATATATATATATATATATATATTTATATTTGATATGTTTTGTAAAGAAATCCGTTTATAGGATGATATATTTATTTAAAATAAAATTAGTAAAAGCTACTTACAAAGCAGCGAAGGAAATCCCAGCTTGGATCGGGAAATGCTAATATTTGAATGAGATATACTTACGGATGTGCACGACTTTCGACGGTGTAAGTAAGTTTAAAGGTCCTTTTGCAGTCGACTAACGATCACTATTCATCCATATATCTCAAAAATCAAGCTAATCCTTTTGCAATGATTTTTGAGATATATGGATGAATAGTGATCGTTAGTCGACTGCAAAAGGACCTTTAAACTTACTTGCACCCTCGAAAGTCGTGCACATCCGTAAGTATATCTCATTCAAATATTAGCATTTCCCGATCCAAGCTGGGATTTCCTTCGCTGCTTTGTAAGTAGCTTTTACTAATTTTATTTTAAATAAATATATCATCCTATAAACGGATTACTATATATATATATATATATATATATATATATATATATATATATATATATATATATATATATATATATATATATATATATATATATATATATATATATATATATATATATATATATATATATATATATATATATATATATATATATATATATATATATATATATATATATATATATATATATATATATACCTAACAATTAAAAATGTCTAGAGGTGGCACGAATTACGTATTTCCTTGTCTTCCTTCCTTCAAAAATTCATTATCAACTTATTAAAAAGATTCCTAAATGAAGCAAATCTAAAATTAACAAATTATTTTTAAAAATGCGGAAGAAGATCTTTAACATCCCAAAGACCCTAATGGGCTCGATTGCGTTTCTCATGAATTAAAATCGGAAATAAGTTCATGTGAACGAGACAGAGCAGTACGTCAGAGCGGTATGTAAAATGAACGGTTGACACTTTTCGCATTAAAACTACAAACGGAAGTTAAAACAGCTAAATCTAACACCGCACGAAATGTGTTCAAACTTATTCTGGCGTTTATAAGTTCCACAGGTAGTTTTATTGCCGGAAAATCTACGATAGTTCATTTCATATGCCGTTCTAACGTATCGCTATGTCTCGTTCGGTTAAACTAAGTTCCTATTTTAGTTCACGAAGAAACGCAGTCGGGCCAATGTTTAATCGCAAATATAACACCGAGTCTTGCCTGAAACTTTGTATCCCACGGCTATTATAGCAATAGAATGCAACGTATCGCCGATAGCGAATTATATATAGGATATTTTGATTAACTAGCCATCAAATTTAAAATTCAAATATTTTCATGGCTTCGCTATGTCGACGACAGCTTCTGTATTTTGAAGAATACCTGGGTCATCTAAACTATCTTTATCCAAAAATAGGTTAGAATGCCTAATATTTATTGATTAATACTTGGACAGTATTTACATTGCGGTTGTTATTACAAATGGTTAATTCGTGGTCGGCCCAATTCATATGCCTCTTAAACTTCACTCCTAAGAATTTGACACATTCCACTTCATTTAAGGTTGTGTCCGCAATCTTGAAGTCATAATGAAAGTCATAATAAGATTTTGCATTACTTGGGAAACTCCGTAAGCTTTATTTAACGCCGTAAAACGTGCAACTTGGGAAATGGTTTTTACTTCGAAAACTTTAGACCTATTATATATAGAATTCTCTACACCAGGGCCCCCAAACTTTCGAGCTCCGGGGCTTACTCCAGTAAGACCAGAGGCCAAAACGTAGCAATGTAGTCAGCTTTCCAGAACCACCCCCCTTCGCCCTTCCATTTACAGTTACATATTTCTCAGAATTTGATGTCATTGCAAATAAAATTAAGATTATTCAGAATCAACTTCAAAGGAAAATTTTTGATTTACAGTGCAATGATGTAAATAATAACAAATATCAAAACTCATTTTTGTTAGATTAATATAAGAGTCGTCCACTGGTACAATTTGATAACTTGCATAAATTTGCTAGTGGGACGTTTTCTGTTTTTGGTACCTACTACACATTTGTGTGATAAAACATTCTCCAAAATAAAGTACACAAAGAATATTTACAGATCTTACAGTTAACCAATGAGCATCCTCAATCTCTTTTAATAATTGGTACAAATACAATTGATCCATAAATACAAACTATTGTCAGTGGAAACTTACAATTACATTAATCTCATTAGTATTTTATATGGAATAATTTCATCCATTTTACTCCCATTTTAAATTTTATTTATTAAAAAAAAACTCCTAAGCGGATTTTCATGATTATGGATTTTCATGAATATAAGGGTCTTAAAAAGCATATAATTGTATGGATCTACTTAGCCATTCTTGAAAAAAATAAGTTTTTTTCCGCACTGAGGGGGTGAGTCGATTTAGTTGCTCGCAAGTGTAGTTACTATCTGTAAGTTTGCTATAAAATAAAATAAATAAATAAATAATAGTAGAGTTAATTGTAACATATTTTCGTATGACAATAAACCCGTCCATTTTAAAAATTGAGAATTAAGAGTAGAAACAAAACAAACTCTTCAGTTCGTATAACTTTTTCAATTCTACCCACAGGAAAATATGCATCTCTAGTAGAATAGGATCATTTCCACTAAAACAGTTAAAGCCTTCTATCGGCAAGTCACACGGCGGCATGGGTCGTAAAAAGGAGTTCGTCGATTTAATGTCCAGGTACTGTTCGTAAGCAGTAAAAAAGGGTCATTAACGTGGCCGCTGAGGGCCATCGGGCCATCGTCGTAGCGCGACGCCGTATCGCGAATAATCGTAACTACGAATTTATATTAAAATTTCACGCGGGTCGGGGGGAGAGGTGGAGGGGGAGGGGTCCAGACGCGCAGGGCACGGCGCGGCGGACGTCCCATAAAATATTCAGAGCTGACAGCTCACTGCGCAAGTGTCGGCTAGGGCGACATCTCCTCGAGGGCGATTGCCTCTTCGGCCCACCAAGGCCCTGCCGTTTGCCCCGCGCGCTAGGCCGTTCTTTGTTTGTTTTTGTGCACTGTTGCTTCAAAACCGCAATCATTTATTTAACATCAGAAAAGTGTAGATTCAGACATTTATAGGCGTCAGTGTTGGCGCCGAAACTGACATACTGTATACAAGCAGTGGTAGCGACACGCATACAGTGGTAGCGAATGGTTTCATGCACCTTGGGCCATAATAACTATTTTGTTCTAGGATCGGCCCAACTCACGATACAGAAGCCTCCTCGTGTGGAAGGCTACCCCGGATAAGACTTGCGTCTCAGGCCTCACGGCTGGTGGATCGGTTTCCACTGGTGGGATTGCATCCTGGCGCTACTGGACGGTTTGCGCACCGTTCGGCGACGCCAATCAATTGTGCACTCTAATTGCTGAAGGAGGCTGCAGACTATGGAAATATACTGTCCCCTAATAAGCAAGGGTGTATGTTGACCTGTTGTCATGCCACTCTTCAAACGACCTATAGGCCACCCGATCTCGTGTGGCACTACGGGCAAAGGACGCCCAGGTCCGCGATGAATTGAAATGTAATTACCGCTATAATATAACAGGTAGAGGCCGCGCAAGCGACTTCGGACTTGTGACCAGTCGGGAGGACGGAAGTATCCTGAAGATTAATTCCAGACGGAGATATCCTTCCAAAACTGGTGGTTAGGGGGCGAAGCTGTTCGCTGATTAGCTTTCCCGGTGCCTCGCCGTAAGGCGTTGGCCTCTAACGGGGATGTTGGCGGAGCTAGACAGTATATTTGTCTTGTCTTTCTTCAACGCTCATCTCACGGCTGAAAGAACGATCACATATCGTTGTACTTGCCTGGAATGACGGGTTCGCCCGTTGTAGTCGACACCACCCCCCTGTATACATACATGCAGTCAGTCACTCGTGGGTATTTCCTCAGGGTGTACGCACTATACTCAAGTCAGTTATGAAAAATGCGTCACTTTAACTAGTGAAAATTTTCGTAGCGAAGCGACGTCACCCTAAAACACCGTGCCACTGATCATATCATCGTGCCAGTGACTGAAGGAACTACCGACTACGGCGTTTACACGTGGCCAGTACCGCTGGCACGTGTGGTGGAGCATACTTGATGCTTTCATCTTTTTTTTATTTATATTATTTAATCATATCTTAGGGTATAAAACAGAGGTTATTGTTTTGTATTATTGAATGCATAATGTTATTGTTATGTAAATTATTTACATATTATAACTCACAATTTACATAATAAAACTCCTCTCTCCCCATCTCCGCAATGTGGGTTTATTCTTCAAAAAGAAATATATAAGTGAAAACATGGAATCAGATTTGTCTTGGAAATTTAATAACTTTGTATCTAATGTATTTAAATAGATATAGGTTTCCTAAATAATGCTAAAATTAAAATAAAATTATTCAACATCAAGCGTAAATAAACCCACTAAACTAAGCCCAATAAAATAATTTAAAATATCACTGCGTTATAGCAAAAGCCATTCACAGTAGACAAAATCAAAATAATTAAAATGATCAAATATATAATAATCAATAGTCGCGCAAGCATCGTCGATCAACCTTGACCTTGACTATTCATAACGTGGGAGTAAGAGCAATGAGTACTTTTATCCGTTGCACGTACCTCACTGTGGCTGAATCTCCGGCATAACATTCTCCGGTTTTTAAAATAAAACAACCTTTTAACGCCTTTAATGGACTGGATAGCCAGAACTCTAGTTCTGAAGTAGTCAGGGCAAAGAAAGCTGCTATAGAAGAAAGCTGCCTAAGAATATCCTTCCAAAATGACGGTGTAGTAATTATAGTAAAAACAAATATTTTGCTCACCAAGCTGCTTGCGGATCCCCAGCGGCTGCCGACTGCGCCAGAGAGAATTGATCAGCGTCGGGTCCCCCCTGGTCCTCCAATCCCGGTAGCCGCGTCCTCTGGAATACTGACTGAATCTGTTTGTCGAACAACGCTAAGTCCGTTATCAGCTCCTGTGGTCAACTCAAGCTACGCTCATTCATCTCAATCGCTGCCCTGGTCCATCTATTTCACGATTTCTTTCAAGTCCCAAACGTAATGTTAGTTAAAATTTAATTAGGGCGTAATTCAATTATTTAATCTTAAAGAAGTCGATTGTATTCTGATATGGCAAACAAAACAATTATCTTTGATTCGCATCTCGAAAGAAATCTTGATATTAAATGCCAGCCTTTCAGAACACTTCAGCGAAAGCGGAGAACAGGACCGAACTGACTTTTTAACGATTATATATGGTTGTTTTTAGTGTCGTGCATTAATAAAAAATACTCATTACTGTACGTGAAATGTGACTATATTTTTTAATCACATCTAAAATATTATTGTTTAAATGAGAAGGCGAAAAGATATTCGAAAGTACGATCCCGATCATAATGAGATGGGCTTTTGCCAGTGATACGTAATAGTAAATAGATTCGCCCCTTTCTTGTATGTAGAGCCTTTCCAGTCTTGCCATTATATATCGCCGAATAGTACGTCGAACTTCGGGTAAACAATTCCATTTACGTAATGCCGCCATTTATTAGGATATTTTCTCAGCGTTTCCACGGTTTCCGATGGCAGTTATCCGATTCATCGTCATTGTTTACTCGTTAAGTTCGCGTTTATGAGTGTCTTTCAGCGGGCTGAATATTTTTTCAGGCAAGCTGAAGCTGAAACTCGAAATCACAGCCACATCATAGGTTCCGACTCAAAAGCACATTTCTCCGGTTTCAATAAGGATATAAACTTTTAAACATGGCGTGGGATTTATACTAAAATATTTATAGTAAACAAACTATAGGGGTTCTCGATTAGTAATTCGTGAACCGGCTGATGACGTCACACATTGGGGTTGTTAAAACAACATTTTTAATTGATGCATTTATACAGGGTGAGTTTTTAACTAGTGACATCTTTGTAGTGGGTAAATCAGGATGACGAAATAAGCAACTTTTTATTTAAAAAATGGGAGAAACAAAAAAAAATCTACTTTGATTTTTTTTGTTTAAATTTGTAAATCTTATTTAACGACGAAAAATTGAGAAGCGTTGAGCGCGCTGCGCCAATATTGGCGATATTTTACCTACCGCTAGATAGCGCATCATGCTCAGAACTGTTTATACTGTTTTCCAATATTTTTTTATTTCAAATTTTAAAAAATATATATTTTGTGTTTGTTTTTCTAAAAACAATCTTATCAAAAGTTGTTTAATTCGTCGTACTGATTCACCCATTACAAGGATGTTACTAATTAAAAACTTACCCTGTAAAAGTTACATCCTAATCAGAGTGGTAAGGCCAAATATGAAGCTGGCGCAGCAAAGTATGTAGGCCGTGTAGAAGAAGCTAACAGCAGAAATAGTGCATACTTTTTTAAATGATTAATTAATATTTTAAATGGTTTTTGTTTTAAAAAAAATACTAATAGCTTGATTATCAAAAAGGAATGAAATCATTTTAAAAAATGGTTCGAAAAAATATTATTTTGTCAACATGGGTTTAATATTTAATACTGTAACTTCCCGAAATATTTTATTGGTGGATTAATATAAAAGTCGTCAATCCACCTATATAGGCCTTGTCGTAAAGTTTAGGTGTACAGCTAAACATTTTATTTTCCTTTAATATCAAAGCTATCAACTTGCGATTCTTCTCTGAAAAAAAATCTAAAAAAGAATGCAAACGCACGATTGCACAATATACACTAAACAAACTAGCAACGAACAGTACATTATCTCTAATCAATCGTAAACTGTTACACGTCAACGCTTTCAGTAGTACTTCACTCTTGAAGAAAATGTGACTAGATACTTCAGATACATTCTAGAGCAACGAATCCAGGTCAACGATACAAACCCTATGAATGCTAGCTTTTTCAGCAACTAAGAATACTACATAGCTTAATCAATAAATACCACATTAAAAATTAATACTTAATACCAAGTACGAACTTTTATTTTGTGACCGAATAGAAACAAAATCGAAAACAAATTTTCTTTGTTTTAGCTTTTTTGTTGACGTCATTTTAGAGCAGTCAAAAAAAATTATTATTTTGGCATGATTATTATTAAATAGTCCTTATTGACCATTTAATAATACAATTTAAACTTTAAAAAAAACAATTTAGCATTTTAGTTTCCGATATATTAAGGTTTAGGATGGTGACCCAGATACATTGCTCCTGATTGCATATTCTTTTCAGCGAGTACGTGTATACAAAAAGGTATACCTCGAATGTGAGAAACCATAACTGCGGGACGTTTCAATATTAATCGTCGCAGCATCACAATCACCACACATGAGCCTCTTGAAAAGACTAAGTGGATTGCTGAAGTTGTCCTTTTCTTGTGCAGTGGCCTTAACACTTGAATGTATGGTAGATAATATCCAACTAATAACAATCGTAGGCGTTTGCTTATTTTGAATAAAAGTAAATGTATTTTATTTTTATTTTTGTCAACATAAAGTTTTATATGACACACTGTGCGCCGAAGTATTGCAAAGGGTGTTGGCCACGTCAAGCTACTTATCGTAATTTTTAAAAACTCAAAATAAGTCGAATAGTCCTCGCGTTCTGTATCCCCTATTAATGATAATTTATCTAGAATCGTTATCTTTTCCCTACTAGCTGAGAAGCCGCACACCTGTAATAACAATAAATTCAAATCACATTTTACGTTATACGATCGCGTCCTAGCCAATATAACTGTTGCAATAGGAAAGCTAATATTTATTCAAACGTTTTTAAATTCAATCGAAGCGAAACAGAATTACTCGCCAATTATTTATTCTCTCTTTTCCGCAGTGCGCGTTTGTCGATCGTCGCGGCATGAAATTGCTTTTGAGTTGGGTCCTTTGTCTCATCGGGGGTGCAAAGCCAATTTCCACAGTACTTGCGCACAGCACCCTCGGGGGCGGATCTGTCCTGGACAGACCGTCAGTAGACCACAGTGCCAATGCAGGGTTGGGAACGACGCCAGAGCGGGATGGCGATATTCTCGCTTTATAAGAATCGGGAAACTCGAGACGAACAAAAAGCAGAATAGGAACAAAATGCATTAAATGCAGTTTAAAAAAGTTTTCATTCTCAAGAACTCGAAAGTATATCAACATTTTAGTAAAATTATTATTTACATTTAAATCGTTTAAATGCTATTCAAAAATTGTTTGAGAAGCCGAATGGACATCGCTTGAAATTCTTTTATTGTAGTTAAATGTTTATTCACAGACTCCAGATGGTCAGAGTGTTATAGCGTTGTCATTAAAATTAAATTAAATGATTTTATAAATAATTTTAAATATCTCAACAAAAACAAGTCTTTACAATTTGTAAAACGCCACTTTCTCATCTGTAAATATTCGCGAAAAAAAAGAAAGTTTTTCTCTTATAATCTAACACTATATTTATAGTATTTTGATCCTCAGCTCATCGAATTTTAACATCTTTTTCAAGTTTCGCCCGATACTAATAATTAGAGTTATCTCGCCATCCTGCACTGCTTTTTGAATGCATCAGGGCAGCAGCCAATGGAACATCACCAGCTGCTAGCAGACACCGAACATCGAATGCTGTGAAATAATGCGCTGATTGATAAAATATAACAGGTTAAAGTTTAGTTAAAATAACTTAAGTATTAGATAAAATTAAATAATCGCTTAAGCATAAATAATAAGGTTGTAATGAAGAAAAACTCTTACGGACGTTTCATTTACAATACAATATAAATTATTGTAATTATTGTCGTGTATAATATAATAAATGGTTCAAGTAATATATTAAATGTACCAAGTAATCTATATTGCGTATGTTCGTGCTCGCAAAACTGAAAAAGTAGTAGGTTGATCGACTTGAAATTTTGACACAACGTTTTTATATTCAAATGAAATGTTGACACAACGTTGCATTCGAATCCGCGCGTGTTTTTATATTAAAAATATATTTTGGTAAATAATAAAATATACATTAAAAAGAAATTTTGATAGAACGTTGCATTTGAATACGTGCGTATTTTTATATTAAAAATTAAATTTGACACAACGTTGCATTCGAATACGCGCGTATTTTTATATTTAAAAGAAATTTTGACACAACGTTGCATTCAAATACGCACGTATTTATATATTTAAAAAAAAAATACACAACGTTGCATACTATAATAAAGCATTCAGGTCATATACCTATATATATATATAATGTACCTACTAATCTACATTTTATAAATCAAATTAAAATAATTTTACGAATACCAACTGGCAAAATGCTAAGTATTAAGTAATATAGAAACATTGTGATAAATGTCGCGTATATGTAAACAAAAGTGAGTTTAATGATTACACTTTCACCCGCGAAGTTTAAAGCACCTGACGTTTTGGCGATATTGTCCAAGTGACAACCGCCGATGTCCAGAGTTTCTTTTGTTGTAATGTATATAACAACCGCAGTAGTCTCCAATTTCGTAATACAGCTAGTCTCTACTTAAAATGTATATATATATATATATATATATATAAGTTATTTTGTTAGGACCAAAGGAAATAATACAATTGCGTAAACTTATTGATTAATTTTATTAAATTTTAATTTGTCGTATCCAATTGGAGGATTGACCAAACTTGGCCGTGTCAAAAGTATATATCTAATAGACTATCTAACGTAGCAATATTGTTATTTTTTTCATTTTTAATTTAATTAACTACTATCATTTACTCACATATTTTGAATACTCTAACAGTCTGCGAAAAATCATTTATCCTAAATTTATTTAGGATATGAAACGGGTAGCTAATCGGTATCTCCTTAAATAGCATTTTTAAACTGAGGTCGTTCAACATTTTATTTCTAGCGAAGAAAAGATTATAATGCTGAATATTTTTGATATTGCCATATTTAAACATAAGGCAAACGATGGTTATGGTATTTTAGAGTACGAGTTCGCACTAGGAGCATAGAAATATCACGTTTTAAAATGCCGCTACCTACTTAATTGGCAAGGCTGATCATCATATTATTGTTACGAAATATAACATTGTTGTACGGTTTTACATAATTATAGTTAATATACGATTAGTGTACGAAATTATGGGATTGTTGAAAACATTTCGAACAAACATACATTGACGAATTCTATATGCGAAGAAGGAACCCTTTCGGAACGTTTCAATTTGACATGAGAGGCAACGGAAATGAGAGTCTCTTAATAGCGAATGCAAAAAATACAAAAACGATTAAATAGCGTAAGAGTTCCTAATGGGGCTGCAGTTATGTGATTTTTAAGGTTATTTATAATTATCACCATAATATTGTGTGTATAACATACAGCCTATTTCATAGAAATACACATTTATTACTATTTTATCATCTTATATTCTCAGTTGTTTAGGGTATGCTAAATCCAACATAAAAGAGTGTATACTTAACATGCTCGTACAAAATCACGACACTCAAAGCAAAGCCAACGTAGCCCTACACAAAGTACGCTTGACTATAATCCAAAAGTCATTTGAGTATTAATGTCATTAAACTATTTAATGACCTTATAAAGTCAATACGAGATGTAGAACCAAAAATGTTCGAATATAGTGTTAAACACTAGCTCATCACACACGCTATTTAGAAGGTGGGCGATCTCGAAAAAATATTATAGTTTCTACTTATCATTGCTTTAAGATACCTCTACTATTCTTATGTTAAAACATACGAGTACGAGGTAAATATCGCAGAAATAATTTGATGATATTTGCTTTCTCATTGTATTTTTTGTCAAATCAAAATCAAATCGCATTCATGGCCTTTAAAAACTTTTACATAGTTGTTTAGACACTTTATATAGCTGCTTAATGTTAAAATAACTTTAGAATGTATATCAAATATTTTATAAGAGACTCGCCACACAATTTCCATATGTCGTTTTACATATGTGATTATTTTACCTCAAATTTGTCTGACTTTGGTTATTATTAGTATTATTTTTATTAATTATTTGTTGCGTTTGTTTTAGGCTATTAACTCCTTTGATTTTAATAATTAAATGTTATATTCATATTTTGATTATTTGTGATTTAAACATTTATTATTGCTATATATCCAACAGTATTTTTTTTTTCAATTTTGGATAATAAAACACTTTGTATATTTTTTAAAACATCCGTTAAAATTGACTTCGTTACAACCTTATCGAACAGTAAAATAAATCTTTGAAATAATACAGGTATTTTAGTAATAAAAATAAAATAAATGTGAATGATATGACAATGAGTTAGAACTCAAAATTTTTTTGAAAACAAAAGATTTTTTTAAAACAGAATCTAAACAAAAACACGTAAGCCAATTTAGAAAGATTAGAATTAGAGTAATGATGAAGAGCAGTTGACGACATGATGATACATCCTCTCGATTTTGGGATCAGATTTTGACGTCCTCGCCGACGCGCTTCCTAGATCCGCCCCCTAAATGATCACACAAAGAACAAAAACACTAACAGAATACATATGATCATTCCGATGGAAGGAATAGAGAACACAGTCGATGTGCTTAGCGAAATCCTGAAACTAGATGCATGTTAAGAACACGATAGGAAACAGCTGCAGCCAACGAAGCTTGTTCTGACGAAAGTAATGATTTCACAAACGAATTGCTACTTTTAGGTTTCGTTCATTCAGAATACGCTTGTAAATCGTTTCACTATTACTCTCCGCGCGCAAGCACCGAGTACTAATACTGGGAGAAAGCGGGGTATGAAGCGATGGTTGGGGCAGCGTAATCCGCCCGTTTTCCGAGCGCCTAAGTCCTCGGAGCTTACGCGTGGACTGTCAAGATGTGGTTGAATTCAACGGTTCTTGATCTGGTTAAACGGTCGGCAACTGATCGATCGTCATCGACTGGTCGCATAACGAAAGGTATTTTTGTATTGCTAATGCATAAATTATTAAAAATATATATTTTGTTATGGTTTCTCATTCTATATATTATTGTTCTGTGATTTTCAACATGTATCACGCTCATGATTACAAAAGGGGTCGGATAATCCAAGTAGTCACTCGGAATACCCGAGCATGAGATTTTACCATGAGTGGCTGCTGTGTGAGCAATTTATATCGGCGTGCCCTTATAGATAATCAATCCCACTAGGATATCGGGGTTGAATATAGCCTACTAGCTGACCCGTGCCCACTTCGTTGGGCGGTAAAACTTTTTACTTGTGATGAAATTATGAGTGTGGTTTGGTTATTACTGAGTGCTATGATTTATTTCCTGACTGCCAAAAGAAGGGTTATATTTTTACTGCATATGTATGTATTTGCATGCCAATTTGACTATATTACCGTTATTTGTGAGTGTCTTCTTGTGAATGTCTTATTTATGAGTGTCTTATCTCTTTAACCATTTATGCAGTAAGAGTGAAATTATATGCAGTAAAAGGGGAAAGTCTTTTGTTTTAAACACTTGAGACGATAAATTTACTTATTTTGATATGAATACATAATTGTTGATAATATGACCAATAAACATGACCTAACGATTAAAATTGTTTTTTTAATTTAAAAAACTACTTTTTGTGACTTAAATATAAAAGTTAAATATATGCTGTCGCTGACTTTTTTGTAGGCATTATCAAGCTCTACAACTTTTCTCTAGAACTTAATCATATATCTCTCATCGTTAAGGCAGCGTTAGTTAGAAACGTTTTCGTTCGATCGTTTTTTCTCCGACTTACTTTGCAAATCCGACAACCACAAAAAGTATTTTCATTTTTCGAATTAATATATAGCCTATGACACTCACAAATAACGTGGCTTTCTATTGGTAAATAAATTTTCAAAATCGGTTTAGTAGATCCAGAGATTACTTCCTACAACCTCACAAACTTTACCTCTTTATAATATTATTAGTATAGAAAAGCAGATTGTATGCGTGCATCAACAAAAGGTAGGATCTCCGATTTTCCATACTAATATATTCGGCCATGCCCGGACAAAATGTATTAGGATATATGTGGGGATAAACAAAATTAAAGATGAAGTTCCGAGTGCCTAAAAAAAATCTTTTGGCCTTTTTCTATCTGTAATACATATGACTTTCCATGGGGCTCCATAAAATTCAATTGAATTCAAGCTTGAACCAAGGCAACACAAAACATTCAAACTTGACAAATTGCGGGTATTTCGTATAACAGGTTCAAAACTTCTCGATGCTAATTTGCATGTTAAGTCGATGTTATAATGCGTTTCCATGACAATCGTTGAAAAAATATCTCCTTTAATTATAAGTATAATCCACAAATTCTAAACTTTCTCTTATCCCTTCTCTTTCTTTACATTATTTAGGCAGATTTTCATTTATATATTAATGTATGTATGTATATATGTCAATATGTATTTATATCCTATTATAGAATTTATTTATTTGCTTTTTGCATTAGGTATGTATAAAATGTATAACATTACTTTAAACTAAAAAAAATTTTAAATTTTTATCGTATCTTACAGCGCCTACTCTAATTTTGGCGCCGGTTATCAATTTAATATATCGGTCGACTAAAAGATTGTTTAAGTAGCAATTAGTCATCCATTGTACGTATATTATTTTTATTGTGTAATAATGAGATCATTTTATTTCATTTATTTTAATGCAATAACGTCAATTATATGACTGGGGTGCCGCGAGGAAAATCTATTTCTCTTGCGGTTGCCACGACTTGGATGAGTTTGAGAAACCTGCATTCGAGGGTGAGTTGATAGAAAGTGTGGTTTTTTAGATAATTTAACATGATGGGGTTGATTATTTTACGAGGTACATAAAAAACTGTTGCGTCACCTCAAGGCTTTCCCGGCAAGCAGACAACACCCCTCCCCCACGCGCTAAACGCCTAACTTCCACCCTTTAACCCCCCTCCCCCCCTCCAACCCTCTCCACTTCTCCCCCCCCCACCAATCCTACCTCAAACCCCCCTAAGCTACGCAACGCCCTGACTCCCTACTTCCCTCCCACCACGCCTCAGCAGCCTAATGCACCCCACCCTAAACCCTTCTCCCCCACCAAAGAAATTAATCCTCCCCGCTCAAACCCCCAGCACCACCCATTCCTCCCCCTCCGAACACCACCCTTCAAAACCCCTTTTGCACCCTAAGTACTATTAAAGCACATTTGATAAGGCGTTATAGAAACCCACGGAAGAAAAAGAATATTTTTTTCTTCCGAAACTTTATACGTACTTGAGTATGAATTAAAGCTAGATAAGGCGGGATAGGAACCCAAGCAAAAAGAAGAATATCGGAAGAAGAAGAATATTATCGTCCAAAACCTTATACATCCTGAGTACTTGGGTATCTAATAAAATACTCTAGATAAGGCGGGATAAGAATAATATTCGAAGAAGAAGAATATATTTTTCCGAAACTTTGTAAATCCTGAGTATGAATAAAAGCGTTCAAGATAAGGCGGAATAGGAATCCAAGGAGGAATAAGAATATCGAAAGAAGGAGAATATTTTCATTTCGATAAATTATGTAATATTTTCTTAAATACGGTATTATAAAGATTTTTTTTTGTTGCTCGTACACGAGATATTTCAAACAAATTCACAACGTGATTTTGGTCCAACGAGGCATCTCTGTACCGAATTTTAAGTCTCTAACTGTAATATGTCCAGATTGAAATATGACTAGCGCGCCTTCTGGTGGACCGATTTCAACTAAAATCTTTTCAATTCTTGCCATGACCGAATGATGCCTGCATGCCAAATTTCAACTCAATCGGATAAAGCATTTGGGCGCTATCATGGAGGAATACCCGGAATACATACACACACAGACACACAAATACACAGGCACATACCCACAAACACACAAATACACAGACACACGGAAGTGCGTCCTACCTAATAAAAAAGGGATGTGAAATTTAAAACGCAGTATAATATTCTACAGGTGAGTTTTAATTAACCGGCATCCTTCAAGTGGGTAAATAAGTACGAGCAAATAAGCAACTATTGATTAAAAAAAAAAAAACAAAAAAATGATCTGAATAAGATTTGTTTTGTTTAGTTTTTTATTTAAAAATTTACACACACTACTGTTAAATATAAGTTTGACAAGCGTTTAAGCACGCTGCGCCATCTAGCGGTAGGCAAAATATCTAATAAACAATATTAGCGATATTCTACCTACCGCTAGGTGGCGCATCGTATTAAATGGTTTTTATACTATTTTTCAAAAAATGCTTTTTTCTAAATTTAAAAAAAGAAACTTATATTTTTTTTGTTATTACTACAATTTTTATCATTAGTTGCTTCTTTGCTGGTACTTAATCGCCCCCTTCAAGGATACTGCTTAACTGAAACTCAGCCTATATATTCATAGCTATATGCCTGTATATTCAAAATAAAAAAATAAAAAATATATCATAGTTACATCTAAGTCACCGGTCTCTAATAGCACATTTTGTCAGCTCCGGTGAATAGTGATTTTCATCATCACGATACGAGGAATAAATCCAATTTCCACATGAATCGAAAGCGACTTAGCAAAGTGCGATACAGTTTTATTCACCAAAATTTGTCCTTCTATAATAAGATTCCAGAGCAAATAAAAAGCCTTGGAGAGGACCAATTTAAAAAGATAAACATGTATAATTTGGTAAGAAACCCAATATATGGTATAAGGGAGTTTGAAAATTCTGAGTTTATTTTCCAAGTTGATGATTAATGAAATGCGTAAAGTTTTAAACACAATGGTATTATGATAGCTGACATTATAATTTTCATATAATTTATTATACATTTATTCATTTTAAAAAAATACGAAGGCATATTGCTGGATTGACAATACAATATATATTTTTTGATTATTCTACATAGAATTCGCATTTCTATTTTAATATATTATTTTCCCTGTCTCTTAAATCACATTAGTATATTTTGATTATTTGTATGCAGGTAATATTGAATATAATACTATAGCCATGACAACTATCACGATAGTTATGTTTTTAATAATGAAATATTTAGCATTTAATTTTGTGACGCATCCAAGTGTAGGAATGCCTATCTACTGTAGTAATTGATTGTATTGTATTGTATTGTATTGTCAAGTACACCATTCAAACACAAAACTGGACAAAAGAACAACTCTTTCATTTAGTATAATAGGCAATGCACTTATATTTAATATACGGTAACTTGTATTCCGTTGCCTGGTAGCCGCTGAATTTACAGTAGTTGCTAACTTCATCAGTGATGATCCAATTAACTGCCGTGAATCTTCGTTGTCAATCAGAAGTTTTGCTGCAGGAAGAGCCAGGCGTAACAACGTCCAGTCAATTCCCCTCTCCCCAACCAACTTCTCCTTCTCCCGCTGCTGCTATAGCAGTCTGTTTCGGGCGCTTAAAGTTTAACTTGGCTGTTAAGTGAGAATGCGCCATGCGGTTAACCGACCCGCGCTGACTTGTCGACGACGGGGAGGCCCCCACTTTAATTCTAATTGTTACAGATTTAACCTCTGACGCAATCTGAGTGGATCGGCTGTAGTTAGTTATGTTACATATAGGTCACAATATATCTGGTATGTGGATCTTGTGGGATGCGGGGTTTGCTTCCGTGCGTTCCGGGAGTTTTCGGACAACTGGGTGTCGAATTGGGAGGATTTGAGGCAGCGGGGCTCTCCCCCTCGTAACGGTGCTGTCCGTGGACTGCTTCATCGCCCGATGCCGTCCGTATCGTAACGTGACGTCCCAACCGCCCCTGTGGGTGCGTGTCTTTTGCAGGTTCTCCCGGTCTAAATGCCCCCGATGGCGCAACTGATGCCGTTTTCTGCGGTAAGTTGGCCTCGCACATAGCCAATTGGATACACCGCCACAAATCACCAGCACTACATATAAATATCAATAATCTATACCAATATTATAAAGAGGTAAAGTTTGTGAGGCTGTAGGAATTAATCTCTGGATCTACTGAACCGATTTTTTTACCAATAGAAAGCCACGTTATTTGTGAGTGTCATAGGATATATATTAATTCGAAAAATTAAAAGACTTTTTCGTGGTAGTCGGATTTGCAAAGTAAGTCGGAGAAAAAACGGTCGAACGAAAATGTTTCTAACTAACGCTGCCTTAACGATGAGAGATATGCGATTAAGTTCTAGTGAAAAGTTGTAAAGCTTGATAATGCCTACAAAAAAGTCGGCGACAGCATATGTTTAACTTTTATATTTAAGTCACAAAAAGTAGTTTTTTATATTAAAAAAATAATTTAAATCGCTAGGTCATGTTTATTGGTCATATTATCAACAATTATGAATTCATATCAAAATAAGTAAATTTATCGTCTCAAGTATTAACAAAAGACTTTTTTCTTTTACTGCATATAATTTACCCTTTACTGCATAAATGGTTAAAAAGATAAGACACTCACAAATAAGACACTCACAAGAAGACACTCACAAATAACGGTAATATAGTAAAATTGGCCTGCAAATACATACATACATACATTTTCAGTAAAAATATAACCCTTCTTTTGGCAGTGAGGAAATAAATCATAGCACTCAGTACTAGCCGAACCACACTCATAATTTCATCACAAGTAAAAAGTTTTACCGCCCAACGAAGTGAGCACGGATCAGCTAGCCTAGTATATAAGAGAAACCTAATTTGCAAAACTGTTTTAAATAGTAGGTTATTTTGTAAGTTATAGGTAAATATTCTTCTGATGAAAAATAAACGGTTCACGGGGGAGGGGGTAGAAACCCGGAGAATCTTCCTCCATATCTCCGTTTGTTCACCCCTCACGCGCTACCATTTCGGTACGCGCAAGGTTGTTGTTGCACGACATCCCGGGCAGATAAAACGACCCATGTCGTTTGAACTGCCCGGGTGGTGGGCGGGGTTTCTTCCCCCGCCTGTCACCGCGTAAACATATAATAAGGTCACAATGCATGCACAGTGATATACATTCGTCGTTAGCTGTCTGATGAAAGAGAAGGTCGTTAAACTGAATTGGTCTCACTCCAACCATTCTCTCGTCCAACTTTTTTTTGCGAGTGAGAAAATTTGTGACATGACGTTTTATGAACACCCGGATGTACCTTACACGAACTAGAGGAAAAAGGTTAAACCTATCGCTCTAACGCTTTGCTCTGTCCCGTTTGAATAAACTAATTTACAATTTTATTTCATCGTTCATACCTAGTGAGGTGGTAAACCGATATGTCAAAGAAATGAATTTTCTTTCTAAGCTAGGTGCAATATGTACACTTATTGTAAAATGTTTTTGTGCTAGGATAAGATTTTTTTTTTGCAACCCCCCCCCTCCCCCCCCCCCCCCCTTTGCGCCCCGCCGATATAATCTGCGTCTGCCGGAATTCTGAAGCAATGATACGATATACGATTGTCGTACCTGGACGATATTTTTAATTTGTCTACAACGGGCGATACGATATTTTAGTATTTTCTCGTATTTTTCGTGGTATTAAAATAGCGATTTTTCAATATAATGTAGGTATTTTCTTAAATACGGCGGTATTAGAATATTTTATTTGTCGCTTATAAGAGATATTCCAAACAAAATTTGACTTTGATATGAAGAATGTAGTTTTCGCCCTACGACGGATCTGCGTACCGAATTTCAAGTCTAAGTACAATATTTTGAGACTGAAGTATGACTAGCGCGCCCTCTGGTAGACCGGATTCAACCACAATCTTTTCAAGTCTTGCCATTACCAAATGATTCCTGCATGCCAAATTTCAGCTCAATCGGATGAAGCGTTTGGGCGCTATCGTGGAGGAATACACACACACACATGCAGACAGACTTCAGTCTGGAAATGGTTCTGATAGCTTCGGTGGGGATTTCCAAATCTATATCTCGAAAAAATGCGCTTTTGCAATACTTTCTCTCTGCCAGGAAAGTAAAATATTATAAAACCAAGTTATTAAAAAAATATATTATTCCATGGTACAGTAGCCTCGCCTGCTAAATATTTAAAATACAGACTATAATTAGATTGCTAATAACAGAAAACAAGTAACACGAGCCGACAAAACAAACTGGAGAATTCATTAGGCTAATGTTTTGGCACGCCGGGGAATACCCGAAGCGACGCGCTTAGCCGGCTACCCTCTAATTATTATTAACCCTGCGGTTGTCGCGTATCAGCCTCAAATAGCATTTTGGCTGTTCAACGCTGTCTGAGGTTGACATGTTTTTTTATCATTTCTAGCTCGTATAATAAATAAAAAAATTCGTAGAGAAGTCCTATAAAATCCTAATCCCCACCAGGGAAGACTGGAAGAATCCGCAGTGGCTCCAAAGCCACAACACGGACGCCTGGTTCACCGACGGATTAGGAACAAATGGACGTTTTGGGGGAGGCGTGTACGTACCCAAAAACAACCACAGAATCAGCATCCCCCTTGGATAATATGCCACGGTTTTCCAAGCCGAGGTGTTTGCCATATTAGAATGCAAAAAAGTCCAAAGTCGACTTGAGGTAAAAAATAGAAAAATACGTCCAATCTGTTCTGACAGCAGAGCAGCATTGGACGCTCTGGCTAAAGCCACCACAGGATCTTCTGTGGTGTGGGACTGCATGCAAGAGCTAAATGAATTAGGAAAAGCCAACAAAATCACATGAATATGTACACCGGGCTATCAAGGCATAACCGGCAATGAAGAGGCCGACAGACTGACGAAACTGGGCACACTGGAATGCTCGGTAGAGCCAGTTGTTGGTATCCCTTTCGCTACAGGTTAGAAAATCTAAGGAACTGCTTGGAGCAGGAATATCAGGCATCCTGGAAACAAAGCCAGGGATGTCGCCAGCCAAAATCCATGATAGAGCAACCCTTTTCAAAAGAACACCAAGACCCTACTTGACATGAGCAAGAGGAACCTTAGGACCCTTATCGGTCTCGTCACCAGGCACACGACCCTTAAAGCACATCTATTCAACCTTGGCTTGACCGAGAGCAAGGACTGCCGAATATGTGGCGAAGAACCTGAAGAGAGCATACACATCGTTGGTCGCTGAACAGGCCTCGCCGCAAAAAGACACAGTTTACTAGGACGAGTCTTTCTCGAACCCAGCGATCTGCCCAACTTGAAGGTCAGTGATCTGCTTGGACTGGTAAGCAGTACCGGGCTACTAGCTGACCACTGACTTAACCACAACGTGGGTAGTGTAATGGTCATAAAACCATTACGGGTTTAACAAACAATATAATAAACAATTATTGCCAAAATTAGTTAACAAAAATAAAATAACAATAATATAGGATACAAGCGAATTTTATCGCACAATAGGCATCACTAGCGATTAGATGGAACACGGGTGTAGAGAATCGCTAGTGAGAGTAGTTTTTTTTTTGGCCCGAAGCACTCGCCGGGAAAGGTCGTCGTTTCAGCGCGGCGGTCGGTTTTTGCCTCGCGGCGATTACCGGCCGCCGGAGCTCATTTCACGACTTCGAAGTGGCCTACCTACATCTACGAATAAAATATAAAAGTCAAAGTCATCTTTAGAAATTATAACTAGAATCAAGTGCGGCGCAGGCAAAGCATTCCAGCGTGATCTCCACATCCTATTTGGGGCAAGTGGATTATATTCTCATTTTCGGTTTTTTTTTAAAGTAAAATTCGATTTCTTTTATTCTAACTTGCAATACCACAATCGTGCAATACTTTTAGTCCTTCAGACCCGTCTTGCACGACATATACGTGCTAACCCGTTTTTCTGAATATAGGAATCCGTAGTTTCTAATATAGGATCAACGATAGACACCGCCAATAAATCTAAAATCATTTCGGCGATCTCTACTTAAAATGTAGGCTGTAAAAATATATAAATATAATTAAAATCCACGTTAGACAATCTTGGGATTAAAACGTGGCGAAATCAGAGTGGCATTGAGTTCTTCCCGAGGCAATTAAAAATCAGATAAATTAATAAAATAGCTTATGAAGTAAAATACCAAATTATAGATAAATATAAATGCAAGTCATCGTCAGGGAATACGTAATATTTCCAAATTTAAATATCAGGGAAAATGATAGAGCAAAAAGACTACCGTCGTTTACGATAGTTGAAAGTGCAGCGTACCCGACACTAAAATTGCCAAATCATTGTAGGGCAAAAATAGGAAAAACCAGTTACGAATAATGCTCATCGAAACACGGGTAAAATGTAATAATTGTAACGTACGCTCGTAAAAATCTCGCAAGGCCTTCGACGATCGACGGATTAAAATTAAGTTTCATAAATAATATAAATATTCAATATCACACATATAGTTTCGGGAAATGTCTTCGCAACAGGTTATAGAAAAATAAATAGTAAATTTGGGTCGAAAAAGTATCTTTTATTTTACTCATAATCATCTCAATATCAGAATAATTTCAATTTTAAATATCATCATATATCATATATTTCATTTTCATTTTTTTATATAAATAAAATAGAACAAAAAGAAACCATAAAAGGAAAGGATTGGTTGAGATACATTTATAAAATATTAAAATCAGTTTCCAGTATTATTTGGGAAAAATCATTAAATTCAGAATTCTTTATTAAGGAAAATAAAGCACACTTATTTATGTTACAAATTAATTTTGCGCATATTCCAGCAAGATTTAATTTAAATTAACCGAATCCGCCGTCGCGTCCGCGCCATCTAGCGGCGAAACGCGGGCATTAGTAGCACAATGCAGGTTGAGCAAAATGATGTCCATCTTTGCTAAGTAACTCGCCGCGCCACCGCTAGAGGGCGTTCGAACGAGAATAATAATATATTATTTAGTAAGGGAAATGGTTCAAATAATTTAGCAATTCAATATCCATAAAAGGCCGTTCATCCCATAGGGATGGTCATCTTACCGTAGACTGGGTCACTAAGGGATTCTAAATACCCCGTGCCTGAGATGGACTGAGCGAACCGACGCAAATCCCGACGCAGCCTACGTACCCCTGCCCCAGAAGAATTCTAAACGGTGGAAGGACTCTGGCACTTGTTCATAGATCCGAAATAAATCTTCTTCTCCTTCCGGGCTGGCGCCCACTAAATAAACAAATCTTTCCATATCGTCCGGAAGTATATTGGTAAAATAATAATATTGTAATCTATAAAATTAACTGATATATTAAAAATTATTCGGGTCTCATGACAAATTGGCGCCCAAAGTGGGTCTATTTTTCTTTTCAAACTTTCAAACAAATTGGCGAGCCAACGGGGGCTAATTTTTTTTTCAAACATTCCAAACAGTATTCTTTTTCAAAACAATTTTATCTTCTGTTTGACTAAATGACCAAGTTGGACGCATGACAAATTGGCTTCCAACTTGGGGCTTATAGATCTTTTCATAATAATTTATTTTATTGTCCCATCAAATTTTTTTTACAAACAATTTTTTCAAAATAACTCTTACCTTTTGTTTTGAAGTGACCACGCCAGTCGTCTGACAAATTGACGCCTGCTCGTGGGGCTCTTTTTTGTTTTCAAACTTTAGAAACAATTTTTTTTACAAACAATTTTTTTTTTCAAAATAATTTATCTTTTGATTTAAAGCGATCACGCTGGTCGCCTACAAATTTCCCGCCCTCCCACCCTTTCTTTCTTATATATCGCAACTTTTCAAAATATTAATATATTACTGTTGCGAAACTATTATTAAATATTTATTATTATTTTTATACAGGCAACGAACTTGGTACTAATTAATTTTTTTTAAAATATAAAATAAACACAACACACACGTACACGTTTACACACCGGCACGCCCTTAAAACACTTTAAAATTTTAATAAAATTTTCATAAAATATTTATAAATACAATTTTCATATAACATCTCTAATATATGATTCAGTTTTAGCTTTTATAAACGAAAGATAAACATTGCGTCAACTATAATAATAGCAAAAATTTCTCTGTTCTTATATAAAATTGCAAGCACTTATACATTGACATGGAATACCTAGCGTCGCAAGTGAACCATAAGGAACTCTAACAAATGTGAAAACTAGAAATACGTACGAACACTACTGTGTGCGTCGAACAGTACATGGGCTTTAGGCACTTAGGAAAATTACGATTACAGGAAGTTTAATATATCTGATAGTGACAAAATAAGTAAATGAATGAGAAACAAAACACTGCAAACAAAAACGTAAAGAAAGGAATAAACTTTAGGAAAAACGAAACAAACTAATTTTGAAAAATAATAATATTAAATTATGGTAACAAGGAACTACACTTAGAGGTGCACACGAATACAGGGTGTCAAAAAAATAATACACGCAGTAAAATTTAAAACTTACTTAACCTCATGCAAAGTTAAATAACGTATAATAACTTAGAATCAACACTTAGAAATATACCCTGATATACAGGGTGGTTCAAAAAAAAATTTTTTTTTTCTTTTTAATAAATTTTAATTTTGTTTTTTTTTCTCTTTAACTTGTATTTCTTTCATGTGAATCATCTTCTAGCTTTAACACTTAAATATGTACTAATAATTTTCAGCATTCATCTTACACACTTGAAATTTTTAAATTGCATCTAACACACGACTTCACACTGTTCAACTATAACAAGATTTGAATTTAATTTCTTTTTTTTTCTTCTCAAAACACTTACACACATAAATTTGGTAAGTGGTTGACACATTGAGCATATCGGGAAGCAATCGCAAAATGGCACCCAGGAAAACAAATGTTTAGTTTCATTCCAGAAGAAAAATCCAAAATAGCAATAGACAGTCCACAGGAATTCGCAAAAGGACTCGAGACGCTCGCGGACGCATATGACGTCGTGCGGGAAAGACTCATGGAAGCTTTCAAAGATAACGCCTCAAAAATATAACCTGAGGAGAAAGCACGTCGAATTCTCAGTCGGTGATTTCGTATGGGCGAAAAATCACATGCAATCGCGAAAAGCAGAGTTTTTCTCAAACAAACTAGCGCCCAGATATTCAAAATGCAAAATCATCGCGAAAAAGTCCCCCATAGCCTATGTATTGGTTGACGAACACGGCAAAAATCGTGGGACGTACCACATAAAAGACCTGTGTAAAAATTAGGGTCACACAAAAAAATACGCAGAACATTTCACATTGCAAATAACATTCGCATAATATCCACATGTAATCGGGAATATGCAAAATCACAAAAAGCAACGACTATATTGGGTACACCGTGAGATAGTTGCAAGTGAAAAGTAAAAGAAAAAATATAAAAACAGAGCAAAAATACAAAATATTAAGTAAATAAATGTAACAGATAATGTATATAAGTATTCGATACAAATATTCATGGCCAGAAATAATAAACACAAGTAAAGAATAACATAACAGATACATAAGGGCGTAGCATGATAAAAATAAAAACACATACAACACTAAATTTTCAATAAGTAAAATAAATAAATATATAATTTCACATACAATAGATAACATCATTAAAAAAAAAAAAATTTTTTTTTAAATAAAAAAAAAATTTTTTTTTCTTAACATCTTATCCGGCTAAGAACCCGGATTGTCTAAAAAAAAAAATAGGGAGAAAGAATAGTACCAAGTTTCGCGTCAAAATATATTTATATAAAATATCATATATATGTATATATCTAACATATAATATAGTAAAAAGGAGCCATGCGGATAAGTCTAAGGATTGAGATACTTCTATACCTATCATTTTATACTATATATTTGCATATAAGCAAAAACTGAAGGGTTCGGTGATCTAACCCTGCTCATGGAGTAAAAACACCTGGGTGCTTTATACCCGTCTATTGTAAACATCACCTGACATGTAGAATTAAAATTTACTTTGATCAGCTCTGAAGGATACAAATTATTTTATATTATTATATATTAAATAGAGTATACCGGACGTTAAGCCGTTCGCGTTCAAATTAAAATTGTTCACGGACAGGTCCTAAAATTCATTTCTGAATAAACTCTACTATTATTATCTAATTTTTACTATTATGTAATTACATGGCAAAACTGCTGACATTTCTAATTAGCGACTAGAATGTTCACGATAAAAAAACCATTGTATATTACAACATATAGCTACAGAATGATCTCGTCCGATCCTGAATTTATCAGGACATGGAATATTTTTTCCATACCATGAATTGTTTTTATTGTCTTTTTTCTTCAAAAAAGACTTATAGATTTTCCGTTATGTCCCGCTGAAACGCTGCTCAAAATTAGTTTGTCCATGAACGCTCATAGTTAGTAGCGAATTAATCTTAGCTGAACACGTAATTTCTGATGAAGTGTACAATACTGTAGAGAAGAATCATTTTGTACTGTCAAGAATTGGTAAAAATAATAAATACAAAGCAGTCAGTTTTGGTATGAAAGGTTGTATGTCAGGAAGATCTAGTATGGGGAGGTAAGAAAAGAGAATGAACAGATCACGAAAGAGAAAAACTTAAGCTAAATATTGAAAATTCTATCATTCACACTCAAGACAACAATAATAACATCTCAGTAAAATATATGTTCAACACAAACATTAAATTCGGAAGGCTTAAAAACCTGATAAGTTAAATAAATTCTTGCCGAACAAGGTATATAAGATTTACTATTAACTTACTACTACTAGAGTAAATTACGTAGTTAATATGCGCTTTAGATCGCAGAACAGTCACCATATATAGTATCATAAAATTTTTTTTTAAAAAAATCTAAAGATTTCCCATATTTTTCTATTAAATTAAAGACTATAGTGTCCACGCTTCCGCATGAATTAAAATTATGTGGATCGACGTCTATTATTGTTTCAACAGAGACTGGTCACCAATATATAGTTCATTTCTATACAAAAAAACTTATAAATATTTTTAAAAGGGAAATCTCATATATATATATATATCTTATATTTCACTCGGGGAGACCAATACCACTGAGACGGTGAACAATCTATTATATGAAAAATTATCAATGTCATTGGAACCCTCACCATGACATACCTTTAACAAAAATACTTGGTGTAAATTATATAAATGATTTTTTTTAATAAATTAAATATAAATGTGCGAGATACTGTCCACGTCTCACAACACATAAATTTCATATAAATATACACTCTTCAATTTTTCCATACTCTTAAAAAGATATCACGCTAGAAATCTGCCCATAATTTATTAAGCCAGCCACACATATGAATAAAGATCGACGTTGAGACATAATTTACTTTGTAACATTTGATTTTGTAGTAATTAAGATAAGCTCTCACAAGAAGTGGAGCGTTATCAAAATGTTTATTTTTCTTTTACTTAAATATTGAAATACGAAAAACCTCAACACTTGTTTGAAGAAGAAAATCTGAAAAATCGGAAGGTGTATCCATACGAACACCTAATAAAATATAGTCTTAAATTTAGTTACTGGAAGCTTATTTGAAAAGCAATGTGGGAGAATTTTTGTTTAAAAAAAAAAGTAAAATAAAAATGTTTTTTTTTATTAAATAGTAAGAATAGATGTAATAGTTTAAAAATTTCGGTAATTTGTAAAGAAAACGCAGAAGCACGTCTCTTTTGTTCCGTCAAAATTTTCGAAATAAAAATAAAGTTGTATACGAGAATATGCCCTTCCTGTCAAACCCTTCCTAATGAATTGCCAGCCAACCGCAATCCTAGTAAAAAATAAGAGACCATATGATGCAGCAAAGAAAATTATACATTCCAGAAAGAGACAGAGCGACGAGAAAGAGGACGCCGATAATAAAAGGACAAAATGGAAACGCTATATGGCAGCTGGAAGAGCCACGACGCGGACGACAGAGATCAGCAGCAATGGCTCACGACTCCTCGAAAGCGCAGCACACCCATACAAATAGCAAAGGAAGATACCGAGGATCGACCGAAGTAAATAAGATCCAATCACGCTTATCCGACTCCAGACCACGCAGAAACCTAAGGTAAAAAGTCGAATTATTTCCTTTTTCACCGCAACAGGAAGGCCAGGAGGCACGTAAATAGACGAAACTACCTATGACGTCAGCACCGGCAACATGCGACCTGCAGTATTACCAGGGACGGTATCGTGGACCGACCAGTAAAGCAAAACGGACAAGCGCGTGAACGAGACAATTCCCCCAAGATTGTGAGAGAAAATGCGGACTGCATTGTTTAGATAGAGACTAATATACCAATCGACAGTGCATTGATCTTCAATTCAGTGTAGCAACTTTTGAAAAAGTGCATTTGTGCAGTGAGGGGCAAAAATGGGAAAAACGGGATAAAGAAGTTAGAAATTGGACAAAATTTTAAACATTTTTTTGAAACAGTACATCTACACTTCGATAGACTTTATAAAAGCATCAGATGATGTGTCCAGATTTACATGTATAAATTGACATTTTCGTGTTCAAGCTCCGAAGCAAAAAGCTTTGGGAGCGAACCTCTACTAATATGACTTTCTTCTCTACATCTCTTACCAAGGTGACGAGTTCCGGACGTAACGAGGCAAAGACGACAATTGAGCATCATATGGGCTAATACAAACACAAATGAAGGAAAAATTCATAAAAGGAAATACGGCAAAACGGCAGACAATGACAAGACCCTGGACGGAGCGGAATAGACGACACAGGCCACTGTATTCACTGTATCAAAATTGTAAAATGTAAGGTTATAAAGGACGTGTTTCGCAGAGCATTTTTTCTAACTTGGATAAATAGCTTTCTTTTAATAACTTAGTAGAAAATCGGAAAACCTCAAAAATTTCCAACTTCGGAAAATTTATTATAAAATATAATTTCTTTAAATAATAGGAGACTAGAAGCAGGGGTTATCTCTTAATAATAATGTACTTTAAACTGTCAAGACAAAATATAATAAAACTTTTAGAAATTTTTATGTCGTAGCAAGCGTAGCGCGGCAACTAAAGAACCGTAGCGATGGCTACGCTTTAGGTGGTAGATTCTTATAGTAGTTCGTTTAGTCTTTGGTGTTTAAGGTCTTCGTGGACGAAGACTGAACATCTTTTCCGGCATGTAATGGTCATAAAACCATTACGGGTTTAACAAACAATATAATAAACAATTATTGCCAAAATTAGTTAACAAAAATAAAATAACAATAATATAGGATACAAGCGAATTTTATCGCACAATAGGCATCACTAGCGATTAGATGGAACACGGGTGTAGAGAATCGCTAGTGAGAGTAGTTTTTTTTTTGGCCCGAAGCACTCGCCGGGAAAGGTCGTCGTTTCAGCGCGGCGGTCGGTTTTTGCCTCGCGGCGATTACCGGCCGCCGGAGCTCATTTCACGACTTCGAAGTGGCCTACCTACATCTACGAATAAAATATAAAAGTCAAAGTCATCTTTAGAAATTATAACTAGAATCAAGTGCGGCGCAGGCAAAGCATTCCAGCGTGATCTCCACATCCTATTTGGGGCAAGTGGATTATATTCTCATTTTCGGTTTTTTTTTAAAGTAAAATTCGATTTCTTTTATTCTAACTTGCAATACCACAATCGTGCAATACTTTTAGTCCTTCAGACCCGTCTTGCACGACATATACGTGCTAACCCGTTTTTCTGAATATAGGAATCCGTAGTTTCTAATATAGGATCAACGATAGACACCGCCAATAAATCTAAAATCATTTCGGCGATCTCTACTTAAAATGTAGGCTGTAAAAATATATAAATATAATTAAAATCCACGTTAGACAATCTTGGGATTAAAACGTGGCGAAATCAGAGTGGCATTGAGTTCTTCCCGAGGCAATTAAAAATCAGATAAATTAATAAAATAGCTTATGAAGTAAAATACCAAATTATAGATAAATATAAATGCAAGTCATCGTCAGGGAATACGTAATATTTCCAAATTTAAATATCAGGGAAAATGATAGAGCAAAAAGACTACCGTCGTTTACGATAGTTGAAAGTGCAGCGTACCCGACACTAAAATTGCCAAATCATTGTAGGGCAAAAATAGGAAAAACCAGTTACGAATAATGCTCATCGAAACACGGGTAAAATGTAATAATTGTAACGTACGCTCGTAAAAATCTCGCAAGGCCTTCGACGATCGACGGATTAAAATTAAGTTTCATAAATAATATAAATATTCAATATCACACATATAGTTTCGGGAAATGTCTTCGCAACAGGTTATAGAAAAATAAATAGTAAATTTGGGTCGAAAAAGTATCTTTTATTTTACTCATAATCATCTCAATATCAGAATAATTTCAATTTTAAATATCATCATATATCATATATTTCATTTTCATTTTTTTATATAAATAAAATAGAACAAAAAGAAACCATAAAAGGAAAGGATTGGTTGAGATACATTTATAAAATATTAAAATCAGTTTCCAGTATTATTTGGGAAAAATCATTAAATTCAGAATTCTTTATTAAGGAAAATAAAGCACACTTATTTATGTTACAAATTAATTTTGCGCATATTCCAGCAAGATTTAATTTAAATTAACCGAATCCGCCGTCGCGTCCGCGCCATCTAGCGGCGAAACGCGGGCATTAGTAGCACAATGCAGGTTGAGCAAAATGATGTCCATCTTTGCTAAGGAACTCGCCGCGCCACCGCTAGAGGGCGTTCGAACGAGAATAATAATATATTATTTAGTAAGGGAAATGGTTCAAATAATT
Source organism: Micropterix aruncella (assembly GCA_944548615.1). Taxonomy (NCBI): domain Eukaryota; kingdom Metazoa; phylum Arthropoda; class Insecta; order Lepidoptera; family Micropterigidae; genus Micropterix; species Micropterix aruncella. Next base: position 29,066,268 of record OX155964.1, on the reverse strand, counting down.
TAGCAATTCAATATCCATAAAAGGCCGTTCATCCCATAGGGATGGTCATCTTACCGTAGACTGGGTCACTAAGGGATTCTAAATACCCCGTGCCTGAGATGGACTGAGCGAACCGACGCAAATCCCGACGCAGCCTACGTACCCCTGCCCCAGAAGAATTCTAAACGGTGGAAGGACTCTGGCACTTGTTCATAGATCCGAAATAAATCTTCTTCTCCTTCCGGGCTGGCGCCCACTAAATAAACAAATCTTTCCATATCGTCCGGAAGTATATTGGTAAAATAATAATATTGTAATCTATAAAATTAACTGATATATTAAAAATTATTCGGGTCTCATGACAGTAGTTACAAAAGATCGTATAGATCCAGGTGACTTCAAGGGTTGGTAACAAGCCCCTCACTTTGTTTACTACTACTACTAGCTCGTATAACCATCGACCATAGAACCTCATATGTGTCAAAGGTTAATACAATAATTTTTCATTTTAAGCTATTGCATAGCTTTTATCGCGGGCCTAGGCCAGCGCGGCGACCGAATGAAGAAATTTCTTAACGAAAATTAATGATTTTAAACTGATAATTACGTCTAAATGAGTACTGCTTACGATTCGAAAAAAATATATGTTAAACAAGAAAATTTTCCTAATATTCTTAGCTTTGAATATTTTAGATTTTGTTTATATTACATAGTGTTATTAAATTGTTATATTAGGTCTAACCGAACACAAAAGCGACTACTACGCAAATACTATCTGGCGTATTATTATGAAACCTGCACCATTTTAAAGATAATTTAATTATCTATCTTTTTATCTACGATTTTTTTCGAATAGTCAAAGAATAATATCAGTTTTTTTATGCTTTATCGAATAAAATTCGTGCGCGGCGCTCTATCGGAAGACGTTTAAATTATTCCGAATCGATTCGGAATAATTTCAACGTTTTCCGATAGAGCGCAGTTATCTGATATCATAAAAAATAAAATGTATAAATAATTATAATTGCATAAGTTGTTAAAAATGCTATGCAATAGCTTTACCGCGGCAGTCCCCGAGTGCCACACGTATTTTTTTATTTATTTTTCAAATATATTACTTCTGTCATGAACAAATCCTGGAACATGAAACGTTGTAACCTGCGAAGCAGCGCAATCTAAGCGGTTTGACTGCATTATTGATTTAATAATTATTGATTGATTACCATTGATCTAATTCTTATTTATATAACCAATGCTATAGTACGTTTTGTCAACTCTTTTGCTCTGGTGAAATTAATGGCTATTTATTCGACCATTTATATTGACGTTGATAAGTTATTCATTATCAATGTCATTATATATGCTGAAATTAATTGCTATTAATTTAACCAGACAATGACAATGACAATGAGTGACACTTGCATGTCCACGGCGTAAAAGAGTTGGCCAAATCGTACTATGGGATTTTAAAAATAAAGGAATAAGTGATTTTAACAACCCATGATTTAACCAAAGAAAATAAATAAAATACGTGTGGCACTCGGGGACTGCCACGGTAAAGCTATTGCATAGCATTTTTTAACAACTTATGCAATTATAATTATTTATTTATTTTATTTTTTCTGATATCAGATAACTGCGCTCTATCGGAAAACGATGAAATTATTCCGAATCATTTGCGGCTGCGGAAGCAAATGATTCGGAATAATTTAAACGTCTTTCGATAGAGCGCCGCGCACGAATTTTTTATTCAATAAAGCAAAAAAACCGAATTATTCGAAAAAAATCGTATATAAAAAGATAGATAATTAAATTATCTTCAAAATGGTGCATGTTTCATAATAATACGCCAGATAGTATTTGCGTAGTAGTCGTTTTTGTGTTCGGTTAGACCTAATTTCACAAATTAATTACACTATGTAATATAAACAAAATCTAAATTATTCAAAGCTAAGAATATTAGGAAAATGTTCTTGTTTAACATATATTTTTTTTGAATCGTAAGCAGTACTGGTTTAGACGTAATTATCAGTTTAAAATCATTAATTTTCGTTAAGAAATTTCTTCATTCGGTCGCCGCGCTGGCCTAGGCCCGCGATAAAAGCTATGCAATAGCTTAATAATATTAAAATATTAGTGCCATCTATCTCATTTTATGTATGGATGTTCACATCAGTAAAATAATACGTAGCAATTAGAATACCATCTAGAATTGTCTATTTGCACATCAAAGCGCCTAATTATTATATATTGAAACCTCTATACCACCTTAAAATTGACAGCTTTATGCAAATAATGTTAAAATAATAAGAGCTATGATTTAATAATTCGTTTGTTATTATATTATTCTGTGTTTTGAGATTGGATACCGTATATGCTTGTTTATCGGTCTACTGAAAGTTAGAGAAGGTTAATCAATGTTTGGTATTATGATTGCTATCTACACGTTGCGTTTCATAGTAAAACCCTAGCTGCCAAAACGTATTACAGCATTGAGCAATCTAATAACCTATATAATCAAGGCTTATGTTTTTATAACTTGACTTTTATCATATCATCTCGTTACAGAACAGGTAATAAGATTTAAAAATACAAGTCGTAATATTTAAACTATAGTTTTGTACATAATATAATACACATTTTAATAAAACATACAGAGAAGCGTTTTGCATTCACTATGTTTTATTGCTACTCATCGTTTTGAATATCCTCCTGCTCTTTTTGGCTAACTTCCAATTAGCAGTTACAGTAGAGCGTCGATTATCCGAACGTCGGTCAACCGAACGACCGCTTAACCGAACTGCTGCGGCCGCAGACTCTCGGTTAAAAACAGAACTCTATTGCCATGAATGTGATGAAGAAGACGTTCAAGAATGGATGAGGGTTGATGATGCAGATCCAGGGTATCAAATCATGCAGGACAGCGATATTGTAGACCTCGTGACTGATAATGCTGACGCCGCCAGCACCTCATCGACTAGTGAATCAGAAAATGAAGATGAAAAAATACCTACACCTTCTGAAGCATTTACATGTCTAGATACTGTCCTGCGATGGTTTGAAGCTCATTTAAAGCGACCAGTATCAGATATCTGTACTTAAAAATGTGCGGGAATTAGCTGCTCATAAGCGGGTAGGCTTGCTTCGACAGACTAAAATTAAGGACTTCTTAAGCGTTAATTCGTTCCTCTTCATGTACGTATGTATTACATACACACATCTATTTTGCTCACTGGATTACTACTCACTATTGTAATAAATAAAAAAAAGTTAAAACAGATTACATAGATAATACATAATTAATATGTCCATATATGGTTTTATTACAGTTTTTTATACAGTTCGATTATCCAAATAAATCGGTTTTCCGAACACCCTTGTCCCCCAATTAGTTCGGATAATCGACGCTCTACTGTATATTTAAATTTAAAGATGTTTCATTACAGATTATTTTAATTACAAATCCAAGCCGTCGTCAGGTGTAGAAATATAAAAATAAAGAAGCAAATATAGCACCAGCCTTTTGGGTTATTAAAAAAAATATTCCCATAATGTATCTATGTTGAACCAATATTTTTAAACCGTTAGTATTACCAAACATAATTTTTCGATATACAACTAAAATTTGCAGGAGTAGAATTCTGCACAATTAAAGAGACCTGATTCTTTACATTGAAATGGTCACTTAACTTATTCAGAGCTATCAGATAATAATACCAATAACAAATATTAAAACCAAGACCACATTAAATAGAATACAAGACCACATTAAATAGAATACTATGAATTAAACTACATTAAAATTACCTAAAATTAGTAGAAACGAAGTCGGGAAACTCATTAGAATAATGGTAACATGTAAAAAAATAAATCAAATGGAATGAAGTGTTGCGTTATTAAAAAGTTTTACTGACATAACATCACATGTTATTTTGTATATAAAATATATTGTTATTTAAAAATTTCTAGAATTTGTTATTGTAAAAATACAGTTTGGGCATAAAAAAGGCCTTTTTGAGTATATTTTAATCGTGGCTCGAAGCGGGAATATATGTATTGCTTTTTGGCGGGGAAAATGAATTAAAATAATGTGACGTCTCTTTAGTCTCTACAATTATATTAGGACGGGATTTTGAGCCTAGTTAGGCAGATTCTGCAAATAAAAAGTTAAAAAAAATAACATTGAAATAAAATTAAATTAAAAAAAAACGTTTTATAAATGGCATTGGCCGATGCCTACCTACTTGCAGTGAAAGCCAGAAGTTAATAGGCTATAATATCTACCAGATAAATTAATTTTTTGTAGCATTATTTGCATCCTGTTAATTTAAAATATCCTATTATTACCTGATATTTCATATGCCCTAAAAAATCAACTATTTGTAATGACAAATAAAAGGAAGGATTTATGCAAAGAGGCATTAATAAAAACTGTCCACATACTTGTATTTCAAAAGTTTTTAAATATCGGTCTCCCAGATAAATTTGTAAAAATTCTTGTCGTACGTCCATTACAGGGTTAGTCAGCTAAGTCGCAAGATGATATCCGCAGAGAAAGTGCACGACCAAGAAACCACCGTATTTTGAATGAACGTCTTCGTTAAGGCTGCACAATTAATTACATAAAAACACATAGCATGCATACACCGAAACACAACACCGATATAACGATACATATGAATGTGTAGATTTAAGCAAGTTTATTTTTATACTCGACTATAGCAATAATCATCGTATTTCTTAGTTATGGTTATAAAAATAAATCGACATTATTTAGTAACGTTTTGAAATATGTGAATTAGTATTTAATTAAACTAAGTTATGATTAAATTAAATTACTTTTTATAAAATTAACACTGAAAAAAAACATTATTAGATTGTTTATAGAGAATGAATAATGGAGGTTTTATAGTGCCTGTATTCGAACATATCCATTGAAATAAAATAAACAGTTTTTTTTTTAATTTTCGTATTTAATCTCCTAAACATGAATTGGCGATGGAAAATTTCGAGCTGGTATATTTTGATAACAGTTTGGATTATAGAATTCTCATGGTCCCTAAGATTACTTAAAAAGTACGCTTTTACTATTAACTTTCAAACAGCCCACACCATTTATGGAAGCATTAAAAATAATTCTTTGAATATCATAGAATACGATGGCATAGCGACTATTATAAGGTCAAGCGCGTAGGCTCATCGAAAGCAGAATTAAATTCTAACTAAATTTTTATACAGATACAGGTCCCATGTTATTTAACAAAAAAATACAACGCCGTAATTCATGATATTAATATTTCGACAACGTTGATTTAGAACTCAATATAAGATTCGATAGCATTATACTCAATAAAGCGTAATAGGATTCTAGGTAGGTAATTCATAAAAGAGGTTAAACGTGCCAAATTCATAGGCGTGACCCTAGTCAGGCATATATTATAATTATTATTAAAATTATCTATTTTCAGTTAATACAAAAAATAGAGGTAAAACACAAAATTTAAATTGAAAAAAGAAAAAGACTAAGTTATAAAACTATAGACACTGCAAATTAGGGGTACCCTCAGAGTATCTCTTAACCAGCATTTCAGGACACAACTATTATTGGTTACTATTATTGGCTACACAACTTTAATGAATAAAAAAAAAATCAAACCAAATCAAATAAATATGAACTGATAAAAATCAAAAATCGAAATAAACAACATTAAGTAATAATTATAAAAAAAATATAAACAGGAGATAACACAATAATATTATTTAAATTAACATATAATTTAACAACAAATTCTATAGAAGTCTAAAAATTTTTGGCTTTTAAAAATCCTCGTAGTCTTTAAATGTTTTTTCTTAGTCCTAAAAGGTCCTTAAATGTTTCAATTGAAATCGATTTCAATCCCATTCCTAACCGATTCCATACAACCGCAGAATAATAAGCGAAACTGCATTGGAAATGTGTGGTTTTGGGTTTGGGAATGATTGCAAGTTCACGAGCTTGTATTTAACCTCTCAAGCCCCGATTGGCCGATATCGGCCACAAAATCATTCAGCGTGACGGCCCGGTTCTAATTTTATTTTAATTTAACTTGTTTGATTTTATTATGTTTTATTATTTTAATATGTTTCATTTTAATTATGGGTACAGTGGTTTGGCAGTAATTAATGTTTTGGTGAGAGAGTGTCGTAATTCAATTTTTTTACTAATTTTAACTATTCTTTTTTGGGACAGCAACTTGTCAATCGGCTGATAGGCCGAGGCCTGAAGGGTTAATGGTCATGTCGGTTACGGGACAACATATGAAATTGGGCGAACATTGTTTAGCAATTAAAATCAATGGCAATAGCAAACTAATTATCAAGTTCCCGTTATGCTTTGCTTATAAATATGGTGCATTGTAGACGAAAATCAAATAAGAACTATTATTTCAGTTACATTGAAACTATTCGAATGTATGAAAGAATTTCCTGGGGTCACTGCAATGATTACCACAAATAGAGTTGTCAACTACAAAGGGCGAACCCGTCACCTTCCGTGAAGTGAGCGCAGAAGACTTGGAGAAAGAGTCCACCGTCAAGCTCCGCCCCATGCCCGTAAGAGGCCAACGCATTATCCGCGAGATAACCAGGTATGTTACCCAGCGGGCTCACACTCACGCCCTTACTTCCATTTGCGACCAGATTACTCCGGTCTCTCGATTGGTTACGAGTTAGAGGTCGCTTCCGCGGTCCTCTCCCTTACGAAGCGGTGAAACGGTGTAAACCGAATCTATCGCGGACCACGGCATCCTTTGCCCGGCTGGTCACCCAGGATCGGGTAGCCGATGGTCGTTTCAAGAGCAGTCGCCGTAAGATCCGCAACCACCCCCGCTCTATAGGAAACAGTACTGCTTCCAGACCTCCCTGACTGTTAGTCAGAGTGCACAATCGATTGGCTTACGCCGCACGGTGCGCAGACCGTCCAGGAGCGCCAGAAGGTTGACTCCTAGGGGAAACTAGCCCTAAGTCGAGTCCTGCCCAGACTCGCACTTCATGCTTGGAGGCCGCTGGATGAGTGTTGACCCGTGAGGGTGACCAACCCTGAACAGAATGGGTCTTCGTGGCCAACTCAGCAAGGGCCCGTTAGCTCCCTATTTGTTCAGTTACATTGAAAGTATTAGAATGTATGGAAGAATTTTCTGGAGTCACTGCAATGATTACCACAGTTTTATTTTTTGTAATCCAAAAACAAGCAATCAGGGTAGTTGCCAGATTAAACTTAATTAAATCCTGTAGCCTAATATTTAGGCGTCCTAAAATAATAGCATTAGCCGCTTTATATATTCACAAGTTATAATTAGTAAATTTTTATTCCTACGTTCAAAAAATCTGCGAAAAGATCTAATTTGGATTTTGAACACAAGAATAAACTACCCTTCGTCTACCACTCATATAAAGCACTAGTTAGTATATGCAGTCAACGCTATGTTTCAAAATCAAATATTTCAACATGCTGCCGGATAATTGTTCAGTTACCGTGATTATCTCGCAGGCAGATTTACTGCACTATCGGCTAACATATGCCCTATGAGATCTGGAAATAACCTGCTACTCTGTATCCCTAGTCAAAGCAGTGAGAATTCTTTTCAATCTCTTACACTGCGCCTAGAGCACGTCTTTGGAATGTTTTGCTGAAAAATGTGGGAATCGCACTGAGCATAACGTGTTTTAAATCATGTTCATTGAACTGTCTCGTTCATTGAACTAACTTCATATTTTAGTTCACGAAAAAACGCAATCAGGCCATTCTCTGCCTACAAAGGGGTTTTTTCTGTATTTTTCAAATTCATTTTATAGGTTAACTTAGTAACTATCTGCAAACAATATTGACAAATCAATACAGATTAGCTCTAGAATATTTCCTGTAGGCAATAAGAATAAACCGTTTGGTTACTATTATTATTATTATTATTTTTAAAACATATTATTATTATTATTATTTTAAAAACATGATATTGGACATGGGTGATGATTTTTATATCGTACGGGTATTTAAAGCGCAATAATGTAATATGAAATGATTTAATGGACTAATAAATTTTATGTTGGTTTTTATTATAATTTAATTATTGTATTATGCGTTATTTTTTGTTTAATTGTTTAGTTTTAGTTATATTTATTAGGTCTGATTAGCTTTTTTTTTGTATTTAATTTACAATGTTTTTGTTTTAGATTTTTATATTAGGCGTGATTTTTTTATTAAAAAAAATAATCAAACCGGTTTTGCTATGTTTTTTTCTCCATATGCGTAGACATGTATATTTTAAAAAATTATATTGCAATCCTTTTAGGCAAATCATATAAACATATGTATTTGTAAGTTCAAGCGCAATTTAAATAAATAACATAGTTTTCAATGAAAACTTTCTGTTTTATAACGGTGGATATGTTCGAATTTCCAGCTCTAAAGGTGCATGCGGGTGTCGCGATAAATGTCACGAACGACGTACCTTCTCACCCCGCCGACGCCGGCCGGCGGCTGCGCCGGCTGCGCTGGCTGCTGCGGCGTCTGCGGCTGCTGCGGCGACGGCTGCTGCGGCGGCGGCGTCGTGCTCTGCGCGCTCGTCAGCGGCGCGTGCACGCCGCCCTCCGGTGGCGCGCCCAGCCCTGAAGCTGAAAACGAAAACAAGCGTTAACGTGAAAACAAGTGGCGAAAATAAGCACGGATGCACAGAAGTACATTAGATATCGTCGATGCTTCTAATGCCTCGAATACCACCGTAGCAGATGTAGAATTTGCAGTAAGATGTTGTTACAATCGAATAATTTACACCACTGCCAGTAGTCGATGATGTAAACAAGACTTACCGCACCACTATCACCAGTTATTAACGCATACAAAAAGGATATACTCACGATTAGTGTATAGAAACCCGATACTAAAGCTCACGATAATCAGGAGATGAATCTAAGCAGAGTATAAAGCAATACAAATAATTATTTTAAAAATTAAATTTATAAAGGTACGTTTATTGTAAATACAAAGCCAGGCCTCGCCAATATTAAGATAGGCTCAATCTATAGGTATGTATTGTAGTTTACTTATTATGGGGAATCGATTGCTTTTTATTGTATGCAGTGAATAAAATATATCATATCCCTTCGGCTACGTAACGACCAAATTTGGTTTGCAAATCAGAACACCGTTGACTACGTAACGACCAAATTGGCGACTTGCTCCTGGAGCGCAAAGTAATGTTATTTTCTAATTCCAACGCATCCTAAAATTCATACCAAATATATTATTACCATAGATGCATAGACGGCATCCAGAATAATTTTGCGCGTCATTTCGCGGATATTTCTCGTAAAATTCCATTCCATTCCATCATCATTTTTTTTCGAGAAATCATTTTTATTGGTTTTTATGAGCTAATATCTAAATATTTTTTCCGTATTTAGTTCCGTATTTTCCGTAAGACAAGAACAAGTTAGAAATGACGAGTTTTTCACTTTTTCGAATTTATCATATTTATTCATAATTATCTAATTGTTTTACAAAATGAGATGTCAATATTCTATATACGAAATGTTAATGCGATCATTGCACAGTTATTATTTTCATGATTGCTATAGTAGTTGCTAGTTATAGTAGGTACTATTCGTCGAACGCGGCGATATTGCAAGAAATTCCAATAAATTGCCGCGGTCTGCCATGAAATTATTCCGCTACTCGAAGCGGTTAAGTAGATAGATAGTACACATATACTAGTAGGTAATAATATGAACTATGGTGCCAATACGTTATTGCCGCGTGTTGACCGATATTGATATGTTTAACCACAAACATAGTTGATCCTTCCTAAGGAGGTAGGTACGTGAAATGGTGGTGATCAGATCGGATTGAAGTAGCATCCCGCATTTCTACATGCCCATACAAGCACTCACATGTACGTACATACTACACATACACATTGTCGCACATATACACACACACACGCTCTCTCCATCACACAAACACACACCAACCCCCACATACTCACACATAGAGTTTTTAACTGTTAATTTATAATTCTTTTTGGTTTCCTATGTATTCTATTGTTTACATATTTTATAATCACATCGCAAATTACATCGCAAATAATTTCAAATATAAATGGCTTTACTGCCGTTATATTTAATTCTTATATGTTATTTTTTTGCTGGATGTTTTAAATAAAATAAACAAAATTAAAATAAAACAAAAATTATTATGATTATGATAAAAATATATCTTTTCAGTTTAAATTTTATTGTCCGTCTAAAAAGGATTCATCATAACTTTTATTGTATACATTTTTTTTTATTGTTTATATTCTTTTCTTTACTTTGATTTCATATAGGTTATACACATCTTTATTTATTATTATTTTATTTTTTATGAGTACATTCAATATACAAAAGTCTTAACCTAACTAGGCTGCCGCCTGTTCCAAGTTAGACAATTTGTTTTAATTATCCTAAGAAATCTATAATATTATTTTTATATAAATAAACAAAATCATACTTAATGTAACAGAAATATCTTAATTACCTAATAAAAAATCGTAAGAAAATGTCATGAAAATTGTCAATTTTATTTTAAAACATGATAAAAATTAATATATATTTATATATGTAATAAATAATATGTATTAATAATATACAAAATAAATTCACAAAAATTAAAATAAAATTACATTTAGAAATCATAAATTTTTATTACTACATATACTATTATGTTTTTATTATAAAGATTATAGAGATTCAATTATTTAATAATGTTTTCAATATCTGCATATGTACAATTTAAAAGGTAGGCACTCAAACTATTTTTAAATTTATATGATATTTTAATGTCTTTAATGTTACGTGGAAGGAATTCAAATTTTGATATCCACCGTATATATAAAAATAGGAGCACTAGTAACATTTTTTTGTCTATCATGTTATCAGTTTTTCGCTACTGGATTTTTGTCTATGTCTTTTAATTTTACATGTTGTCCATTCAACTATATATTATTGTGAATTGCGAATTATATATTTTTTTTTAATAATTTATATGCGGCAATAGAAATTTCTATTAAATCTTACAGTATCGCCGACCGCACCGGTACCTGAGACATTAACCAGCTGTATGACGGTCCTGTATTACAAACCACTACTCTCTATACAGGGGAATGTTAGGTTAAAAATGCATATTCTGCTTAAAAAGTAAACTATTTTCTGCTGTATACAACGTTGCTGAGTTCAACCAGATATTATAAAGTTAAACATATTCCGACGCTCTTCAAAACGTTTGAAACGTTATGTAAATTCGCAAACCGACATGAACTTAATAACTTTCAACAGTCAAACAAGGGAAAACTTCCTTTATTTGCATTGGAAACAACGGCCTCGACGCCCCTATTCATTTTTCAGCCTGGCTTTGTGGGACCAGTTGCAGAAGGCATTCTGAACAAACATGCTACACCACCAAGTCCACCTCGCAGTCACAAAGAGCAAACATGACACGGACGAGTGAGAATAGGGTAGCGTTTGACGTACGAGGTGATGATCGAGTATATAAACCGTCTATCGTGTACAAATAACAGATTCAGATTCGAGATTTAAGTATGACTAGCGCCCCCTCTTATAGACCGATTTCAAGAACAATCAACTTTTGAACCCTTGCTATGATCTAATGATGCTTGCATGCCGCTTTTCAACTCAATTGGTTCAAGCATTTGAGCGGTGGGCAGTCGCAGAGACACACATACAGAATTCCATCTGGGAATGGTCTTAATCGTCTCAGGGGGGCTTAACATGAATATTGAATAAAGGAGTACAGGGAAAGTGTATGAATAATCTCGACACGGTCAAGGTCGATTTTACACTGATTGCCAACCGCTGGTTTTCCAATAGCCAACAAGCCGTAGATAAAAAATATTTGTTAAAAGGACCCCATAAACAATATGAACTGGGTAAGAAACATAATATAATAGAGAAATTTTTAATTTAAAATTAAAATTTTATAATAGGCAAAACCGACTCAATTTTTTTATATAAGTGCAGCAGTCATGTCACGGTGATACTTAGAATGGGCTATCATAATTGAATGCGTATACAAAATTTTATGAATGAGCTGTTGACCGTTGAGGAGTTCCCTCGTTGGAAGCCAACCCTGGGAGCTAATGGGCCCATGATGAGGTGGCCACGATGACCCATGTGTTCAGGGTCGGTCACACTCACGGGTCTACACCCATCCGATGGCCTCCACGCATGGGGTGCGAGCCTGGGTAGGACACTGGGTCAACCAGTCTCCCCTGGGAATCAAACCTCTGGCGCTCCTGGACGGTCTGCGCACCGAGCGGCGCAAGCCAATCGACTGTGCTCTCCGACTAACAGTCGGGGGAGTCTGGGAACTGTATTGTTTCCTACAGAGCGGGGGTGGTTGTCTACCTTACGGCGACTGCTCTTGAAATGACCATTGGCCATCCGATCCCGGTTCAGAGTCGGGCAAAGGACGCCTTGGTCCGCGATAGATTCGGTGCACACCGTTTCACCGCTTCGTAAGGGAGAGGACCGCGCAAGCGACCTCGAACTCGGAACCAATCGTGAGACCGGAGAAATCTGGTCACAATTGGAAGCAAGGGCGCGAGGGTCGGCCCGCCAGGTAACACTGGCTATCTCGCGGTAAGGCGTTGGCTTCTTGCGGGTTGTGACGTAGCTGGACGTTGGATTTGTTCTGTCCAAAGTCTTCTACGTTCACTGCAGGGCGACAGAACGAGAAAATCGTTAAAACGTCCTGTGGTGACGGGCTCGCCCGTTGTAGTTGACACCGCAAGTTGCCGCAGTCCATGGTGAAACTTAGAACGGGCTGTCGTAATTGAATACACATACACAATTTTGTGTATGTGCTGTTGACCGTTAAGGAGTTCCCTGGTCGAGAGGCAACCCAGTTTGTAGAATCAGGTCATGCTTACCATAGATGAATTGTCATCGGAATTGAACCAAAATGTAAATATTCAATTTCATGTGATAATATTTTAGGAGTTCCCTCAATTTCTCATGGATCCCATCATCAGAACAGGATTTTGATAAAAATGGGAACATTCTGTACCTAAGTATATTCTTTCGAAAAAAAAAGAATTTTCCAACTCGGTTCATAAATAGGAGAATTCTGAGGTAACAAACATTAAAAAAAAGATGCAACCGATTTGATAACCTCCTCCTTTTTTTTTGAAGTCGGTTAAAAAGGAAGCGGGCTTAGAGTGTACCTGGCTTGCGCAGCCATCAAGCCACTGTAGAACTTCCGATCCGTTTATCTGAACCTGGTTCTAGTGTCCAATTTGATTATCGCTTTGTTTTGGCATGCGCACGGGAACGCGGAAACGTAAGACTGTAGTTGTGTGTATTCAAGTGTGATTTATTTAATACTGAAAGCGGGCAGGCCGTTTTCCCGCTGCTGGCCAAAAGCGGATGTATTATATGCATTATTATGTATATATTATATGCATGATGATATATTATATATTATTATAAACTGTAAAGGCGGATTGACCCCGTCACATCAATATCAACTGTATTAGAGTGTACCTTAATTTTGGGATTTAATGGGCCTCGTTGCAGTTAGGCCACTAAGACCCATATGTATAGGGTTGGCCAAAGTCACACATCCGGCAGCCACCACGCAGAAGTACGAGCCCGTGTAGAACGCTTTGCCTGCCTGCCAGTTCCCATGGGAATGGCGCTTCGGGCGCTCCTGGACGGTTGGCGCACCGTGCGCCGTCAGCCAATCAATTGTGCATCCCGAGTGGTGGCGTCTGGAAACGACTTTGTTTTCTATAGAGTGGGGATGGATGTTAGCCTTACAGCAACTGCTCTTTAAACGACCAATCGGCTACCCGATACCGTGTGACCAGCCGGACAAAGGAGAAACCGGACCACCAGCAGTGAGGCCCGAGACGTGAGAGTCTTACCCGGGGTAGCCTTCCGCACGTGGAGGCTTCTGAATAGAAGCTGAATCGTGATTTGGGCCGATTCCAGAACAAAATGGATCTTATGACCCTAGCTGCACAAAGCTGTAGGTTTTCTCTGATGTCGTGCGTTGTCGATATGCTTAGAGCCCAACGTTTTGAAGTTTTGTTCCCTCGGCGTACATACAGTAGGATAAACACAGTGTTTAATGCTTAGACCATTTAGTTATTAAAAGATGCTAATAGAAGAGAGATTATTTACCATTGATAACGTCAAACAAGAGTGATTAAATAAGCTAAACGTACGCGCTTATTTATTTATTTATTTATTTATTTATATAAGTAATGCAAATATTAAAAATAACAGTAAACAATTTCAGCGTAGGAATTATGCATAAAAATACTTACAAAATGGAATCAAAAGCAGAAAAAAGAATACATCGCATAGTCTAGTGGCAACATCACCTAACTAGGCCGGGACCTGTTCTAAGGTAAACATTTATTTTTGAATGTGCTTGCAACAATGCCGTGTTTATAAAAATGGCATATATTCCATATATGCACAAAATAATAGAATTGCAAAACCATATTAAAAATGACTAAATACTTAAACTAAATAAAAACATTAAAGTTAGAAGTGAAAAATAAAATTGTCAGCAAATAAATTCAAATAAAAAAAAACAATTTAAAATAGTAAAAATTAGAATAAATAAAATAGTCCTGCATTTAACTTATAACTATGATAAGATAGTGTCAAAACTAAAACAAATTATCTCAATCTACGTTAAAAAAAATATATAAATAATAATAATAATAATAAATAAAATAATAATAATATAACATAATATAATATAAGATTCAAAATATTCAAATGTCCGGGTTAGATTATAATGTCCAATATTTTTAAAATTCCTTGCTTCCCTCTTTTACAAGCCAGTTTCTAAGCAGCCTTTTTAAGTAGGTCTTATTTTGTGCTGATTTTATGTCGCCAGGAAGAGCATTGAAAAACCTTGAGGCAATGAATGTATAGGTTCGCTGACCAAAAGTAGTATACCTTCTGGTTACTATCATATTACTATCTTCGGAAAACCTCGTTGATAGGGTATTTTGTGAAAAAATATTTATCTGATTGAACTTAATATATGATAGTGATGTTTTCAAATATAGTTGCCTAGTATCCAACACTTTATATTCATTGAAAAGATTTTCCGAAGGATAACGATACGGCTTTCGCATCTTTAAAATTGACTTTTGTGCAATATCTAAGAGGTAAATAGTACATATATAGACGCATGTTTTAAGAATTCTATTTATCTTTTATTTGCTGATGACATGAAGATTCTTAAAGCAATAACTACTCCTGGTGATGTCTCCCTCCTGCAGGAGGACTTGTTACGCTTGAACAGCTATTGCACTGCCAACAAATTAGACCTCAATATTGCCAAATGCTCTACCATTACTTTTAGTCGTAAAAATAACCCTTCTTCCTCTTCTTATTTTCTCAATAACTCTGCTTTGAGTAGGGTAACTAAGATTAAGGATCTGGGTGTTACACTCGATTCCAAACTGCTATTTGATGCCCACATCGACAGTATTGTTGCGAAAGCGTTTAAAGCCCTAGGATTTATTATACGATCCAGCGAACACTTCAATAACATAAAAACCATAAAAATTCTCTACTGTGCCTACGTCCGCAGTCATCTTGAATATGCATCCCAGTTATGGAACCCTTGTTACGAGGTGTATGCATCGAGAATAGAAGCCATCCAAAGAAAATTTCTGCACTACATAGAATATAAATGTCGTATACGTGATCCAGACTACTATTCTCGTTGTATCCGCCATCATTTGCTGCCATTGGCTTTGCGAAGAAACATAGCTGACATCTCACTTTTACTACGAATTTTAAATGGCTCGATTGATTGTCCTGAACTATTATCTAAAATATCTCTCCGCACTCCAAGCCGGGCACTTAGAAATAGGGCACCGCTTCATGTACCTGGCTTTAAAACCAAATACAGGCGTAATTCCTATTTTATAAGGGTATGCGAAACTTTCAACACCCTGAATGCTGACATGGATATTGACCCCTTTTTCACGAATATAGATACTATAAGGAAGCAGGTTGTAGGGCGATTTTGTGATGACCAGGCTTAGCATTTCCTTCTTTTATTACAGTATTGTTTATGTCAACATGTTTTCTAATGTACAATTTAGTATCTTCTTGTTTAATATCTTCTTTATACTTAATAGCAGTTCTAAATTGACGTTATTATTATTGTCATTATCAGTGGTAACTTGTAAATGGCTCTAAGCCTCCTATTATTGTTCACTAAAAAATTATTGGCTGTAAGTTATCCTTAAGAAAATAAAATAAAATAAAATAAATAAAATAAATCCGTAGATCTGCTGTTAAGTGGGGTATTTTTCGTGTCAATTAATATTTGCAATGGTGGAAAACGCAATTTTGTTATACATTGATTAATTGCAACGTAAGAAAGACTAATTTTAACATTGAGATATATATCTCAATGAATTTTAAGAAGAAATTATCATTTCTTTGAAAGCTATTACTAAATCACACAAATAGACAATTTTGCTGGTTAAATGGCGTAAACTAAATCTTGGAATTAGAAATGTCTGCTGAGTTTAATATTACATTGTTCATCATCATAAGTCACTACCATACCATTCGCTACCGCTTTTACCAGGTGTATGAATTATCTTATCAACTGGTATAATAAATACAACAAATTAAAAATCAAAAGTAAATTAAATAAATTCACTAGCTAATTTACTCCTTTTATCGACAGCACTCGATTAACACGGACACATTACAACACTACAGCCTAGGCTGTAGAGTGACCTGAACAGCCTCGTATAACATGGCCCATTTTGTTTAACCTATACACGCGGTGATAAATCTGGCAAAGTGCCGCTGGGCTCGGCCAATTTACATGACGAATGTATCCACGGTTACGCGGGCTGGGTGTATTTTATCAGATTGGGGTAAACCGCCGCGCAGTTTCGAATGGGGGTGTTATTTTTCCAATGGCTGTAATGAATTACTGTTGAAAAGATTGATTCGATTGGCTGACAGAGGGAGGGAAAGTATTATAAAGGATATTGTTCAGGACTGACACAGGTGATTCTTAAAAGAAGTCTCATTCAGTGGTTGATTATTAAAGCCAACAAACTATATACCAGTTTGGCGAGATTGTAATATTTTTTAAAAAATGTATCTTTTTCTATGAATAAATTTATTAAAAAAAAATAATAATAAAAAAAAAAATACGTGTGGCACTCGGGGACTGCCGCGGTAAAGCTATTGCATAGCATTTTTAACAACTTATGCAATTATAATTATTTATTTATTTAATTTATTTTATTTTTTCTGATATCAAATAACTGCGCTCTATCGGAAAACGTTGAAATTATTCATCATTGAATAATTTCAACGTATCAAATCATTTGCGGCTGCGGAAGCAAATGATTCGGAATAATTTGAACGTCTTCCGATAGAGCGCCGCGCACGAATTTTTTATTCGATAAAGCAAAAATACCGGATTATTCGAAAAAACTCGTAGATAAAAAGATAGATAATTAAATTATCTTTAAAATTGTGCAGGTTTCATAATAATACGCCAGTTAGTATTTGCGTAGTAGTCGTTTTTGTGTTCGGTTAGACCTAATTTCACAAATTAATTACACTATGTAATATAAAGAAAATATAAAATATTCAAAGCTAAGAATATTATGAAAATGTTCCTGTTTAACATATATTTTTTTCGAATCGTAAGCAGTACTCGGTTAGACGTAATTATCAATTTAAAATCATTAATTTTCGTTAAGAAATTTCTTCATTCGGTCGCCGCGCTGGCCTAGGCCCGCGATAAAAGCTATGCAATAGCTTAAAAAAAATAAAGAAAGAAAGTGAAAGGAAAGTGAAAGTATCCTAATGTCATTTCAAAAATAGCTCACACATAATTTACACACCGTCACATCTCTAACAATATAAATTACCCATATGTAAACAAGACTGATTTTATTTTTATAACATAATGTCATTATTATTAATAATAATATTATATTATACACTAGCAGCGTAAGGCTGATTCGTGTATATCATAAGCACTTATTTTTAAACTTTATAACTGTTTCGCACTACGTAAAATATCCAGTTTATTCTTAAAGCAGCTGACAGAGTCAGTACTTATCACATACTCTGGCAATGCATTCCAAGCTTCCACTAAGCGATTTGGTAAAAAGTGTTTCCTGGGGTTCGATGTTGCAATTTCCTTATTCAACTTCAACGAGTGGCGACGCGCTTGCTTGTTAGTATTAATAGTATACAATGTTCTAGAGGTAGGGCGCACTATAGTAACGGTGAAGTATTTTGTACGTTTCTATTAGATCTCCTCGCTGCCTACGTTCCTCTAATGTTGTCAGGCGGAGTTCCTTGAGCCGTACCTCATACGGTTTGTTTCTCAGTGAGCGACACCCGATTGATGTTATTTTTTTAGACTATGAGAAGGCATTTGACTGTGTACCAATTAAACGTCTTACTCACAAGATGGAACACTTTGGAATTCGTGGACGCTACTTGCGTGGATGCAAGACTTTCTAACTGACAGGACATTTACAGTGAGAGTTAAAGAATGTCATTCTCAACCGCATACAGTCCTCAGTGGAGTCCCCCAGGGTTCAGTGCTAGGTCCTATTGTATTTGGTATATACTTGACTGACTTAAAAGCAATTATGGAATTGATCTTTGTTCTATTTGCCGATGACACAAAGTTTTTAGAGAACCCACTCATAACTCATCATAACATCCATAACAGCCTTAACCCTACAGTCCAAAGGACCAAGGAACGGTGGCTCTCTCTCAATGCAGATAAATGCCCTATTCTACATATTGGATCTGCAAATCCACGGCTAGTGTATACGATTGAGGGGAAAAATACAGATAGTTATGACCCAGAAAGACTTCGGCATCACTCTGTCCAGGGACCTTAAATGGGAGACCCACATAATCAATATAGTTAGGAGAGCAAACTCACTTCTATATCTGATAAGAAAAGCATTTTCTATTATCACCAGCGATCTTTTCCTAAAGCTATATAAAACGTACGTTCGCCCACTCCTTGAATACTGCTACCAAATATGAAATCCGTACTTTAGAAAGGATATAGAGCACCTGAAAATAGTTCAGAGAAGAGTAACAAAATTGGTACTATCACTGAAGAACAAATGTACTTAAATTTTTTACTTGAATTTAACTTAAACTGAACTGTGTAATATTCCAGTTCATTAAGTTAAACACAATAAAGTTATTCTATTTTATAACTGTTGTACTTGAATTAATTTTATTTAAAAAAATACTACTTTTATTATTTGATGATTATTTTGCTTTTTTATGATTATTATGTTTGTTTTCATTTTATTTATTTTTTTAATTAGGTATATATTTTTTTATTTTTTTAAAAACTATAAACTTTAAAATAATATCATAAAACTTTAGCGTTTTACTTGGAACAAACACTGACTAGTTAGGAGTGATGCAAATTCATTCTGTAATAGTAATTCCTATTTTTTTTTGGTAAATTAAAAAAAAAAGTTAAAAAAAAATATTGTATGAGGTATGTTGTATGAGGAAAATGTTGTATGAGGAAAGAAATGATAAAAAGTTACAATTCACGAGCCCTCTCATATTTAGCAGTTCATATGCAGAATGTATTTATATTAGGTTGTTTGATACATTACATTTAATGCAACATAATATGTATATTTGAAAAAATATTGAATAGAATTTACTACTACAAAATTATTTGGCGACGTCTTATGTTGACAACCTCTGACTTGCAAAGGATACTACAAAGGGTCATACATGAGTCTATTGTGTACAATTATTGGTCTTGTACAATAAACCAGTATTGTAATTGAGAAATGACAATAAGAGAAATGAAAGGATATTTCACCTATTTTTTAAATAATAACCCAAAGCTAAGGCGGGTCTTATACTACGGATAATTCCTCTTTATGGCATTCGTTATAAAAAGTAAGTTTATAAAAGTTTCAAATTCATAATTCATAATTTTATTCATTCAAAAATATTAAGGAAAAAAAGTATAAAATATAAAGTCGCTTCATCGCCGTACAGTGTAACTTCCTCCTGTGAAAAATTGTCATCATGCCCAAATCCTTCCTTAAGTTTTTGGCTACTTGCCGGGATTGTTTTAGAGTGAAACAACTGATTTCTTAACTATTTTTTGAATAAATATGCAAAATAAGACACATTGGAATGTCCACATAAAAGTGTATTTTATAATTAAAGTGCTGACTTTTAAAAATAAGTTATAATTACATTGTAATTATATTACTTGTCTGCTATTGTGTTGAAATATGAAGAGTGTTGAAAACCATGCTTCACATATTGGTCGTGACAAAAGGCGTTAGGAATTTTATCACTTGTTACCCAGTACTCTTTATGACAACATGTCCAAAAATATATTAATGATATTTTCTCGAATATATTTTTGAAAGCTGTGTCACATGAAAGTTTGATTAACGAGTCAACATTTGAATCCGATCAATCTGTCTCGGATTCTATAATAACTGAAAATTGGTACCTTATCCACACTTTATTGCTTATGATTTGAGGAAAATATTTAAATATTTATTGGCTGAAAATGGGTTATATACTGATCCACGCTTGATTACTGATGATTGGAGGAAAATATTCTTTCAATTAATCTCCAGTCCTAGCCAATGTTCCTCGATAAGAGTTGAATTGTCCTGCGCCATTGAATGACGTGCCACGCCATTTAATCATTTATGAGTATTATTGGTTTAAACAACAAGAAGGCAATGCTGCGACCCGGTATTTTGTTTTCACGGCCCGGTGCCGGGTCGCGACCCACCATTTGGGAAACGCTGCGTCTACTGTCATATATTAATAATTATTTGTTGTTACCGTTGTTAAATTTTAGTTGCAATAGGGGGGATTGGAGGGGGGGGGGGTCTTAGAGGTTTGGTGGGTAAGGGGGGTTGGGTTGTAGCTTTAGAGGGATTTTGGAAATGGTGAGGGCAGGAGGTTGGGGCGGGGTTTTTGGGGGGTTGGTGGGAGGTAGTAGTAGTGGGGGGGGGGGAGGGGGTGAGCGGGTTGCAGAGGACAATTTTCGAGAAGATTAAATATAATACACGTAATACAAAACATTACACGGCCATACCCGAATGTCTCAGTTAATTGTAAACAACAATAAAAAATCCCCTCAGAGAAAACATCAGGCAGCAAAGACGCGAACCGCATGCAAAATCATTTTGCCACAAATCATGCCGAATAGCTTCCTCATTAATCGTTAGATGGCCATACTTTATTTTAATTAATAAATGGCCATACTGTATTTTAATTAATAGATGGCGCTACTTGATTTTGTCATACAGTATTGTTCACTAAGATAATTTCTTCATCTTCCAACATTCCTATGCCAGTTACTGTTAATTCTTAGAAGAATTGCTGGGGAAGTCTTGATGTGGTACAGCATTTTTTTTTCGTTCGCATCGTCTTCGGTTTGCCGGTCATATAATAAATTGGTAGAAAATATAAAAAAAATCCTAACCGGCCAGAGCAGATATCGCGGCAAGTGCGAGCATCGCTGCGGCCCGCAGCAGCATTGCGCGCCGTCAGCAGCGGCTCATGACCGCTCCGCTCCCCGCTCCGCTTCCCGCTCCGCTTCCCGCTCCGCCGCCGCTCGCGCTCCACGGCCTAGCGAGCACCACGCCCGTGCCCGCGGCCGCTACCGCAACGGTGACCACACCCGCGTACGCACACACACGTCGGCATCATCATGAGGAGCAACTGCAAAACAAAAGAAACATTCGTATTAAGAGGCCGTGTACGAAATCGATGTGGGCCGTGATACCTCTATAATCAATGGTATAATATAACTATAGGTAGGTAGGATTTTCGGAGCCAAAGAGATACGTCCACCCTTTGGAAGCGCTCGGCGGGGACTAGCTGACTTGAGGCGTGAATCGTATCATAGACGAGTATCATAACGCGAGAATTAGATTGTTTTAAAAGACTTTATTGCCAATTTTAATTAATGTTTCGCATTTTTTTTGAGGAAATGGATTGATATTGAACTAAAGTTTATTTCTGTTGTTTTTATTTTTTGAACGAGAGTTCTAAAAGGCCAAAATCAAAAGCATTTCTTCGCCCATTTTCTAAATAAATTGACAAAGTTAAATATTTTTTTTATCAACAATTTTATATGAAAGTAGTAAAAAGTGATTCACTTATTATATAGAGGACTTTCACAAGAATACATTGTAATTTTTTACACCGTTTAGATGTCAAAACGATTCGTATTTATGTTATATTTTAAACCTCTTACAGCAAAAATTCACAAACAGTCGCCGGTTTAAGGTCAATTAATCAAAATTCTATAATAATTTTCAAAAAAGTAGCTCACTCATTAGACAATAATATAAATGATCTTTTATGTTGTGCAATAAAACTTATAGAAATACAGTATTTTAACCTTAAATTCACGTCTGCAAAATTACGTAAATTCACGAAATGCGCAAAATTTCGTGTACGGCCTCTTAATAATACTAATAAAAAGTAACGCTTTATTTTGCGACAAAATAGGAGAGTAATCGGTTATGTCACCCCAAGACTTTCCAGCAAGAAGCTAGGGACTTATTTCATCTAAATATTCATTTCATAAATAAGGTCGATGAGCAGTTTTGAAAATTCCTGTTAAGATGCGACGCAACGAAATGAAAATTTAAATTTCAAACGCACGTCATCTCATTCAATTTAAAAATCAAATTGCAAACGTGGGTCGCCGTGAGTCTTTAAAATCGTATTAAACTGACTATTTAAATGGCGGATTGTAAAAATATTATTTGTCCAGCTTGTGTATGAGACATAGCAACCAAAATTTCACAGTGCGATTTTGATCCAACAACGTATCTGTGTACAAAATATCAAGTAACAAGTCCAATATTTCGAGATTTATGTATGATTAGTGCGCCCCTCTGTAGGACCGATTTCAACCACAATCTTTTCAACTCTTTCCATGAACAAACGATGCCTGCAGACGAAATTTCAGCTCGACTGGATTTAGCATTTGTGCGCTTTTGTAGAGGAAGTCATGCAGATAGACTTACTTAGTATATTAGGTATACTTACTTAAGTATACCTAATATACTTAAGTACAGACAGACAGACAGACATATTGAGATGTCAACTACAACGGGCGAACCCGTCACACAGGACGTTTTAACGATTCGTCATTCTATCGATACTGCAGTGAGCGTAGAAGACTTAGGACATAACAATCCGACGTCTAGCTACGCCACAACCAGTGAGAGTCCAACGTCTTACCGCGAGTTAGCCAGGAATAAACCCGGCGGGCTCGAGATACTCGCGCCCTCACTTCCAATTGTGACCAGATTTCTCCGGTCTCTCGATTGGTTCCGAGTTCGAGGTCGCTTGCGCGGTCCTCTCCCTTACGAAGCGGTGAAACGGAGTACACCGAATCTATCGCGGACCAAGGCGTCCTTTGCCCGGCTCTGAACCGGGATCGGATGGCCAATGGTCAATTCAAGAGCAGTCGCCGTAAGGTAGGCAACCACCCCCGCTCTATAGGAAACAATACAGTTCCCAGACTCCCCCGACTGTTAGTCGGAGAGCACAATCGATTGGCTTGCGCCGCACGGTGCGCAGACCGTCCAGGAGCGCCAGAGGTTTGATTCCCAGGGGAGACTGGTTGACCCAGTGTCCTACCCAGGTTCGCACCCCGTGCGTGGAGGCCGTCGGATGGGTGTTGACCCGTGAGTGTGACCGACCCTGAACACATGGCTCTTCGTGGCCACCTCATCATGGGCCCGTTAGCTCCCAGAGTATATAGTTCAGACAGACAGACACACAGAGATAAGACAGACAGACAGGCACACAGAGATACTTCAGTATGGGGAGGCATCTCTAAAAAAAAATGCGCTTTCATAATACTTTTCCTCTTGGTCAATTGGTTGACCGGGAAAGTAAAAGTCGCACAAAGTCGCACCAAAACTGCCCAACTAGGAAAATTCCCGTACTAGGGTATTTTTTTACATTCTAGTTTTCTGTGCGCATGTAATTTTAAACTCAAATTAAAATCTATGATATTATTATCCATATAGAAATATTATTCCCCACTTATATATAAATTTATACATATTTGTAATATTTACATAAATATTAATTATTTCAATATTAGGAATATTGTAATTTATGCATATTTTCGTATTTATTCACAATATGTAATAATAGAAAAAATAGTTGGTGTTACTCATTTAATATAGGTTTGTCTTTGTAAACGAGAGTATTTGAAATATTTGCATCCAACTTTATCGTGCCGGTTTCAATCAGCCACAAAGCAAGTTTTCCTTTTTACTTTTGTATTAAATTAAACAATAATGACATTTGTATGAATAAAAAAATAATAACCAAAATTAATGAATTATTAATAGGAATAAAAAAAATTACGAAAATAATAATAATAAGAATTGTCAAGGATAAAATTTAATTATATAAACTGTCTGGGTATATTAATTTATGAATATTTTGCCGCGCGTCATGTTTTCAAATCAATTTTGGCTTTAAAAGAAGACTTAGGAATATACATTTTTAAATCTTGATCTAGCATATTAAATATCCTGGAGGCTATGTATTGTATACAAAATGCGTCTGCCCAAAAGTGGTATTAGAGATTAAATGATAAGAGCGACAATTATAATTATACATGTAGCTACTCTTCAACATGTTATGTTATGTTATGTTTTTCTTGTGTATTTTTTTGGAGGTCCCTGCGCCGCGTCTAGCAGACCACGATGTAAAAAGCCGATGAAGTAAATCGCTAATACCTCGAATATTAAATGTTTGATTCTAATCGCGCGTGCTCAAAGCAAAAGGCGAGCAGCGGGAATATTCAATATGCGGTGTATGAGCCTGATCCCTGGTTTACTGCAAAATGATGTACCAGCGCGGTGGCGCTACAAGGAAGAAGGGGTCGCATTACATGGGGAAAAGTCTATTTTGCTGTATTGACATTGCGATACGAGCTTCGCTGCAAGCACTTGATTCACTTATTAAAAGCTAAAAGTCGCTATCAAGAACTATATACATAAAAATTATTTATTTATTTATTTATTTTATTTATTTTTATTCCAACAAAAGAGAAAAACAGCGCTCGGGTCTTAAGTTAATAAATAATAATAACAATATTACGGCCAAAATAGTCTCCTGGTAATATACAGTTAATGTGCGTGATGTTGTGTAATAATATTTATATATTATGTTGTATTATCATGTTCTCTCGATTTGTGAGTGTGTATGATAGAGTAGTATGAGTGTGTTTATGTGTGTGATTGTGATGTGTGTTTAATGGGTGTGTGTAAGTACATCTACGTGTATGTGTCATAGTTGTGTATATATGAGAGTGTGTGATTCTGCACAGGTATGTATCTGTTCAAGCTTTTAAGGTCTGTTCTATTACCGCTCTGATAAACTCGTTTTTGCTCATTGAGAATATGTCTAGTTCCTGAAACGATTCATCGTAGACTTCCATAATTCGAAGCAGAGTTGAATTCCTTGATTGATGTGTATGGAGTCTGGGTACATTGAATACCCTTGGGTGACGAGTTCGGCGCGATGGGACATTTAAGGCTATTCTTCTTAGAATTTGTGGGCTGTCGATATGATGCGAAAGTATATTGTGGAAGGACGTCATATCAGTCACTTTACGTCGCTGCTGAAGACTCAGCATTTCGAACCTTGCCAAGCCGTCAGAATATGAGGTATATTCAGCGAGGGTTCGACGACACAAGTGCCTTACGAAGGTTTTTTGAATACGCTCTATACAGTCAATGTGTATATTGTACTGCGGTGACCATATAGGTGACGCAAACTCCACTATACTGCGAACGTAGGCGTTATAAAGAGTGAAGAGCATATTATTGTCGGAGAATCGTTTGCATGCTCTCAATACGAAACCGAGAGCTCTGTAAGCTTTTCCCACCATGTGTTCAATGTGTGTATCCAGCATTAATTTGTTGTCCAGCATTATCCCTAAATCCCGCACTACACTCTTCTCTACTATAATCTCTCCGCCTATCCTGTAGTCAAAATCATACTTTGATCGGTTACGAGTAAAGGATACCTTGCTGCATTTTGCCGCATTTAAACTTAATTTATTGAGAGAGCAATAGTCTGACATGCGAGCAAGGTCCTCCTGTAATCGATGACACTGAAATATCTTTGACCACAGAATAAACTTTAAGATCGTCAGCGTACATAATGCAGTGTGAGTGTTGGAAACAATCCTGAATATCGTGTATATACACATTGAACAGCAGCGGACCAAGACTATCGCGGTTATTTGAAAATCGAAGACTATCGCGGTTATTTGACATTATAAATAGGATATAAACGAATTTACCTCGTTAAATTTGTAGCACCCGACGTTTCGGTGACGTTGCAGCCGCCGAGCAGATCAAGAGCCGAGCAGATCCGAGCATTCTTACCATACGTCAAGGGCGTGGCAGAACGAATAAGTAAGATACTAAACAGATTCGATATAAAAACGATATTCAAGCCGACTTAAAATATAGCTCGATTTTTGAGGCCTGTAAAGGATGTAATACCACTGCAAACCCCTGGTATGTATAAAGTCGAATGCAGTTGCGGTTTCGCCTACTTGGACAAACGAAACGGCCCATAGCCACGCGACTGACATAACATATCAAAGCTGTTAAAAACGTTCAGCGAGAAAAATCGGCGATCTGCGAACATATATTAGATAGCGGAGGTAACCACCAGATGCAGTTTCAAAATCCCATTGTGCTATCCAAGGAACAATTCTACTTTCCTCGCATGATCCGGGAAGCCATTGAAATAAGAAGAACCCCGAACTTCAATAGAGACGACAGTTACAATCTCTCTTCTACGTAGAATCCTCTTCTGAAAATGTTCCCGCCGCCGAACGCCGAAAGCAAGGATGTAAGACAGGATACAGTGAGTGTTGTGTGAAAGACGGATTTTCTAAATTCACGCGCTCCGAGCCCGGCCCCCACCACCGTTATAACCTACGTAGTGACGGCAGCGGTATGCGGCCTACCCGCAAAACAACGGATTGACAGCTCTTTCAGTTTACCCTGGACAACGGCGGCTGCAACGTCACCGAAACATAAAAACATAAATAATTACATAAAAATTCTTCCAGTATGCTTCAGAGAGCTTGTTCAAGAAATCTAAACTGTTAGACGTCCGTCAGATATACGCTAAGGTAATCTTACTAGGATGTGTAAACTACAACGGCAAACCCGTCACCTCAGGCTGTTATAACGAGTGTAAATCGTTCTTTGTGCACCTCACAGTTGTGAGGTGCACACAGATGTTTTTGGGACAACACAGTCCACAGTCTAGCTCCACCGACATGCTCGTAAGAAGTTGACGCCTTATCGCGAGGCACTGGATAACCAAAGCGAGCCAACCTCACGCCCTTACTACCAGATTTGGTCAAATTTCTCCACCCTTCGGTCTGGTCAAGAGTTCGAGGTCACTTGCGCGGCCTCTACCTGACGTAAACGGTTATTCAGTTCAAATATTTTGCGAACCGCGATGCCCTTTGCCCGCCATGGTCACACACAATCGGGTGGCCGACGGATCGATTTAATGGTTGATTCAATGAAACGGATGATTCAATTCAATGGTTGATTCAATTCAACGGATGATTCAATGGACGCATACGTCTCCAGACCCCTCTGATTATTCGCCGGCTGGGGCTTTCTCCGTTTTATTCGCAAGTGCAGACAGTGCTCCAACCGCCCAGTTCCGCCCGAGGTATTCTTCTGAATATATCTTCTTATCCCAACAGCCTACGACTGCAGGATTACAGTTGATAATGGAATATGAACTTGATAATAGGGAAACCATATTGGAGAGGTAAACTTAAGTTGCAATTAATTTATTATAAAGTGTGTTACATTTACAAGGACATAAAATTAAAAAACACATCAAGGAGATGCTGATAGGCCACCCTTTCTATAATCTGACCGAATTTGAGGGCCATGAGTATTGTGCCATAGACCGAGTATTGTGCCCATTTAAATTACTTAAAAAAGTAGAGCCTTATTGTCTGATTATTTTGTATTAGCCTTATCTGTACTTTTAGTTTAAAATGCATAACGTAGATTTAATTTGATTATTTAATATTTTACTGACAATTTGAATATTATGATAAATAATTTTACTACGTATCTTTTCGAATTACTAACTACATCAAATATTAGGCTTCTATTTTGATTATTTATATTTATAGTTTGACAATCTATTAGTTAATTCTTGACTACCTATGTATGTTCAGTAAAGAGTACTAAAGAAACTTACTATATAACCCAATTATTTTGACACGTCCAAGAGCGGTCTTTAGCCGTCAATTGGACACGAGGTAATGTAATGTAATTGCATGATACATTGCACTAAAGTGGACGGCAAATTCTTTCATTTCATATAATGTTGCTTGTCTGTACGCAGCATTACAATGTGTAGGGGTGGTAAAAAATCCCATTCCATCTATACATCTTCCTTTTATTGTTACATTTGAAGAGCAAACAAACATTCCCTTTCCGCTTTCCGGCGGGCCGTTCAAATAATATAAAAAAGTCGCGGCGCTGCGCAGATTGCATTGTTGCCGGCGGCGACCCGCGGGAATAGCTTTACGAGAGACAAACGGTAAGGTCGGACGTAAAAATCACAAGAGTCGCACGTGACTGACTTTACAGACCTTCGCGTGTATCCCCAGCCGTAAATATCTTGCGGATTCCCGCGGACACTGCGGCCGGTCTGGATTTTGGGATTTATACAGCTTTCCTTTCGCTGATATCTTGCATTCTGCAATGCCCAGCGATTGAAGAAAGACATAACTTAGTTTGACACGTAAAATCTTCACAACGTTATTTTCTGTTGAAAGGTAACTGTTTTATGAGATCATCAGCCTTCCTTTAAATAAATAATAACCATAAATAAATAATAAAAGAAAATAAATAAACAAAATACAAACGGACCTGCCATTTTTTTAATATTTTTTATTCAATAAACATTTTTTTAAATTCAGTTTTGAATAAATCCAGCCAAGCCCAAGGCTTATCTGCTAGAGATTATGATAGCCTGACTTTCAGTGCGACTTTAGTGGCCATCTTTATCATAGCTACATTTTCTCTGTCTTACTATATGGCGTAGAAGCATGGGCTCTCACTCAAAAGACGACGTAAAGGCTGGAGCCTTTCGAAATGTGGATATACCACTGACTTAAAAATCTCATGGCGTGACAGTCAATAATATTGATATAATGAGCCGACTTACGAAGAAGATGAAACTTCTAAACACCATCAAACACAGGAAGATTTGGTACTTCGGTCACGTCATGAGGAATAACAAATACAAATTGCTCCACCTCTTTATCCAAGGCAAGATCGCTGGGAAGTGCCGGCAGGAAGCGGCATTCGTGGCTAAGGAACTTTCGGGACTGGTTTAGCTGCAGTACCTCCTTGCTGTTCAGAGGAGCAGCCTCTAAAGTGAAGATAGCTATGATGTTGTCCAACCTCCGATCCAGTCGGATGTTGTCTAGCTCTTAAACGCGTTTAGTAAAACACCCGGTCAACGGCGTTTTAGGGATATTTTTATTTCTAAGTCCATAAGTATCTATATCTGATGGTAATATTATGAAATATATAGGAGCTTAATGCGTAATGGGCTATCGTGGCTGTACATTATTGTGGACGGGGTTTGGTTGGGCGCAGAGGTCATTACGATGTCCCATAGGGTAATATTTCGGGCGGCTGGATCACTATATTACCGTATGTGAAAACTTCCAAAGAGAGGGTAGAGGCTGCTCGGAGCGGTAACGCACTGATGATATTGAGTCTTTACTTATTTACGCCTGCAAATGTTTTATGAGGCTGAAAACAACTCTGCCCAGCCAAACTGCGCGTGTGTAAAAGCTTCGGCTTTTATATACAGCCACTGCCTACTTTTATAGCTTTTTTAAGGCCCAGTGACAAGCAACTGGGTGATATTTGCATTCTTACAAATAATGCAGCTACCTATATATTTTTTAAGAATATGCTACCTATTCATATATATGAATAGGTAGCTTAATTCGGACTCGCCAATGGGTCCAACGGACCCAGTCCTTTGTATTTTGCTTAATAACTTTTTAAGTTTGACGTTTGCGACGTTGCCGCGCTTAGTACCTTTCAAGTGTAGCACAGCAAATTACGACCTTGGTCGTCAGTTAGCGCGTCGCGCCCCCGTGCTACAGACGTAAATCGTTTGTATAGGTCCGAGGTGTGTATGCGGAAATTATACAATCAGCCAAAAGATTGTCATTGGTGTCATAAAACTATAGAGAAATTTCTTATATTTTTGTAATGCTGTTTGGTTTGCTATTTTTGTAATGTTGGTTCGCTATTTTTGTAATGCTAATTTTTGTAATGCTATTTTTGTAATGCCGTTAGGTCAAAACAATAAAAATGAGTATTTAATTATACATATACACTGGGCTCGATTGCGTTTCTTCGTGAACTTAAATCTTAAATTAGTCCGTGTGAATGAGAAAGGGCATTACGCTAGAGCGGAGTGTGAGATGACCGGTTGTCACTTTTTCGCATTATATCTGCCTGCCAAGGTCAAATATTACACCGCACGAAATATGCTCGAATTTATTCGAACGAGTATAAGTTCGGCTGGTATCGGTCGCTTCATATTCCGCTCTAACCTATTGCTCTGTCTCGTTCGCTTGGACTAATTTTAGTTTTACTTCACAAAGAAACGCAATCGGCCCCACTGTGGGTTTTTAGTTAACGGCATCATTGAAGGGGGTGAATTAATATGACCAGTTAAGGAACGTTTAATAAAAAAATGAGAAATGAAAAAAAAAATAATAACGTTTTTTGTTTGTAAAATGTCTAAATCCTACCTATTGACAAAAAGTTTAGAAATCATTGAGCGCGCTTCGCCATATAGCGGCAGGTTAAATATTGCTAATATAGTTTATTAACGATATTTTACTTACCGATTACTTACTTTACTTTTACTCAAAGCTTTATATATTATAAAAAGGAATAAATAAACATTTTTGTTTTTCGCTATTGAAAAAAAAACAAGAGTTGATTACCTGTTCTTACTGATTCGACCCCCTCAAGGATGCTGGTAACTAAAAATTCATCCTTAATAATCCTTTCAGAAAGTAACCTTACTTTATGTAATAAACGTATGATATGTACATTTATATCTACCCGATATATCTACCAGTAAACCAAAAATCTGACTCAAATCTCATAATTGATGGGATGAGGTTTTCCTTGTCTTTGGGCCACCCGCATGAAGCAGAGACATTTGGTGACTACGCTGACTGCATCATTAAAAGATATTGAGTCATAGATTTAAATATCAGGAAGTTCACTTTGATCTGTCTTAATCTGTGAGCGCTGAAGCTGGGAGGCATATATCAAATGGTTTAGCTACGATTTTTAAATTCCCCATGCTCAAAAACATACATCTATACATTTTGGACGCGTTCCTATGCCAAAGGGAGGGCTTTACAGCGCCGATTTCGAGTTTCGGAACCATATTAGGGGAACCGGCATTGTCAGATTCAGCAGGGTTGAAATAGGGAGAAAAGACATGTTGCCCGAAAGCTACATTATTTGCTTCTAAAAGTAAAACGGAGAGCTTTTTAAATTATTCTGACTATATAAAATTATATAACGTAATTAATGGATTTTTATGTCTACGTTTTTTCACGATTTTTGTGTCATCGTGTCTACGATTTTTGTGTCTCTGATTTTTTTGTGCACTCTGGGAAGAGCACTGTTTAACCGGTGCCGTATGTCATGGATGTGATTACAATGTTGCTGTCAGATACTTAAATTTACATAAAATATGGAGATAAGACGTTTAGATCGGGCTCAAGAATATCACGGCGGCGAGGTGAAGTTATGACGGGTCTTCGACTTTTTACCTGGCCAAAGAAGGAAGCTACTCGGCTTCCGCCCCGTTCGGCATTCTTAATTCCTCGAGCGGCCGCAAACTTTCGGAAGCACGATATTTCGCCCGGACATATTGTTATTGAAGTTTTTTACCACCCGGCCAACTTATGCGAATGCCTGTCCTGAATTTAGGACACGTGGAGGAGGACGGGGAGGGGGCGAGTCGTCTTTTATCGAAAGGAGAAAAGGGGCAGCGTTTGACAGTATGAAATGTGATATCAAACTTCGTTTCTCTTGAGGGCATTGAGAGCGTATACGCCAATGTCGAGTGAGATAGCTATTGACACAGTATATAAAAGTGAACAATACTTCAACTTTGTATAAAAAACCAAAAATGCCTCATCTTGGGCTACTTGTCAGAGTTGTCAACTAATGCGGCCGACCCCAGGAACTATATTAGCCCGAATTCGCCCAACGACATTTTTCTTTTCTAGCTGTCCGACTACACAATAGAATACATTCGGAATTAAACGTGAAGTTAGACCATACGAGGAAGAAAAATTATGACGCAATGGTGGATTGAGCTAGGAAGGAACGAAGCGGAGAAATTAGTTAATTATAGTGCTGTATAAGAATACTTATAACTACATAAAATTACTACTTTTATGTATATGTATAGATTATATGTATAAATGTATATATGTATATATGTGTATTTATATGTGTAGATGAATATATATATATATATATATATATATATATATATATATATATATATATATATATATATATATATATATATATATATATATATATATATATATATATATATATATATATATATATATATATATATATATATATATATATATATATACATATATATATATATATATATATACATATATATATATATATATATATACATATATATATATATATATATATATATATATATATATATATATATATATATATATATATATATATATATATATATATATATATATATATATATATATATATATATATATATATATATATATATATATATATATATATATATATATATATATATATATATATATATATATATATATATATATATATATATATATATATATATATATATATATATATATATATATATATATATATATATATATATATATATATATATATATATATATATATATATATATATATATATATATATATATATATATATATATATATATATATATATATATATATATATATATATATATATATATATATATATATATATATATATATATATATATATATATATATATATATATA
This sequence comes from Micropterix aruncella, assembly GCA_944548615.1. Classification (NCBI taxonomy): domain Eukaryota; kingdom Metazoa; phylum Arthropoda; class Insecta; order Lepidoptera; family Micropterigidae; genus Micropterix; species Micropterix aruncella. The sequence goes on along the minus strand of OX155964.1, from coordinate 29,032,975 downwards.
TATATACATATATATATATATATATATATATATATGTATGTGTATATATGATTATTTAATATTATTATGTATATTATGTTACTAAATTATAAGTATATGTAAAATTTGTGTAAATATAGAGCTACCACGTAAAGCAATGCTACATTATACATTACACTTACCAACAAAAAAAAAAGGAAAAAAGAATACATAAAAGTCTACCTTAGAACGGGCATTACGCCAGCAAGGTAGATTTTAATCTTATTAATCTAGTATTATAAATGTGTGTGAAATATTAATAAATAAATTAATAATTAAATAAATAAATTCTGTTGCTCCCATATGCCTAACTTAGGGTGCAAAGCGTGCTAAAACTACGCCTAATTTTGAACTGACGTTTTTATTCCCGTTAATTGGTCCTAACTGAAGCCATGGTTATGAAGAGACTATCAGGCCCTTAAATTAATTTAGGCACCGTCTAGACCCTTTTTATACGACTACCCAACAAAAAAGGGGTGTAATGTGTTCAGGGTCCATCTATCAGTAAAAATTGTTGCAAATCCATCAGTAAATGTTTACTTAATGCTTAAACTTAAACTACTAAGCAATTTAAATCATGTTTTCCGTTTCTTTATTCCTTCATAACTTTTAAACGCTTAAACCGATTTAGGAGTATTTAGTATTCTTAGAATCGTCATGTCATCCCGAGTGTTATAGGGTGCATTTACTGTCAAAATATTAGGTAAATAGTTATCTAAATGTCTAAATATCCTAATGGTAATAAATTAACATAATTATATCGTGTTTGGTATCAAATGAAAGGTCTGATTGATCAAATGAGTAATTTCCGGATATATACCTACAAGTATATATAATTCGCCACTATATGGCGCTGCAGCATATCAATTTCTATACCGTTCAACCGATCGCCATAAAAATTGGTATGCGTATGTATTTGAGATAATATTATTTTCGCTCTATCCACTTTGTTGAAACTCGCCACTAGAGAGAGCTGCATCATATTAAATTATATACCGTTCAACCGATCGCAATAAAAATTAGTATACATATGTATTTGAGCCCGAATATAACACGGGCAACGCCGAGTAATACCACTAACACAATGTTAATACAATAATTACACAGTACTATACTCCTCAATAATTGCTTTGCCTACTAGTTTCTTCGTATGGCATAAGATTCAACGGTTTATTACGAATACCTACCGATAATGTACGTCGAACACGGCTTCGCGAAAGGGAGTATTTTAAATATATCAAGCAAAAAAATACTATAGCGATAGAACACTTGAATATTATGTTACAAAATTATTTGATCAGTTTTAAGCAAACTTACGCAAATCCATCAGCAGATATTTACTTAATGCTTAAACTTAAACTACTAAGCAACTTAAATCATGTTTTATCCAAGCAAGCTTAGTGAAACAATATATAATATAAATATTGTAACGGTCAAACGTAGTAATTACATTAGGCTGAATTAACATTAGCGTAATTATATATGTATAAGAAAGTAAGTACATATATGTTATTGTAAATGAAGCTAGTTTAAAGTATTTATTGTAGATAAATATTTATTATAATCAAAATATTTATTATAAATGAAGATAGGCAAATATAAAGAAATTATTGTTAGTTATCCATTGAAAACCAACTAGACTTAGTGTGGAACTCTCATAATATGAGAATTCCGATGAAACAATGGATAATCAACAAACGACACAAACTCATCACCATCGCAGTGTATCGACGAGTTCCTCTTCTTCAAGTACCTCGTGTAGCAGCTCTTCAAGTTTTTCTTCTTTTTCGAGGACAGCGATGACTCCGTAAAAGACCCCAACTATAAAGAATTTTAAGAAAAACGCCGACCTGTATTTTTACCTGATGATATAGGCGATGATGTCCCGACAGCTGCGTCAAGTCAGCAAACGACAAACCAAAAAGGAAGGTCAGGCATCGACTCAGTCATTTTTACTTTTAATGAAAATCCAATCGATGCACCTGATGCTTTGAGTACCGAAAATCAATCGCCTCCAATTGAACCTAACTGCGTCGCCGCAACATAATCTGAAAATCCTTTTACTACTGTTGAAACTCTTAATAAAAAAGGGAAAAAAGGCCAAGACAAGAAAAAAATGGAAGTAGAATTTGCAAAGGAATTGAGAAATAGGGGAAAAGCTTATAGATCAGCAAAAACTCAAAAGGATATTTCAGAACGTAGACTTAAATTCCCTGTAAAGAAACCTGTAAATTTAAATGCCACGCAAATATAACGGAAATTCAACCATATCAACTTTTGAAAAAGTACTGAAATTTTATAGTGAAATTGAAAGGCAATGGGTATTTATAATTCAGTCCATGGAAGAGGTGAAACCACCCCAACGATATGTCAGAATTGAATCTGATGGAATAATAGCACCAAAGCGCGAAAACAACATTGCTTACTTTTTTACAGTGACTGAGGTTAAGATCAGAGTTTGTAAAACGCATAAGTTTGTTAATGAAATCCAACTTAATAACGCTTTCAATAGAAAAGTGGGGTTTGCTGAAAAGAAATGAGAGAATTTTCTTCCACTACTAAATGGTAACCTCATTCGTGTGTTTTTATATGAATTATATTTTAAGAATAAGTAAAATAAATGTGAGCATAGTACAACATACCTTTTACACAGGTTAAGACAATACTAGGTAATCGTACCTAATAGTTTACATAAGTGCCTTATAGAAAACTTGTTTAGTTACTAACTAGTTTTACTGTCACTCTCTTTTGTTTATTTTTTCAAAGTTTGAAAAGACAGTATTGTCTTAATACTTAACGTTTTTATAAGTCAATGTGTAATTTAACGTAACAAAATGTAAGTAACTATTAAAATGTAACTATTGAATGATTCTATTATTACTACATTATAAAACTAATTTTCAAGAATAATTATAAATAGGATAGAAAACGAATTTACCGCGTGAAATTTGTAACACCCGACGTTTCGGTGACGTTGCAGCCGCCGTTGTCCAGGGTAGACTGAAGAGCTGTCAATCCGTTGTTTTGCGGATTTTCAAAATTCCCGCGCTCCGAGCCCGGCCCCCCACCACCGTTATAACCTACGCAGTGGCGGAAGCGGTACGCGGCTTACCCGCAAAACAACGGATTGACAGCTCTTCAGTCTACCCTGGACAACGGCGGCTGCAACGTCACCGAAACGTCGGGTGCTACAAATTTCACGCGGTAAATTCGTTTTCTATCCTATTTATAATGTCAAACAACCGCGATAGTCTTCGATATTATATTCAAGAATAATGTTTTATATTTATTTAACTTAGTTAAATGTCAATTTTTACATCATCTTCAACGGGACAACTAAACTTACCACCTTTTTTATGGAACATGAAAAGTTTCCTTTTTTTCAAACTCTATAATGAAGTTATTATAGCTTGAAATGTGTTTCTTCTTTTTGATATTTAATTTCATTATTAGTTATACTCTAATCACTTTATACATAATAAAGCTATCTTGACAACAATTTAAGAGTTATGCTAATTTAAAAGTTTAAAAGTCGTTTTTTTGAGTTGTCACACAGTCGTTGCAAGTGAGCGATATGTAATTCGTATTGTTATGAATAAACATATTAATTAAAAATACATGATTCGTAATATGGACAAGTATTGGTGATGCTAATGCCGTCAGTGACCCACAAATACAGCTGTGTTTAAGGATACCTGAATTCTTCGGTGTCGAATTGTGCGCTGTCGTCGTCGTCGAGCTAAACCTTGGTAAATATAATATATTTTTCATCTGAAATGTCTTTTAGACAACGGCAACTTGACAGGTCAGGATCTAATAGAATAGGCATTATCTCCAACGATTTTACCAAAGTTTTCTCGCGTCGTCCCAACGCAGTTACAGAGCGTGGCCGGAATTGCAGCTTGCAAGAGGGTCGTAAAAGCGATAGAGGAAAGTAAGCCATTTTTCAAGGCGGCTTGCCGTCGGAGAAGAATCATTGGCCGTGCTCGGGATTTTCTTCCCCTGAAAGCCTTCGGGCATTTCAGCACAGCATCAACTTCGACAGCCCGAAAACTATCGCAATAATGATACATCGTCCCACTCCACCGCCACAGATTAGGAAGTGGAATTATACTGAGACAATAGATTCGTCACATGAGGTATGAACCCCTAAAGCTACGTTTTACTAGCAGTGCGTTATTTTAGTAGTGCACGACGTAATATGACCCGCCACCTCAGGAAGTTTTAACGATATTTGATCATTCTGTCTCCCGTTAGGTGAGCGTAGAAGACTTGATACGAAATATACCACTGTCGTAGTTACGCCACTCGCCAGTAAGAAGCCAACGCCTTACCGGGGTTGCAACTAACAGGCCGACACTCGCGCCCTTATTTTCAGTTACAGCCTGATTTATCCGGCCTTCTGACTGGTTAAGTGTTCGAGGTCGCTTGCGCGGTCCTCTCCCTTAGGTAGCGGTGATTCGGTGTTTACCATGGTAAGTGTCTACTATGTGTATGTAATGTATTAGAACAGCTGTTTGTTTACTGAATAATAATAAACTAAAATAAGTCTGAAAATAGATCATCTGATATACAGACAGGTATCCCCGTAAAACAACCCAAATCCACCCCCACTTCTTACACCCAACCCACTGCCCCTACATATTCCTCCCTAATCCCCTCCCTCCACCCCACTACTTCCTCCCCTCAACCCTCAACCCCTACCCCAACCCTCCCAACGCTACCCCGCCCTGATGCATCCCTCCTAACACCGCACTAAACCCAACTTTCCCAATACCTCCCCCTCCAACAGCACCCCCCAAACCCCTTTTGCATTCTAAGTACTTGGGTATCTCCTAAAGTTAAGCACTTTAGATAAGGCGGGATAGGAACCCACGGAAGAAGTAGAACATCGGAAGAAAAGGAATACTTTCGTCCTTAACTATACAGCAATTCCATTACATCATTCTTCTTATAAAATCGAAGACTATCGCGGTTGTTTGACATTATAAATAGGATAGAAAACGAATTTACCGCGTGAAATTTGTAGGACCCGACGTTTCGGTGACGTTGCAGCCGCCGTTGTCTAGGGTAGACTGAAGAGCTGTCAGTCCGTTGTTTTGCGGGTAGGCCGCAAACCGCTGCCGCCACTGCGTAGGTTATAACGGTGGTGGGGGGCCGGGCTCGGAGCGCGGGAATTTTTAATTTTTAATTCCACTCTCTTCTACGTGGAACCCTCTTCTTAAAATGTTCCCGCCGCCGAACGCCGAACGCAAAGACGTAAAACAGGATACAGTGAGTGTTGTGTGCAAGACGGATTTTAAAAATTCCCGCGCTCCGAGCCCGCCCCCCCACCACCGTTATAACCTACGCAGTGGCGGCAGCGGTTTGCCGCCTACCCGCAAAACAACGGACTGACAGCTCTTCAGTCTACCCTAGACAACGGCGGCTGCAACGTCACCGAAACGTCGGGTCCTACAAATTTCACGCGGTAAATTCGTTTTCTATCCTATTTATATCATTCTTCTTTTTTCACCAACTTATTTACCGTCCACTCTGATCGACATCTGAACCAGTTTCCGCATGCTATTCTTCATGCAACTTCGTTGCTCTGCTTCAAGGCGTTACTAAAAGAACATTTTATCTCTCAAAATATTAACTAATCATTAACCTCCCTCCCCCCCCCCCTCCCCTTCTTCCCTTCCTTTTTTTGTTGTTGATTGGATAGTCCAATAAGACCGTAATATTTATCATTTTATATAAGTCCGTATTATTATTATTATTTATTTGTAGTTCCTATGTATCTCATATTATAGGTATAAATTATAATTTGTATATATGTATGTATACATGGATGTATGCATATTTATATATGTGTATATGTTTATGTATGTGAACTGTCATCGTATTTCTTTTATTTAATATTATAACGATTGGCTGTAAGAAATCACAAAACGATACGCTCACCGTTTGTTAAAATAGAATTGAAGTTTTCTTCACCAATGTAATTATGTTAGTACAATAAAGGTATTTTCTTTCCTTCTATCTCTCCTCTAATTAATCTGTGCTTCTGCTATCCGAGATCTTCGCGCTTTCGCCGTTTCTCCCCAGCGGGGTTACACTCCGGGAATTGCGAGTGCCTGCGCCTTCCGGCATTTTCTAAGAAATATTTATCTTCGAATTTCGCTTGAATGTAATATTATGACATTACATAAACATCATTAGCGAAATAAAAATCATGTTATTAAGGAAGATCTCTACGGAACAGAATGTTTGTTCCGCTTGTTTATTTCTGCATTTTATTGTGATATTTCACAATGAGTGGGTCTTTTATAATAGTCAATCTCTTACAACTAGCCAGGCGTACCAAAAAGCCTTGCAAATCTAATGCTAAAAAAAATATGGGTAGAACAATCCGTCAACAACCGGAACAATACGCCAGGTTTGAATTATAGAAAAGCGCTAATTAAGGTTTACGACCGAGGCCTTATCGCTAAATAAGAACAATCTACGCATACTGGTGAGGGCGCTCAAGGGGCATTGTGGCCTGAACAAACACATGTACAACCTCAAGCTCCGGAACACGAAAATGTGCAGGTTCTGCAAGAGGCAGAGGAAATTCTTCTGCACCTCATGTGCGAGTGTGGCCCGCTGATGCGTAAAAGATACACCCACTTGGGTGGTCATTACCTCCAACCTGAGTAGGTAAAACAATCTGTTTTAATAGATTGTCATGCGACAATCTATTAGTCTTCCGTGAGGTGAGCGCAGAAGACTCACTCACGCAGAAGACTCAGAAGACTCAAGGACGAAAAACAATCCACTGTCTAGTTACCGCACCTGTCCGTCGGAGGCCAACGCCTTACGGCGAGGCATCGGGAAAGGTACCCAGCGGGCAGCATCGCCCCCTGACTACCAGTTGGGAAGGATATCTTCGTCTGGCATTAACCTTCAGGATACCTCCTGTCTACTAACTGGTTACAGGATCGAGGTCGCTTGCGCGGTCCTCTCCCTTACGTAGCGGTGATGCGGTGTCTACCGAATCTATCACCTACCATGGCATCCTTTGCCCGGCTTATTCACCCGGGATCGAGTGGCTGAATGGTCGTTTGAAGAGCAGTTGCCGTAAGGTTGACAGAGTCCCCCAGCTGTTAGTCGGAATGCACATCGATTGGCTGATGCGGCACGGCGCGCAAACCATCTAGGAGCGCCCGAAGGTTGACTCCTAGCCAATCTGAGACAGGGCCCATTAACTCCCCGCATCTTTCAACAAATAGAACTGACAACTACAATGGGTGAACCTGTCACCTCAGGAAGTTTGAATGATTCGTCTATCTATCTCCCGTGAAGTGAACACAGAAGACTTGGACAAAACAGTCCACCGTCAAGCTCCGCCACATGTCCGCAAGAGGCCAACGCCCTATACGCGAGATAACCAGGTATATTACCCAGCGACGGTCTGCTCCGGGGTCCCCTGGGTCTTTCCAATGTAGTATCTCATCGAGGAGGCTACGGGATTGGAGCTGAACTGAGGCGAATATACGTGTATATACACAACCACTCTAAAATACTTAGGCGCCCACTTTCTTTTCTACCGATTGCATAAAAATGTATTTAGAAAATCCTGCTTAACAATATTTGAACACTTTCACAAAGTGCTTTGATGTCGCTCACAAATCAATTTTGTTTAATCGCACTGTAACCTAGTAGACCATGATCGCTATAATAAAGGTATCGGACATTAATAAAAGTTCGGGTATGAAAGGGTCATTTAAAAAATATGGTGAATATTTTTAATTTTATATTTTCCTAAATTAAAGCTCATTTAGGAGTACAACGCATGGAAATGATATGACAAAATACATATGTACACAATGCGTAATATTATACATTTCCACGAGTTTGCGTTAGTTACCCAAGTTACTATTTCGTTATTAATCGCTACTCTGGGAATAATTACGCTACGCATGATTTATCGTTTTATCATGTATGTAATTTACTAGAGGGAATACAAATCGATTTTATGCAGTTTATAACATAATTATGTTTTATCATAAGTATTATTATCCAAGAATATATTATTATCCAGTTTTATCATAGGTACCTATTATTATCCAATAAAATGTGTGCACTTCAGTTCAGATTATATGCGTTATTATTTGTTATATGTCCGACATATTAGGCATTTTAACAAAATTACGCATTTTTATTAGGTTTAAAATCTCACAATATTCCTTATACGTACTTTGAGAAAAAAAGCTTTTGAAATAAAAACATTGGATTACTAATTACTTCATAATTACTAACTGATATCGCCTTCCTGATATCGACACTTTAGTAATGTGGATATAATATGGCTCAATCACATAGGTACCGACTGTAAATATGTATGTAATGTGTGACTTACCGAGCGTAGAGTCTGTTTGATAACAATGAATGTTATTATTCTTTTGAAAACCATTTAAGTTTCAGTTTGGTTCACGTGCAGCCGGGACCGCGCGACGCGACCATTCGCGACCTTCCCTCGAGTGGTATTGGACTAACCTACAATGGCAATGTATATATAAAGTCTAATATAACTTGTGACTAATATTCCTAGGGGAGCTTCTATATCAAATATAGATAACATTTGCCAAAAAATATATAATTTTGGTTTAGATTTTTGAGTAAAAATAAACCTGTCTTTGAAATTCTGAACAACTTTTGTCAAATAACCATGCCGAAATTAGTTACACTTTCAGAGATATAATTATTCAAAGTTTGCGGTATCAAAATGAGCTTTTTAATGTTTATTTACGTACATCGCCGTCGCGCGCCCAGCCGCGTTACGTATCGCAAACTTTGAACGCTCGGCGACGGGTAGTTTCTGCCTGCCGCCGAGCGTTCCTCGTCTTTTAGCGTTAAACATTTCTATTTCTCCAAACCATTTAATGTTTTGTTGCGACCCATTGTTGAATGATCGAATGGGGAATGACAAATGCGTCCTAAATATTGCGAAACCGCGCTAAAAGACTCTGTAACGAACCTTAAGTCCACTACATGCGATCAACAAATGCATCGATTTCCAGTGAAAGCCACAGAAACAATTCAGCTATTATTTTGACTCGTGCAGCTATGAATCAGCACGATGAAACAATACTTTTTCTCGGAATATTTTTGATTGCATCATTTCACAGACTATATAAACCGGCGAAAAGCAACCAAATTATCATTCCCCGAGTGATCACCTTCCCCAAGGTTGCGACGGCATTCGGCACTCTCTCTCTCACGAGTTAGGTCACCGAATCCGGCTCCTTGGTTTCCTTTCCTTATCCTCACTAAGTCTCGAAGCATAAGTCTGTAAACCCACGGACTCGAGCCGTGCCCAGTACAAGATACTAGGAGCACACGCACAATCCTCATCCACTATTCCCACATAACCTCCGTCGCGCAAAACTCGCGTCCCGATAAAGTAATCCGGGCACTCGTTACTTCGGCAAGCGTTATAACTGGCGATATTCAAACCTTCGATCAATAAATTCCTTATACTTCATTCAAAACCGCCTTTCAATACGGAGTTAACTCGTAAGTTGATACCACCACCTCACACCGAACAATCGGTAGTCTTGTGAGGGGTGGTCCCTCGCAGTGGTGACCCCGACGTAAAAAAGTGCATTACAGTAAAATATGACCAACACAAATCACCAAATTGTAAACACAATTAGTTTTGACGAAGTGTCAGTAACCTTATTTCGCAGTTAAGATGGGTAGAAAAGTTTTTACAAAAACAGTAAAATAGGATAATTTTGAATAATTTTCTTGTAATAAGCATGTCAACAGTTAACAATAAAATTTATGCAAAAATGGAAACATTCTCGGTTGTTTTATAAGTGTTTCATTGAAGTGTCGGTAACCTTTTTTCATGCACTGTATATACGGGAAAGGCGCCGCCAACGGGCACTTAGAGAGATAGAGGTGAAGACAAGGACGGACGATCTAGCCATCGCATTGGGATCGGGACGTTGGACGATTTCACAGACAATTTGACAAACTAAGTTTCAAAGATGATTTAACATACTAAATTTCTAAAGACAGTCGTTAAAAATGTATAAATCTAAAATTCATAATGCGTTATCAAAATTCAAAATCGTTATTTGATAATTAAACAAAATTTGATAAAACATAATTATTACAACGTTCCGAATTGCCGCAATCGTTAACAAATCGTTGTCAATTGAAAGTAATTTAATCGCTAATAGGATGGGAAAACGCGGATAGTGCACCCTGCGCTGCCATTCAATCGATTAATACCAGGGCTTTATTTAATAAATTGTATGCGATGCACCGTGAACTTTTACTCCGAATTAACGGTAGATACGGGCGATTAATTTAAATTAATATCGGTAGATAGATTTCGAATTGATTGATTTTAGTGCAAGTGATTAATGAGTGTTCAATAATTGTAATAAACTAGTGGAATGTTACCCGGCGTTGCTCGGGTATCCATTTCTTTCTCTTTTCACTCTTACCCCTCTCTTTCCTCCTACCCCACCACCATTTAGCCTTTGGTTGCTCACCGTTCCTTCAGATTTTTCTATTAAAAAAATCACATCGATTCATTTGTCCATTTCAACTTCCTATTTTGCATTTATAAAATTTTCATGGCGATCGGTTGAACGACATTTTTATTTTATTTTTATTTATTTTATTTACCCTAGTATTACATGATTAAATTTCCTATAGTTACATGATTTAGTAGTACATACAAAATGTAGAAGCCTGGAAATTTACTAAAGGTGCGGCTTCGGCGGGATTTTATCACCTCACTAGGCAGAGCCTGTATTGAGGTGATATTTAGTACTGCGTTCATCTGTCGGGTGTATATGTAATTTCTCTAGTCATGGAAAATCCTACAAGTGTATATTGTATAACTATTATAGTATAATATATATTACACAAAAAAATATTTATTAAATTAAATGAGATATAATATATATGGGAGATATATGAATACAGTTATGAGGTTAATGAGATAATAATAAGAATAATAAGTAATATAAATCATCTTTGCACCTATTTAATAACGTTAGTTACTAACAACTAACAGTGCTCCCTCGTCGAGTGTAAAAACCATAATGTTACCAGTCTTTTGTAGTGAGCGTCATTTTGAATGATTGTAGCTTGGCCTAATTGCGTGGTAAATATGTTGTGGAGTTTTTTCGCTAGGTAAATATAGTGTCTTTGTCCAAAGGTCGTTCTCATTTTTGATTGCACATGTCTGTCTTTATGTCTTGTGTTGTGTTTATGGGCGTTACAGATTGGCTTGCTGTTGTCCCATTGGAGTTCTTTCCTGTAGCATATCAAGACCTGCCGTATGTATAGCTGTCTTGCATCTAACAGCATAAAATCCCTGTAGAGCTGGTCACTGGAGTAGCGGTATGGCTTCCTGGCTATATATATATATAGAAGTTGAAATGCTACAGCGTCATCTAGTGGCGAGTAACAACAAAGTGTACAATGCGAAAATACTATCCGTGCTAAAATGTATACCAACTTTCATGGAGATCGGTTCAACGGTGAAGAATTAGATGTGCTGCAGCGTCCTCTAGTGGCGAGGTACAACCATGTGGATAGCACGAAAATATTATAACTGCTTAATTACCTATGTATACTATCTGCACAGTATAATAACACCCAGTAAGTTCACTCAAAAGCTACAAGGCAATGCGGGAAGAGGGTGTGACGGAAGTGGGGCCAGGGTCGCGTCCTTAGGCCCATAGTTACGGCGCTGTAGGCTATGACGCGCTGTGTGCGCAGTTTGTGTCCGCTCTTACTATTACTTTTTTGTGGAGATTTTCTAGTCGACGCCATATGGTATTCTCAGAACAAATAAGTAGCATAATAGCATCTGCGTCGCCGGGGCACCGTAAATGTGGCCGAGACGATGCTTCAAGAAGAAGACGAGTAAACATATTACGATTTGCGGAAGCCCTTAAAATTCCTGACGTCACTTGCTTTGATTTCAATTTTGTTCTAATAGAAGCTACTGTCTGGTATACTGTGCTATCTGTCGTGGCGATCAGTTGAACGGTATAGAATTAGATTGTACTACAGCGCTATCTAGTGGCGAGTCACAGCATATTGGACAGTGCAAAAATATTATCCGTTCTCAAATATCTATGTATACCAATTGTCATGGCGATCTGTTGAACATCATAGATGAAGATGTGTTGCAGCGTCATCTAGTAGCGAGTTACAACAAAATGGAAAGCTTAAAAATATTATCCGACCTAAATCCTATGTATACCGTTTTTCATAACGATCGGTTTAACAGTATAGAAGTTGATGTGCTGCAGCGCCCTCTAGTGGCGAGTTACAAAATGAGGAATGCGCGAAAATATTATCCGTCCTCAATAAGCTATATACCATATACCAATGTTGATGGCGATCGATTGAGCGGTTTAGAAAATGCAACAAAGCCAATGCGATAAGATCCTTATTCATGAAAAATTACATATATGTGCCAATTTTCATGGGGTTTGTTTAAACGGTGTCGAAGTATATTAAAATCAGACAGATATACCAACATCCATTTTCATATATTTAGATGTAGTTATATCAACATACTAAATTGTTGTATCTGACAATAATATCTGTAAAAAATCCAAATTTCAATGATTCGTGAAAAAAAACCATTTCTGTAATGTTATTGTACCTATAAAAGGATTAAAAGCAAGCAATATTTTCGATATTTTCTTTCGGCGATTAGGTGTAAACGAATCCGCAAGCAAAAACGCGGACGCAAAAAAAAAAGTTGTGTCACCCCAACATTTTCCCGGCAAGTAGCCAAGAACTGTTTCATCTGAATATACCTCCTCCCCCTCACCCCGATAGCAAATGTCACTTCATCTGAAACTTTATATATCCTGAGTACATGTTAAGAACTCTAGATCAAGAGGGATCAAGAAGCACTATAGATTAAGCACTCTAGATCACAATACTTTCCATACCGGGAAAGTAATAAACGCTAAAAATAAAATAAATAAAAACAAACAAAATAATCATAAGAAAAAAATCGTATATATAAAAATGAATCGAGTCTCGCAAGATCTCGAAAATGACTCGACCGATTTGAATTATTATTTTTTGTTTTGTTTGCCTTGATTCAGGGGTAGTTTTAAAAAAAAATATTTAGGAAAAATTAAAAGAAACTGAAAAACGAAAAAATCGAAATTGGTCATTTTGGGAAATAGGCCACGTTCAATAGATGGCGTTCGCGGCGATCCTATTGTTTGACAGCTGCGCCATCCATAGCTCCGTTCATTCATTCCGTCATAATCCATTCATCCCGTGCGATTGTGTAAAATGTCAAAAAGTCGAAAAGTCGAAAAAGTCGAAAAAGTCAAAAGAGTCGAAGAAGTCAAAAAAGTCAAAAAAGTCGAAAAAGTCGGAAAAGTAAGAAGTCGAAAAAGTCAAAAAAGTCCGAAAAGTCGAAAAATGCAAAAAAGTCGGAAAAGTCGGAAAAGTCGAAAAAGTCGAAAAAGCCGAAAAAGTCGACAAAACATTTATATTCCATCATGTAAATTGAATATGTTGAATTTATTTTAATTACAAACGATTTTTATAGATTTCAATGAATTGGATTTGGAAAGTTGATTAGGATTAATAAACGCTTATAAAGAGTTACAATCAAATCAATTTTAGGTGGTACGAAGTTCACCTATCATTAACCAATCTAGTAAATAATAATAAGTAATTATATAAAACTGTACTTGTTTACTCATAATAAATAATTGAAAAACACAAATAACCAAGCAAGCAAAATACTACTTGTATGTGGCCATATATCTATTTAAATATTAATAACATACATTAATATTTAATAAACATAATTTCACTTAGTGAATGCCGTTCTTTGAAGACCCCGCGGCGTCTACGTAGGCCTCTAAATTCAGTATATTATGGCAGGTCGTAATTTACATCTTATATTATACACAGGTAGCTGGAGATAATAATTATTAATCAGCCTTGGTGCGTGTAAACAGAATATTAGGCACTTATGAAAGGAATAAGTAATGTGTGCATTCACAGCTATTTGCAACTAATAAATCTCAAGGGTTTCAGGTTGAAATACACCGTGTTTCAGCAATAACTTTCGTAAATTTGGGAAATGAATCGTCGGAATAATAGCAACAAAGTTAGGGTTTTTCTGTTCTGAGGATTAAGAATCAGAATCAAATGTCCAAGTGTTCGCTAGTTTTATATATCAGACTTATATGCCGTATATAATCCGGTGTATTAATAACTAGCTGACCCGTGCCCACTTCGTTGGGCGGTAAAACGTTTTACTTGTGATGAAATTATGAGTATGGTTCGGTTAGTACTGAGTGCTATGACTTATTTCCTGACTGCCAAAAGAAGGGTTATAGTTTTACATTATGTATGTATGTATTTGCATGCCAATTGGACTATATTACCATTATTTGGGAGTGTCCTCTTGTGAGTGTTTATTTGTGAGTGTCCTATCTCTTTAACCATTTATGCAGTAAAATGGAAAAGTCTTTTGTTTTAAACACTTGAGACGATAAATTTACTCATTTTGATATGAATTCATAATTGTTCATAATATGACCAATAAACATGACCTAACGATTTAAATTACTTTTTTAATAATAAAAAACTACTTTTTAATATAAAAAACTACTTTTTAATGTAAATAACTACTTAAATGTACAATTTAGACGTATGCTGTCGCTGAGTTTTTTGTAGGCATTTTGTAGCATCGGTTTTCAGAAGCATCGGTTAGAAACGTTTTCGTTCGACCGTTTTTTCTCCGAATTACTTTGCCGAATCCGACTACCACGAAAAAGTCTTTTCATTTTTCGGATTAATATATAGCCTATGACACTTACAAATAACGTGGCTTTCTATTGGTAAAACAAATCAAAATCGGTTCAGTGGATCCAGAGATTACTTCCTACAACCTCACAAACTTTACCTCTTTATAATATTAGTATAGATGACGCTGTTGTTCCCAAGCACATTTTTTTTGACACCGCCAAGACATCCGGTTTTAAAGACACTAACACATTATTTCCGGCCCAGTCTAAACTGTCCCAATACAAAACAATTCCTGCCCAGTCTAAACTGTCTATTATAAAGTCTATTATCACCTCTTTATAATACTAATATTATAAAGAGGTGATGTTTGTAAGTTTGTATGTAGGGGGTAATCTCCAAAACTACTCATCCGATTTCAAAAATTCTTTCACTACTGGAAAGTTACATTATCGAGTAGTGCTATAGGCTATATTTTATTGTAATAAATATTAGTTTTCAACACTATTTGTAATGTTCGGATAAAATGTACTGGTGATGTGGTAATTTAAAAACTTAAAACGGTTTGGTATATTTAAAAACTATGTAAGAAGAAAACTTCGGCCTCAAAGAGATCTATAAAAAAATCCACTATAGCATACAGGTAACGTTTATATTAAGCTACAATAAGTACTTTTTTGTTTTTAAAACATAGGCAGTGCTCTCTGTTGGACTTTCGCGAATACCAATACGAAGTACGTCGAATTTCGTTAGGAGCTTCGCTCATGCAACACAGATGGCGTTTTAAATAAATAAAAATGTAACTGTCCGTTTGTATTAAGCCGCTAATTTGACAGTTTGATTTGAAATTTTTATAAAACGTTGCATTCGCGTGATATTTCGTTAGAAGTATGCAGAAAACGCGAGAGAAAAACGCGAATAAGTGGTTTTAAAAGTAGCTGACATAAGGTTAACCACCACCATCGCTGCTTAGAAAACGTACATTTCCAGACACCCCCCCCCCCCCCCCTGGTTATTCGCCTGTTTGTACAGTTAATTGGCAACGCCGCACAATGTACAAACCGCCCAGTATCGCCCGATGTTCTCCCGATTGAATCCGATCCCACCTGTCCTCGAGCCGGCTGTGGCAGGCTTTTTGAGAAGGCTATCGCATGGGAGCTGATCCGTGGGTTGAACCAACCGAAAATAACAAATAGGTCACCAGGCTCAAGCTGTTCGGAACCGTTAGATACCCGGGGCATTTAGATAAATATGAAACTTTTCACAGCCGCTCGTTTTGTTATGTTAATTACTGTACGTCAAGCGAAATGCAGTGGAAAGCAGAGAAGCCAAAAAATATATTACAACATTAATACAAATCACTATTCATAACTAATTAGGTGACCATTTTTTTTTACTATTTTCTTACTCCAACGAGGTGGATGGAGACAGAAGCCAATTTATCCACAACCTGAGCAGTTATAAGGACTATAGTCGTCTTTTCTGCCCAAGCTTAATAGTATATCCAAAGATCAGAGGCTTCTATCCCCATCCAATCCCCCAAGGAGTCATTTATTTATTCGTTTTATAATTACATTTTTTCTTTTTTTTACATTTTACATTTTTATACACATACATGCATTTACATTACATTTCATTACATAGTTACAATACGTATTATTCGTTACAATACGTTTCAGTTCTTCTAGCCGCGACGTCCAGTGCGCCACAAAAATACGAAATGCCGCAAAGCACTCCTTGCTACTGACTAGGTCAGTATACTAAATGGGATATCCACTTATGTGGTCACACATCGCGCCCAGCAGTTCTTCCCTGGCGTACGACAGTAACGAGCACGACGATAGTTTATGCTCTGCAGTCTAATGACCACCACCACACACACACCAAGGATCGTTATTGATTGACATTAAATTTACAAGTACCCTCACTAAAGTTACAAGTATTACAAGTAAATAATTAAGTGACATTACATTTACAAGTACCTTCACTTTTCAAATTATTGTTTCGAAATCCAGAGAACAGTGTTAATTAATGTTGACAGAATACAGAGCCAAAAGCACCTCTTTTGTTCATAGACCAGGGTCGATAATTTTAAAAATGGTAAAAAGTGAAAAAAAAATTAATAGTAGGATGAAAACCGTCAAAAAAGGACGAGAATATAACAAAAATAAAAGGAAAAATAATTTACGGGCGATCTGAGGTCGGGAAGTAGAAGGGGGTGAGTTTTTAAGGGTAAAAAACGGTGTATCTCAATTTCCGGCAAAACTACAAGTCCTATGAAAAAAAAATTTATGACAAAGTTGTAGGTAACAAAGAGACCTACAGCTTTCGTGATTACACTTTTTTCACATAACCTCAAATTTATGTGAAAAATTCAAATAATCAAGTTTTTGGTCTTTTATTTTTATCTTATGCAAAAAAATTTTTTTTTTCACAAAATTTGGTGAAAACTTACCTTTTTATGTCATAAAGACAACGTAATTTTTTTGATTTGAAATATTAATTTTTTCACCTTATTTTGACTTAATATCGAAAAAACACCCTAATTTTCAATCGAAAATTCTCGCGTCAAAATATCAGCTTCTTAAAAAAATCGAGGAGTTTTTTGTTCGTTGAAATCTCTTCTTTCTGATAATGTAAAAAATATATACATTACTATGGTAAATGTTCTCATAAAATGCAACTTATTACCTACAACTTATTTTTTTTTCATAGGGCTTGTAGTTTTGCCGGAAATTGAGATAGACCGTTTTTTACCCTTAAAAACTCACCCTCTTCCACTTCCCGACCTCAGATCGCCCGTAAATTATTTTTCCTTTCATTTTTGTTATATTCTCGTCCTTTTTTAACGGGTTTCATCCTACTATTATTTTTTTTGGTTTCAAAAATTATCGACCGTGTTCTATTAGTCGTGTTTTAATCTTCTTACAGTCTGTATGCTGTAAGAAGACAAAAAGTGAATGGTCTTTATATTTTGTTATATTTCGCCACCAATAACGAGAGTATTCATAATGCCGATTAAAACATATCCCGCTTTTCGTTCGCCAAAAGTAATTGAATCGCGAGAGCTTACGTAATAGGGATGCAGTGTTGCCAGAATATAATTTTTCATAAATACAATTAAAAAATCCCCTAGTTTCACCATATTCAATTTAATTTAATTTAACAAAATTAAAAGGTTGCTTTATCACTCCGTATGCAAATACATAGGTCACACTGAAAGCTTCCAAATTTGGAATCTAACAAACAATTATTTTTGAATATTTAAAGCATTTGAACATAGAACTCCTTGGCTACAAAATAAAGTGTGTTTCATTTAAATGTCATTTGTTTTTTTTATTAACTCCTCAATTTAGAAATTTGTTTTATATCTTAAAAATTATTGCTCTATGATTTTTCTATGTTTTAAAGTGTAAGGGGCCCCCCACATATTACGTAATCACGTTTTTGAGATTTTCGACCTCCCCCCTCCCCCATGTCAACAGACGTAATCAGCGGCCTGATCCCCCGTAATCGTAACCGAATACGTAATCAACTAAATTTGTGGAAAATGTGAAGAATCATGAACCCAGCGTTTGTAAAGTGTTTGAAGACGGTATCAGGAAAAATATACTTGAATGCTTTGAATTATATTTATTCAAATTAATTCAAAGCAATTACAAAATATCAAACTCTTTGGTTTATTTTACAGATCCCACCTTCAGACCGCAGTAGCTCTAAAGACGGTATTAAAGAGAAATACATATTTAAAGATGCATATAAAAATGAACTTTTAATGTGCATTTTTAATCTAAAATAATTAAAGAAAGTCTAATTCTTTAGTTTAGATAAAAAAAGGAAAAGTTGTTTAACATACCGTAAAATTCGGAAATCCTAAGGTAGAGCCTTATTTTAGGTACAATCAATCCATCACAAACATTTGGCTGTTAAAAAGCTGTGCTCGCGGTGGATCCCACACAATTTCACTGAGGCTCTAAAACGAGACGCGGCACTTGGTGTAGTGCCATGCTTATCAGAGTCAACGAAGCGGCGTCAAATTTGGCGTGGAGAATAATGACAGGAACTGAATAACGAATTTAGAGCTAGGACCCTGAAACAAAGCAGCAAGCGACCGTTTGGGTTTTCTAAGTCGTAAATCGTATTTTTTTACGGATATGGACACGTGGCTACTGGTATTTTGGAGAATCATCCTAACCTGAATATACAACCATTTGCTTGCCGAAAGTTATTGACAAACAAAGTAAAAGCAGATTCAAACGCATTGTCGCACCATTAAAATACCAGCTCTGCCACGGCCAGATAGACAAGCGATTTTAAAGGAAAAAACGTAGGACATTGGTTCTAAGGAATAAGGAAAAATACGGAATAAATCCAATCTCCACATAAAAGTACAGGGACTTAGCAAAGTGCGATACAGTTTTATTCACCAAATTTTGCGTTACTGTAATAAAATTCCAGAACAAATCAAAAGCATTGAAGAGTTAGTTAACGTGTCCGGGCCAGGTTAGGACACGACTGGTCTTGTGGTTCGTCTCTTGTAGGTCTTGGTGTGTTTTTTTTTTCAATTTTAAACCATTTGATAGGAATTCCTACACTTGGTTATCTCAAAACTAACAAAAATTGCCACATAATATGTCAATATATACCCATGGAGGTATACGGTATGAACGTCGATATTACAAGGTATGAACTTTGAACATCCAAGCGTAGAATTTCTAACTTATATAGAGGAAACAACATTTTCTAATAGTACTAATTATAATCAAGCAAATTATTGTATAATTTCACTAATTATCATACGGGAAAATATTTTAAAGAAAAAATACAAATACAAACAAATTAGTAATAATAATGATACCCAATATTCAATTTTATACAATTTTATACAATATTCAATTTTATACTAATTTTATACTTTTATACTTAATATTCAATTTTATACTATTTTATACACAATTATATACTTATGGAGTTTAGATGACCCAGGAATTCTTTAACCGTTTGAATGTTGCCTTTCAGGATGCAGAAGGTATCATCCACGTAGCGAAGCCAGAGAATGGGTGTAATTTTGGAGGTTTTTATGGCTAATTCCTCAAAATATTCCATATATAGGTCACTAACTATCGGCGATACGGGGCATCCCATTGCTACTCCGTCGATTTGTTTGTAATAATCGCCACTCCATAGAAAGTAGCAGGATGTCAGGCAATGTTGAAGCATGTCGGTGTAGCTAATAGGGAGGTCCTCAGACCTTAGTTTATCTCTCACCACCGTAAGACACTCCGAAATGGGCAAATTCGTAAATAGAGATTCGTCGTCAAAGCTCACCATTCTTCACCTTCGTCAAGCTTCACCAAAGTCCACAGTATCAAGTATCACGGTTGCGTTGCCTTTAACGGCCCGCAACACAACAACGTCCTTATTATCCCGCAGAGATTTTAAGCTTTTTCTCTGGGCGGCTGTGGTGTTCGACTGTGGGAGCTTAGCCTTGCGTACAAAGACAGCCACATCTTGTCGCAGTAAGTCGGCCTCTGGCGCAGGGATCTTGTTACGAGAGATGACTTCTTCAATGCCACCGATAATACTTTCCACAGGCAAACGGTTCGGTGTCGGTACATAATTTAATCCGCTGCTAAGAATTTCTGTCGTCGGCTGGTCAATGTCAATTTTCGAAAGATTAATAACAGTACTTACAGCGTATTTCGGTACCTCCTTGCGGGAATGCCCTGCGTTTGCCAGGCGCAGAAACTTGGCATTATGCGACTCCTCACATAGCACCGTGGTACGTTCCGATTGGCTGAAGGAAACTCTGTCGCACTTATGAAAATCCTAGCCACTTAATACGCTGCTTAATTCTAGATGAAGAAATAATAATTCTTTTTGCACATTATAGAGTTTGTACCGATTGTTTTGAATCAACTTTCGAAGCAATTTGACACTGGCGACACGGAGAATGTCTGTAGATCCTGGGATATCTTTTCGTGGATGAATCCGCACACAATTCGGAATTAAATTACTATCACGACACTGTTTCAAGAACACTAACGACGACAACGGTTTGCGGCCTACCGGCAAAACAACGGACTGACAGCTCTTCAGTCTATCCTAGACAACGGCGGCTGCAACGTCACCGAAACGTCGGGTCCTTACGGGTCACGCGGTAAATTCGTTTTCTATCCTATTTTATAATGGAAGTTTATTGTAGAATAAGTGAGATTGACAGAGAAAGCTATTTCGGACCTTACTGAGTCACACCCTGATGAGGTAAAACTATCTGGCGCCAAAAGCCTGTTGCGGTTCTTAAATAACACGAGGCCTAGCGCAGAACTACATATAGTAGGTGGCGAGCGCAATAGATCAGCAATGGTCGCAGTGTTACAAGGCTCATTAAGGAAGACCTTAGAAAAGCCCCTCACAACAAATTTAAAAAAATCATTTCCAAAAATTAAGAATCAGTTATGCAGTCGATGATTTTCATCGCCAGAAAAGGTTATCGAAGAATATGAGCAACATCTTTCTGAGGAAATAAACGAAGGAGTGGTATAAAATTGGTATATCCTTCTTGAAGTGCCATCTCCAATCGGAGGTCGGCGGGCATTATGGCCACTTGGGCCCTTGTTATATACGTATGAAAAAGTATATGAACGCTCACGGATAATATTTTGAGAATAAATGAATATTTTTTTTTTGGCGATTCGTTTTATTTTTTTCCTATTCATTCCGGAAACGTTCAGTGTTGCCCTCGTACCAACACATAAATTTAAATAACAGCTTGTTTCTCATTCCATCGTGCAGTCGCCGAATATGTGTGTTCAACAAACCGCAACCAATATAGAATTGGTGGAAATATAATTTGAACTGCCAGAGCGAAAATATGAAGCCCGTATTTATGACGACGTACATGCAATTAAATAGACACCCGAGGCGGAGTGTTATATTTACGTTATTGTTAGGGTATCGTGTTATAAACGCTTATTAAAGAATTTTACCCAGAAGAGTTCTTCATATCGAAATAAGCTGAGGTCTAATCATGTGATGATACAAGAATTAAATGAATGAATTTAATGAAATCAAAGAAATTAATGAAATGAATGAACTGAATGAACGTAATTAAACTAATGAGATATATGATATGAATTAAATAGAAGTGAATGACACGAATGAAATGAAATGAATAAAGTAAACGACATCAATGAAGTGAATGAAATGAGTGAAATAAACGGAATGAACGAAATAAACGAAATTAACAAAATGAAGGAAATGAACAAAATTATCGAAATTACCGAAATTAACGAAATGAACGAAATGAACGAAATGAAAGAAATGAACGAAATAAACAAAATTAATGAAATGAAATGATTTGCATGAAATAAAATGAATTTTAGATCAAGTCTTGATAAGAATTAAGTGTACAATAATTTGACAATGCTAATACTATTGAAACTGCTCAAGCGATGTGAGACCTTGGGCTGCTACTGAACAACATACAGACTCCTGAGGGGTCATATAAGCGTGATCAGAAAAGTAAAATAAAAACAAATGAATTTCAGCTCAAGAAAGTACAAACGACAAACAAATATTAAAACTCTTAAATTAATAGTTTCGGTCTTAACCTTGAAATTTTAAATATATACTCCTAAAGGATTATATATTTAATCCTCCCGCTTACCTGAAGCGGGAAAAAACATAAAAAGTTCAAAAAATATCTAAATTTTTAAATGTTATAATGTTTTAATACGTGTGCCGCGTGCTCTGCGGCACAGGCTAAACCTTGAAATTTAAAACATAGACTCCCGAGGAAGCAATTACCTAAGCAGTGTATTCATTAAAAGTACATTTTTTATTATTTAAAATATTTTCAGTTTAAAAAAGTATAAAAGACAGACGAATATCAAAACTTCTATATTGATATGCGCCCTGAGGGAACAGGCTAAACCTAGTCAATATAACATATAGTTATGGGTTTCTGTATCTCTATGTTGACCGACCTCCAGGGTAAACGCCTAAACCGATTGACTTGAAATTAGAAACATATAGGGGAAGCGCTATAGTTATTGGCCATTTAAGGTCTTTCCATGAACTTTTTCACTCATTACTCTTTATCTCACTGAAATATTTCTTTGTAATTTTTTAGGCCTAATCTTGTTTATATTTTTGATTAGTTATTAAATGTTTTATCTTAATAATAATTATATTTCATATATATATTTATTATTAAAAAAAAAAAACGAAATGCGACAGTAATTGGCCACTTTTTTATAGTAATTGGCCACTTTATGACACAGTTATTGGCCACGGCATTTATGAATACCTATTTTAGTAAAATATAGGATTTTAAACTAATAGGTAGGTACCTAGGTACCTTTCACATATTTTTTAAAGTAATAATTAAACTAATATAAATAAACATTGAGTTCTTTTAAATTATTTATTAAATGTTGAAACAAATGACAAAAATTACTTTAATGATAATTAAAATTAATTTCCTTCATTAGCTCTTCGGCGTCCAGAGAATCTTCAGAAGTTGGAATCATCCGAATCGTCATCCAACTTATAACATTTGTGATACATGAAGTCACTTAAGTCTTCCTTCTCTGGCAGGTTTACTTTATGCTTTTTCACTGAGGGAATACATGATCTGTGGTATGAATAGTTACATGAATCGCAAAGTAATGCTTTGCGTTTCACGATGATCTCTTTATATTTTTGGCAAATATCTACTTCTTCGTTAGTGATAATTGTAATGTTATTACTTTTATCTATGCTAGATTTGGTTCCAGATATTCCAAATGTTTCACTGACTGATTGGTTCTTTCACCAATTTTTAGATTTCTCAGAAATTTTCTTTTTTAAAATAACTGTTTATTTGTTTATTTTCGGCTTGTTTTTGCTTTCTTCCGAAGGCGAGTTGCTCTCTTTTCACTTTTCTCTCATTTTTTTTGTTTTTCCAACAGTTTTTTTTCAATACACTTTCTGAAATTATCAGCAGTTATCACAAAAGGCAACTTTTCATCATTTCTAATGAATTTTCTTTTATTTTCCGGTGCTTTTTGAAAATAATTCTCTATGGAATCTGCTTTTCTTTTTAAAAAAATCTGGTTTTGAAACCCTGGATGAACCAGAAGTTTACGGTTGATTTCAAAAATCCCAATTGTTGGTTGGAATAATGGAGATTTTAAGGTTTGTGATATATCACAAAGTTAAAACAAAAGTCAGTTTTAAAGAATTTCCACAAGTCATGTAAAATAATGGATTCGTCATTAACATAACCGGCCGTGGACTGAAGAGACTCCATTTTGTGTATATTTTCAACGCCGACTATTCCCTTGAAATCCTCATACGACATTACGTTATTTTCCTTTGAACACTGTATCACTTTTCTGGTAGGCGCTTATAAGGAAATACTATTAAAAGGGAACATACTTTCCCATCTGCATAAAACGTAAAAAGTACAGTAATGTTCCCTTTGGCAGAGCCTTGCTCTACGGTATAAACATTTTTGTAGCCTTTAGGTGCTAGAACACTCCCATTAGAAGGGCATATCTGAAAGCCTGTCTTATCAGCGCTAAAAATTCTTGACGAATCCTTCATAACTTCTAGTAAATTTTCATCTTTAAGGATATTTTTTATTTCTCCAAACCATTTCTTTATGTCAGTTTCTGTGACGCATGTACTTGCTCTGGTTACTCCTTCGCTAGTTCTTTGGGCTATAGTCGAATGTCTCTTCAAGAATGCTTGCAGCCAACCACGCCCTGGCCTGTTATTAGGGAATGGATTGTCTCTTAGATTTTCCGTAAGGTACTTTTGAACCGTATTTATAAGGTCATTTTTTTCTTGGTAACCCCTTTCGAGCCATACTGACGACCCATGCCTCAATAGCATCCTCTGCCTCTGTTGATAAATAAGGGTTTGGCCCAAATTCAGATTTCGTAGTTGGATTTTTAAGTTTGGACTGTAGCGTAGCTCTGGGTATATTGAACTTTTTTGCAGTGGCTCTTAAAGACAAAGCATTATTTTGTATATCTTCTAAGGCCTGGTCTAAGATTTCTTTCGTGTATAGGGGTTGTTTAGGCATGGCTGTGGGAGAGAAATCTGTAAAAATAACAATAATAACATTAAAATTCAGCAGTGGCTAATAACTGCAAATAATAAAAGAGTAGATTGGCATAGTTGCTATAGCTATTGGCCCCTATAATGTTATAGTTTTTGTCCTAGGCCAATAACTGTTAAATAAGTTCAGAATTATGTGAAAATATAGCCATGAGTACTACTCCACATGAACAATATAATTCTAACAAAAAAACAATGACTTTTTAATACAACATGAAACACAGTTATTGGCATAGGTGGCCAATAACTACGATAACAAAGTTTTTTGCGCACAGTAATTTGCCACCCCAATTTTCTTGGTTATAAATTGACTAATTCGATTCTGAGATCAAAAATAATATTATTTAATCATATTTACCCCCTCACGTTGTTGAATTTGTTGTTTTCACAATATCCTTCCACTGTCAAGGTGTTTAACAAAAAGTTCTCCTCCTTAACAAATCCTTAAGAATAAGACTTGTTTTCGGCGACGCTGTCAGAAATCGAAAGAAAGTAGGGGATAACGCAATCTAATGATGGACTGCTATACCTTTATAGAAACAACAAAAATGGAGTTACCAGATTGATTTTTAAGAAACGCTATGGAATGTAAGGAAATCTTATTTTTTAACACTAAACACTCAGTGTCCAATAACTATAGCATGGCCAATAACTGTAGCGCTTCCCCTACTCTTTGGGGGTCAAGTAATCGGTGTGAATTATGAAAAGTTCAAACAATGTTCAAAATGGTAGAAAAATGATCAAATTTACAAAATTTCAAAAATGTGCCTTGCTGGCTCGGGCTCTACTTTGAAGTTTAAAACATAGAGCAAGCGTTGTAAATCAAAAAAATCAAAAAAGTTACAAAAAAAATATAAAATTTTAAATTGTCCTGCCTTACGGGCACGGGCTAAACCTTGACATTTAAAACATAGACTCTTGAGGGATCAACCAAGCGAAGTGATTTAATAAATAGTCAACAAAACATTTTTTTTAAAATGCATGTTGAAAAATGGGCCCGCCCTGCTCTCATGGACTAAATAAACCTTGTATTTAAAACATAGACTCCCAAAGTGTCAAGTAAGCGGTGTGATTCATAAAAAGTTCGAACAATTTTGAAAAATGTTCAAAACTTTCAAATGTTCAAAAGTTAAAAACATGTACTCTGCTGGCATGGGCTAAACCTAAAAGTTTGACAAATAGACTTCTGAAAGGTCAAGCACACGGTGTAATTAATAATAAAACCAAAACAAATAACAATATTTTTAAAACTCTAAATGTTTAAAAGTTCAAAAATGTGCCCTGTTGGCAGGGGATAAACTTTGAAATTTGAGGCATAGACTCCTGAAGGATCAGGGCAGTACTTGTTTTTTGCTGTAATCATAAAAAGTACTTGATTTTTAAAATATTATCAGTACAAAAAGTACAAACGACAAACGAATACTAAAACTATTATATAGTTATGTGCCCTGAGGGCACGGGCTAAACCTAGTCAATATAATATTTTTGGGTTTCTGTATCTATATGTTGACAGATCTCCATGGTAAACGCCTTAAACTACGGACTTGAATGTTGAATTATAGACTCTTGAAGGGTCAAGTAAGCAGTGTGATCCATAAAAAGATAAAAAAATAATATGTTCCAAAATGTGCCCTGCGGGCATGGGTTAAACCTTAATATTTGAAGCATAGACTACCGAGGGCTCAGGTAATCGATGTAATCATAAAAAGTACTTTTGTTTTCAAAAGATTTTCAGTTGAAAAAAGTTTAAACAACAAACGAATACCAACTGTTATATTGATATGTCCCCTTCCGGCACTGACTATGCGTTGAAACTTGAGAAAAGACTCCTTAAGTGTTAAATGGGCGGTTTAATTGATAAAAAGTAAAAAAAAAATATATAAAAGCTTTCAGTATTAAAAAAAGTAGGTAAAAACGATAAAATGATACCAAAATATTACATTAGCATGTGCCCTGCGGGCACGGGCTAAACCTTACATTCTCGATATAGACACCCAAAAAGGACAAACAAGCATTATGATTCATAAAAATAAAAATAAAAATATTTGCAGTTCAAAAAAAAGTACAAACGACAAATAAATATCAAAATATTATATTGATATGTGCCCTGAGGGCACGGGCTAAACTTAGTCAATATGTTTTGGGTTTCTGTATCTCTATGTTGACACACCTCTAGGGTAAACGCCCTAACCGATTAATTTGAATTTTGAAATATAGATTCCTGAGGGGTCAAGTAGACAGTGATCCATAAAAAATTGAAAAAAAACATAAATGTTCAAATGTTGAAAAATGTTTCCTGCGGGCACGGACTAAATGTCACCATTTGAAACATAGACCCCTATTGGGTCAAGTATGCGGTGTGCTGTGTGAAAAAAATATTTTCCGTTCAAAAAAGTACAAAACTCACATATATAATAATCAATATAATATTGATATGTGCTTTGCGGGCATGGGTTGAATCTAGCATATTATAATACTTAGAAATAGTAATGGATTTCTTATTGATTACTCTATTTTGAGTGAGATTGCCTCGTCTGCAAGAAGGATTTTATAAACTGTGATGCCATCCATCTATACTAATATTATAAAGAGGTAAAGTTTGTGACGTTGTAGGAAGTAATCTCTGGATCTACTGAACCGATTTTGAAAATTCTTTTACCAATAGAAAGCCACGTTATTTGTGAGTGTCATCAGCTATATATTAATCCGAAAAATGTAAATACTAACCGTGGTAGTCGGATTTGCAAAGTAAGTCGGAGAATAAGCGGTCGAACGAAAACGTTTCTAACTAACGCTGCGTAAACGATGAGAGATATATGATTAAGTTCTAGAGAAAAGCTGTAGAGCTTGAAAATGCCTACTAAAAGTCAGCGGCAGCATATGTCTACCTTTTATATTTAAGGCACAAAAAGTAGTATTTTATATTAAAAAAATAATTTAAATCGTTAGGTCATGTTTATTGGTCATATTATCAACAATTATGAATTCTTATCAAAATAAGTAAATTTATCATCTCAACCGCTTAAAACAAAAGACTTTTCCCTTTTACTGCATATAATTTCCCTTTTACTGCATAAATAGTTAAAGATATAATATGCTCACAAATAAGACACTCAAAGAAGACATTCACAAATAACGGTATTTATAGTCAAATTGGCATGCAAATAAATACATACATATGCAGTAAAAATATAACCCTTCTTTTGGCAGTCAGGAAATAAATCATAGCACTCAGTACTAACCGAACCATACTCATAATATCATCACAGGTAAAAAGTTTTACCGCCCAACGAAGTGGGCACGGGTCAGCTAGTTTTAGATAGTTTGGCGCGATATAGTTCCAACCGTTCTAAATGTATAATAATTATTCTATCGCAACGTCTGGGATAGTCAGATAGACAAGCATGCGTGTGCATCAAGTTAGCAATTCATATGACCCGTTGCCCTCACATGGGTATGATTATTATCAGCGTTGGTAAGCCAAGAGGACAGATTCCAATTACGAGGCCGCAAACATATCAGCCTGCTCCGCTAGCTTTACAGATCAGATCGCAATGACATTTGTCAAGTGTGATTCGTGACGCGGCAATTACACCGCTAAATGAGACTACGACTGCGTCGGTTGGAGTTAACTACAGTGGTTGTTGGAACTGTGTCGTCGTTAGGTAAATCTTTAATTAATTAAATTAATATAAATTAATACGTCTAGTTTGTGACATGTTTTGAGCAATTAAGATACACTTAATAATGTAAGTTCGCAGCGCTTGATACTTCAATGAAACTGGCGATTGATCTATTTTTACACGACTGCCCAACAAAAAAGTAGTGTAATGTATTCAGGGTTCATCCCTGTATGTCTTACGTTTCGTAATTCTACCATAACTTCTTAGCGCTTGAACCGATTTAGAAGTATGTAGTATTGTTATAATTAGTATGTCATTCCGATTGTCATGCGGTACTTAGCTGCACATCCCTTAACTTCACAAATATCGAGTAATTTAAATTAGTTTTCTAAATGGCCAAATCTCCAAATGTCATTACATTGACATAAATATATCGTATTTTACCGAAAAAAAAATGAAGATTAGATCTAACGATGAAAAATTGCGTCGCAGCTGTGTTCCAACCCTAAATTCATAGTGGTAAAAATACAAAGAAAAATAGTATTTTTTCTTGTGTTCTATATATTAAAATAATATGATTACAGATTAAATAGAATTAAAATAAACAATAAAACCGTACCGCATCTATCTATCTATATTAAATATATATGTATATACATATTTCCGGAATGTACTCAATCGGACCTTTCATTTGATACTAAAGACTATATATTTATCTTAATTTATTGACATTCGGACATTTAGATAACTACTTGTATGACATTTAAACAGTTTATTTATATTTATTTATTTATTTTATTTTCGGGAAACATACAGCGCTTCATTAATTATTACTAATTATTCTAATACAGTGTTTCGCTGGCCGATTAATTGTTTCCTACATTATTTTCATATACGGCAAATCAAAAGTTGCATTGCACTAAATTAAATTAAATTACAATTGAACTATTGCGAGGATAGGAAAGGAGAGGGATGGGATATATGTAGGATAGGATATAGGTATTCAAATTATACTCTTTGTAGCTCTCACTATGTAATCACTTCCTAGACGCCTAGTGAGCTAAGGACAGCCTCGCTGAATTTAGGTTGATTCAAGTAAAAAATGTGGATATCTTCGAATCGACTATTGTATGTAGTCATCAAGCTGTGCATAACGGAGTTTTGGACGTAACTAGTGTTCACACGAGTTAAGGTACCAAATGACACTCGGCATGATATAATGATTCTAACAATGCCACACACTTCTAAATCGGTTCAGAATGTTATGATGGAATAAAGAAACAGAAAATATGAATAGATGAACCCTAAATACATTACTCTCATTTTTTTGTCCGCCAGTAACTCTCATCGCGGCGTCGTATTTCAATCGACGAGCCCTGAAACAGGCCCGTGTCGTTTTTTACTAGGCCTTTCCATTTTGTGGAACTTTACGCTGGTCGGGCCCATTCGCCCGACTTTCACAATGTGGCGCCGCAGGACTGAGCGCCATGTATACTTATATGTAGAAAGCAATGTATACTTTGTAGGCGTACATGACATCTTCTGTGGCAATGACTACTGTGCTGCTATACCCTGGTGGTCCGCTAATCGAGCAGACTGCGCGGGCACGGCTGCTAGACTTCTGGTGGCCTGGTGTGCAGCCGAGCAAGCTGACGGATGTGCTCGTGCGGCGAGGTGTCGCCCTGTCGGTACATAGCGAGCGCCAGGTGCTTCACGTTTGCTTCACCCACTTTGTTCCGCTAAAATGGCGATCCAGAGTCTCCCTTCGAACGTACCATAGGGTAGTGGTACTCAAACTTGGCTGGCGATCTACTTCAATTTTGTTAGACTCCGATCGATCGACTCTGAGAGGCTGCAAGTATATGTGATGCACGATTGTCGTATAGGTAGGTAGGGTTTAACTTGGCGCAGGTATAAGTATATAGAGACATTGCAGAATGTCATGGCCATGGATCCACGTAAAATTAGTAGGAACGACAGAAATTAGTTTTCTGCAATATGTATTTTTTTAGTCAAGGTAGGAGTAGATCTACTCTAAAAGGTCAATAAAAAAAGTCACACTAATTAAAAACTGTGATTTTATTGGTTCTTACAAAACAAACGACTTTTAGTTCCTAAACTTAACTAAAGAAATACTTTGGATGTTAAAGCGTGTCACTGCATATCCTAAGCATACTGTTCATAAGATGGTACGTAATTACACAGTGATAATCGCAAGCATGATTACATATGTTCGTCAGTTAGTCGATTACGATATTTTGAGTCTGGTACGTGCGGGTCTGCATCTGTTACGATTACGTGCGGGTCTGCATTTTCTGCATTGCAGAAAATGCAGACCCAACTAATACATTTCCGGACCCCATCAAGAACGACAAGACAGTCCTCATTGTTTCACATTAGCCGTTGCAATAACAACTACCGTAAGAACTCTTTCTTAAACCGTGTGTGTAGGGTTTACGATGATCGATACGCATCAATAGATATCTTCGCTGAATCGAACATTGGATTCAGAAATTTGTTAAAGAGGGCGATATTTAACACTTAATATTTAAAATTTAATAATTATTATTATTTAAAATTTATTACTTATTATCTACTGTTTGCACTTGTACTTATTCATACCAACGTACCTGTCTCAACTTCAAATATCGTACGGGTAAATTTGTTAAATACGTGGACAGCCATCAACATAATGTATTTTTTTTCCTATGTTCCTCCTTCCCTTCCTGGTCCCTCCCTTCCTATCCTCTTTCTTTTCTCGTTTTTTTCTGTCTCTTATCATTTAGATAATCTTGATGTTAACATTTAGTGGAAAATTGTCTCTGGTGTAATTTTTATATCTATCTTGTTTGGCTACTTACTTTTATACACTGTTATTTTCCTGAATAAAAGAAAATAAAATAAAATAAGTCGAATTTGTTCGAACTTTTATAACTCGAGAACGGCTGGACCGATTTTCATGGTTTTTGATTTGTTGTATTTGTCTCTGTCTCGAATAGCAGAAAACGGAAATAGGAAACTTAACGAAAAATTAAAATAAAAGAAAATCATTTTCCTATACAAAATGTAACTCAGTGTTTTTCTCATGGTCAGTTGTACGTGGCATGTTCACGTGTCGGCAAATCATCAGCTTTATTTGCTCTTGCGCTTGATAAAAAAAAACATAAATGTCGTTTATCACAACGTGCTTCAATGAAGAGAATTAAACCGAGTGCATCTCATGCTGCACAATATATAAATAGTTTAATTCAATAATTTAATGTCTTGCTGACCTAATTTTTGTATTTTTATATTTCTTTTTGTGTTATTATCCTAATAAAGTAGTGAACTTAGTATTTATTTTGTATTCATTGTATTACTTTTATAAAATCATAAGTTAAGTTCAGCTAATCTGTAACACCACATTCATTGATGGTTAAGCGGTACGAAGTTCGCCAGGTCAGCTAGTATGTAATATAATCTGCACTACGTCATTTTGAAGAGAAGATGAGTCCATGTTAAACTGACTTGCTATTTCAGTAGCAGATTCCTCAATGTTTTTAGACGTAAAAGGATAACTCATAAAAGATGATAATGATAATAAAATGATAACTCATACAAATATGGATTTGTACATTTACTGAAATCATAAAGTCTTTCTCGAGATAGACTCAAAAAGCACTCGCGATCGACCGGTCGATCACGATCGACCGTTTGAGCACCCTTGCCATAGGGTGGCTTTCCACATTTTTCTCAACGCAACGTTTAATTCCGTTAGATATTTATTCCTCCGCTACGTTACTACTAACTCCACTATCCCGCTGAGAATCAGTAAATGATATAATGTTTAGAAATATACCCAGTGCAATTGCATCGTGAAAAGATCTAAAGCGGTATGGCAAATTACATTTAATAAATGATGAATGTAATGAATACCTACCTGGCGTTTTAAATTAATTTGTAAGCGCTAGTTGGGAATCTGATATCAGTGCTTATGCTTGTCACGTCAGGTTGTTGTGGAGATTAGGAAAATATATTTGTTTCAGGTATAATACTCATAAGACAGAGACAGACTAATTCCACGTACGCATCGCATTGTGACGTCTGAATCCTTGAATTTTCATGAAAATACATAAATTAGAAGTATACTTAGCATACGCAACGTTTCGTATTATAAATGTGTTACTAAGTCATCTGTTATCACGCAAATTCAATAGTCCAAGTATCATAATGCGTTGCGTACGTTGTGTAGGTGATCGGTCTGACTCTGAGTATATTTCTTTTTAGAGAAAGTTATACCTTCTTAAAGAATTTGTTGTGTCACCCTAAGACTTTCCCGGCAAGCAGACAACCCCCCCACGCACCAACCCCCCGCCCCCCTCGATAGTGATTGGGTCACGTGATTATGATCACAAATGTGGTATGTTTATAGTATTTTTGTAGTATTTCCATGTTAATAAATTTAGCAATTTATATTATTATACATTAAAATAGCCATTTTAATAATCTGGTGAAGCGATATCAACCACAATCTTTCCAACTCTTGTTATGACTAAATGATCGCAAATTTCAGCTCAATCTGATGAAGCGTTTCGGTGCTATCGTGGAGGAATACACACCCGTAGACACGCAGACACACAGATGGAAATTATAATTATCTATCTGCTGCCTGGAGCGAAGTTTTTGATAAGTTTGTATTGAATACGTGAACGCATTTTTAAACCAGCGTTCGAGGGACCAAGATCTGATACAATAGTGTTGCTTATATAAGAGAATTCCAGCCGAAACGTATATGATATAATTTCAACCCGATATAAGTTCTTACCATGACCAAATGTATTATTTGGTCATGGTAAATTGCATGCTAAATTTTAGCTCAATTTGTGGGCGCTATCGTGGAGGAATACACATACACAGACAGACAGACTTCAATATGAAAATGGTTTTAATCGCCTTGGTGGGAGACGGGAGGGGGGTCAAAGTGAATATATTGCCTTCTTTATCTCAAAAAGAAATGTTTGCTCGTTCACGATACTTTCCCTAACCTTTGGTTGGCCGATACAGTAAAAATCTATCCCTTTCTTATCGAAATCGTTAATTACCGATAAAAAAATCTCCCTTCATTCGCTTGAAATATTTCCCTGTGCAACTTAATTAAATTTAGTCTTGAAAAGAACTTTTGTACTGGCGGTTCTTTAATTAAAACTTTTCTTTCTTCCAGCGGCGGCCTTTGTGAGAAAGTAAAGCAGTTATGAAGTGACCAATGGGCGATAGCCGAGTTATGGACTATGGCTGGTATTACTTTTAACTAGAGGACTGAATTAGTAATCATACCAATTATTCAGAATTCTATCATTAACAATAACAACCATTTAAAAAAATAAAAGACATGACTGTCGGTACAAAAGTGAAGTATTATACTTAGACGATTGCACATTCTGTGTGTCAGTCGACGATTATTGTCCAAGGCCCGTGACGCCTTTCGCTGGGCAATCGCTCTTTAGCGGGGCTTTACGTAAGCCGGGCCCTATACACGACGTATCAAGTATTTTTTTTTGCCTACGGGGATTTGGATAATTATTTATTTAACATTTGGGCAATTTAGGTTAGGTTTGTTATTCGTCCCTAACTAACTAAGCCTTTTACTTTTTTCGAATCATACAATTTCGCATTAGTATGCGATATAGTGTTGGTTGGTGGAGACTATATATTATTAGTTTTAACTGGCTTATTTTAATAATCCATTTTGTAACAACTAAATATATTTAAAACTAGATGACCCGGTGAACTTCGTACCACCTAAAATTGACTTGATTGTAACTCTTCATAAGCGTTTATTAATCCTAATCAACCTTCCAAATCCAATTCTTTGAAATCTATAATATGGCTGGATCGTGTCCGGTTTGAGTTTCGTTTGGTTATTAAATGAAAGTCGTTTATAATTAAAATAATTCAATGTATTTAATTTGCATGATGAAATATAAATGCAGTTCACATTCAACACAAAAAAATCTGGTAAACTATGTTTTTCGTTTTGTTTTCCGGCGCGTAAATAAACATAAACTTTTTCGACTCTTTCGACTTTTTTTACTTTTTTGTCTATGTTGCCTTTGACGTTTTCGACTTTATTGACTTTTTCGACTTTTTTTGACTTTTTCGACTATTTCGACTTTTTTGACTTTTTCGACTATTTCGACTGTTTCGACTTTATTGACTTTTTCGACTTTTTTGACTTTTATCGACTTAATCGACTTTTTCGACTTTTTTTACTTCGAATTTTCCGACTTTTTCGACTTTTTTGACTTATTCGACTTTTCGAATTTTTCGACTTTTTAACTTTTTGAAAAGTAATAATTATAATTTAATGACCATTCACACAATCGCACGGACTAAATAACAGTTATGGATGGCGCAGCTGTCAAACAATACGATCGCCGCGATAGCCATCTAGAAAGTGGCCAATGTTCCCAAAATGACCAATTTCGATTTTTTCGATTTTCAGTTGTTTCTTTGAGTTTTCCCTAAATATTTTGTAAACCACCCCTGAATCAAGCCAAACAAAATAAAAGAAAAAGAATTCAAATCGGTCGAGTCATTTCCGAGATCCTGCGAGACTAACGCACGGCGATTCATTTTTATATATAAGATAATAAAAAACACGGCTGCCGTTACAGAAAGTGAACTATTCTATTTATAATTATTTCCATTGCGGTTTTTATGAAATATTTGTTATTTATTTATTTATCCATATGTATATTTTCCACATGTATATTTTCAGCACGGCGATTCATTTTTATATATAAGATAATAAAAAACACGGCTGCCGTTACAGAAAGTGAACTATTCTATTTATAATTATTTCCATTGCGGTTTTTATGAAATATTTGTTATTTATTTATTTATCCATATGTATATTTTTCACATGTATTTATTTATCCACATGTATATTTTCAGAATGTACTCAATCAGACTTTTCGTTTGACACTAATCACGATATATTAACACGTTTTTATTAGGTCGACCTGTATGTAACTAACTATGTAATGGAATCTAAGGTAACTAATTTAACCATCTTCCAAGGATCGTAGCGTCATGAAAATTGGCAGCTGTATGTAGTTCTGATGACCATACCATAATATGGTACTGTCGAACTGAACTGATGATGGAGTCGGAAGATATGAACTGGAACTTCATGATGGAACATCGTATCATAGCTGTGTTTGGACTTGTTAGAAAAGTCTTGGAATGAACTTTGACCACGATTAGGTTTCAAGGTCTGATAATGTGGTTTTTACGTGCATTTATAAAAGCGTGTTTTTAGTGTTTTTTTTTAACTATTAATTTATTTATATTTTTTTTGACATTTGGACATTTACACAAATACTTACTGAATATTTGGACAGTTAAGGTACCTTATGACATTCAGGATAACTTAGTGATTCTATCAATATGACACACTTCTAAATCGGTTCAAGCGTTTAGAACTAACGGTGGAATAAAGAAACGGAAAACATACATACATGAATCCTGAACACATTACACTCCTCTTTGTTGAGTAGTTGTTTAAAAAGGTAGCCATGTGGCCATATGATTTGGTATTTTGAGACAGATTTAAACAAAGTTGCCCACAGTAGATGCGATATAACCTACAACGGTATTACAACGCAATAATATAGAAATAAATCAGTATCCTTCCTTCTATAAATATATGACGATAGTTTTACACATAGGTCATAGGTCACGTTACGGTTTATATTGAATTTGCATTGCACGTCCAAATTGTTGTTTACTGCGAGGGTGATGTTTAATGTAAATCCCTGAAAGACCTGTTATTCCACGGATAGCTATGAATAATTAATGATTTATTTGTTTATTATTTGTACGTCTGAAGGCACTCAATATCCAAGAAGGGTATTGGTGGTGTATTTTCTGAATTTGCCTCATTCTGTTAAAGAGGCAAACTCAGACAGACATAATACAACTATCGAAACTGTAAACAGTGTTTTAATATGCTCTGATTTGTGTTTAAAATTTGAAAGATTTTGATTTTTATATCTGGAAATTTATCGCAACTAAAAACCATACTTTAGCAGCGATTTGTCCATTATTTACAACATCTACTCATTATAAACTATTTAGTCCACCTTTGTTGATCGCTTTTACTCTGACCTCTGACCTAGCACCTATCCATCTTTTTCACTTGACCTAGCACCGTCAGTCTTCCACCTGTTCCCCAACCTCAAAACTTCTAGGTGAACACAAATTGGAGACGAATGACGACGTTACTCTTGCTGTTGAGGAGTATTTTGCAGGCCTCGAAGAAAAACATCTTTTTGGTGCAGAGTCAGAGTCAGACTTTTTGGTGCAGGATTAGATTAAACGGTACAATCATTTCGGTGTTGACTTACCTACTTAATTTAACTGATAATAAACGCTTTAATTTTTGTAACAAATTAGCTAGCATATTGCGTTGAAGCAATATGTTACAGCTAACCTTAACCTAATGGAAAATCATGCTAAAGCTATTATTTAAATCACTTATGCTCCGTTGACACGATACGAGGTTTCACGCACGAAGAGAATGCCGCCTTCTCGAACGAGAAAACTCGCTTTAGTGAAGCATTCGTCAAAGAGTTTACACTATTCCACATCTCGTTCGAGCTCGTCTGTGTTCCTCAGACTCGTCACTTGCAAAAATGGAGTCTGTAGATGTTTGTTAGTACAATTATAGCGTTTATTACAGCGCGACGTTTGATCAAAAACAACATAAAGGAGGAAAAACAGCGCAACCTTATACATTTTATTGATTCCAGAGCAACTTTTTTTAACTTTAAATTTTTTTAGCTCTTTTCAACAGTGAGATCGTAAATTTTTCATTTTATTTTTGCAGTCATTTGTCATGAAATTTGATCTTTGTATAGAATTACCTAGATACCAAGATTACCATTTTGTATAAAGCTACTATATTTGTGAACATGGTACCACGAACCATACATAAATGTACAATGTAATATGACCAATCTTATAATCATGGTAGCAATTAAATATCATAACTACATTATAAAAAAAAACTACTTTGAAGTTTTACACAGAAAGTTTGCAAAAATCAATTATATACTTACATTACTTTGCAAAAATCAATTAGATAACATCAAACTAAACCATACCAACTTAAGGTTAACAAAGGGGAAATTATTTATTTTAAAAACATTACAAGTTACCCATATGTCCGGCACCATTATGTTAGAAGTGAATAAAATCGTTATCGCCGTACAAATTAAAATAGAAGAACTGGTGTAGCCTAAATCGGCGACAGGCGATTTTCGGTATTTTTTGGTCGCCGATATCCCATTCGAGGTAGCCTAAATGGCGACATATCGCCTAAGTTGGCAACACTGGCGTGAACTCGCATCGTGTCAACCGGGATTTATAAAGGCTGCTCGAATCAAATGTATCTAACAAATCTAGCAGAAAATCAAACATCATCAATAGAATTTTTTAAATGAACAATTAGCCTATAATGACACAGTGCAGGGGGATGAGAGGGGACGATAGAAATTTATGAGCGGTTGTTAAATATTTTTTTAGGTTGATTTAAAGTAATACAAATTCGGCGTTGTCCTTACATGTATGGGTAAAGCATTCCAAAAATGCAGGATTTATGTACTGAGAGGAAGTGCGAGTAGTAATCACTA
Source organism: Micropterix aruncella (assembly GCA_944548615.1). Classification (NCBI taxonomy): domain Eukaryota; kingdom Metazoa; phylum Arthropoda; class Insecta; order Lepidoptera; family Micropterigidae; genus Micropterix; species Micropterix aruncella. The sequence goes on along the minus strand of OX155964.1, from coordinate 28,994,754 downwards.
CCATGACAAGGGATCGGGAGAAGTAGATCGTCTTTAGATCTCAAAGAACGCCTATGAACTGATAGAGCAATCAACCTACTTATGCGATAGATCGTAGCAGTCACCTCCAAGATTCTGAACAGCGAACCGAGGACCCTCTTATGTCTTCTTTCTCGAGTCGTCGGCAGTGAATTCTCCTTCTGTACTCCGTAATATGGTCCTACTTTTTTAGCTCATAAATAAAGCGAATGCAAACACTTTGCAGCTTTTCAACCGCGGTGGCTTTAATATCTTTAACTTTACATCTGTGGGATATCCCGCCTCGTAACTATGCCGTCTGACGGGGCTATCAAGTGGGTTACGGGTGGATCATTTGGTTGCTTGTGCAAAGTTTAGTTGACAGTGGAAGCGTTTGAAAACTTATGATGAGTATTGAAAGGTGAATTATCGATATGGCGATTGCTAATCAAAACTCACGTACCTTGACGGTCGGGTGGCTGCAGCAGTGGCATGCGCGCTGCTGATTCCGCTTCTGCTTAGCGAGCACGGCACGATCGAGGGATTCGTATGGCGTGTCCGGCACGACGCGTGCGCTGATCAAAGTGTATGGCGCGTGCAACGCGCTGTTTCCTGTGGGGTGCAGTCGTAACACTCCCGTATTATCGATGTGCCTTCACAACGAATCCGAGTCCGCGATTCCGAGACAACAAACGAGGGTTTTGTCTGAGTCGGCGAGGCCGTGACCGCGGTCGAAAATCGTTGCTACCGTTCGAATGACAGACTGACTCGCCGCCCGTTCGAAAGCGGGCGATGTTGCCAACTGTCAGGTTTTTGTGAGTTGACAGCTCTCACCAATCGATAATTGATTTATGCAAAATATAATATTAAAAATGAATTCGAATTTATCCATAACAATATCGAACAACATCTGAAGACCCAGCCATGCTTCATTTGGAGATTATGACGGTCGAATTAGGTATTGATAGGCGTCTCGGTAGTAAAATTGAAGGTCTCTTGGTACTAGTGCCACTGGCCTGTATTCGCATTCTTGGAACTCATTTCTTCTTATCTACTTTACTTACTCTTAATGACCCAAAACTGCAAGTCGCCAGACCGCGACTCCTTCTGCCAGGCCTGATAGCTTGCGGTAGGGCTTCTACGCTCCACTCTGAGTCATGGATATATTTATATAGTCTTAGAGTAACTCTTATATGTATCCATTATTTTGGATGTGTATGCGTATGTCATCCCAAATTACCTTATAAGCACATCTGTCACAGCATAATTATTTCTGATAGTTTTTTTATTTATTTTTATTTTTTGTTTGTTACATACGTATTCAATGCAAGAGCACAAAATAAAGGGAATTTACGATCCAGAAAATACAGGTACAAGCTCTAAATGTAGGTATACATCTGTCTAAGCCCGGGTTAAATAGCGTTGAAATTAAATGTATATGTTAGTTTTTCTTATGTGCTCAGAAAACTACAACCAGGCCCTGGCTGAGGCTGACTCTTATTAGAGCGTTACGGTTGCGTTAAAAAGAAAAAAAAACAAATCATATTATGTTTTAACTAAATATTTTAACCACAGATTATATTCTACAAATGCGATACCGCCCTTTGGCCATATTGGGGGCTGCCGCGTCGCATTAGTTTTATTGTAATATTGCCCGGCATTTTCAAGGTAGGCAAATAATTTTATTTCCAACAAACTCAAATGAGCTTCGTGCGATTGCCGATTTACAGGGGTTTACAACCGGCAAATTTCGAACGAATGTACTATATTATTACGGATTAAAGTTTTCATATTAAGAAAGGTGTTTAATTACAAATTAACATAAATTTAAACACGCAAGTATTTTTGATAATGGAAGCTATAGCAATTAAAGTTTTAGAAGATATCAACAGGAATTAAATTATATAACTTTGGATATAAGTAATTTAGAAAATAATAATAGTCAAAATTATTAGAAATTTTGACAGTCAAAATTATTATAATCAGAACTGGTTAAATTACCTTTTCTCTTTGCAAAACAAGGGCGTAGTTTACGAATTTCTGCAAAGTTCTAGTTCCCTCATGGCATATTACAAAAAAGACCGCTTTTTATTAATAAATATCTCTCCCGCTTAACTCGGCGCGGGAGATGAAGTTTTCATGGGACTTCTCTTTTTCCTTTGCTAAGAAGAGACTCGGCGAGAGTATTTAAATCCGCTGTGCCACTTTCCCGCCGGGCGCGACGCTATTATAGTAAAAAGGGTCGATGCACTCACTTAATTCCATGCAAATTAAGCTCCCTTGTACGAGTTAAATTGCCCCATTTCTGCGCAAGTCGGAGACAGGACTATTTCTGGGACTATTATTTTTATATACAGCTGAGGGATATGATATAATCTAAAACAGTGGTTATGAGGGATATGATATAATCTAAACACACCAGTGTGCCGTGGCACACTGGTGTGCCACGAGTATCCTCCTGGTGTGCCGCAAGTGTTTTGAGTGTTTCTTTACCAGGTATTCAAACGCAACTTTTACACTCATCACTATGAACCAAAAAAAAAATATATGACCATCCAATATTTGAACCAGCATCAATCATCTGTGCAAAGTGCAACAAGCGCAAACATTGTGTTAGTTTTAGTTTTCCTTAAAATATATGTATATATTGCTTTTTTGCAATAAATACACACAATTAACACAGAAATACATGGGATCGTTGTTATTCCTACTTATAGTCTACGAAATACTATTTGACAAAAATGTCGTTAAAATGTCATAAAATAAACAGTGATTCCCAACAACTTGTGAACCGTTTGTTTAACTATGGAGATCGATTCTAACTGCGTGGAACACTTTAAAGGCACAAACTGACCGCTGCACGTTCGATCACAAAATCTTGAACTTTATACCACCAACGATCAGAGCAAATATTGCAGTATACGTAGGTACCTAACAATAATTGTAAAATGTGTATTTCAGGCAGATATATTAAAATGCGCACTAAATACTGATGATTTCGAAATCAAACTGTTACTGTTATACTAATTAATAGTCTTAATCGGTTAGCTATTTAGCATGTTAAATTCGGTGATTACCGATTTCGATTTTACAATTATAACAATAATTTGTACTTCATACAAATATATTAAAATACATACTAATTACTAATGATTTTTTAATCCAACTGATAGGGTTTCACTACTTACCTAATCCTAATCGTTTAGCTACTTACCAAGTTAATGATCATTGCGTTCGCATTATCATTATCAGTTCAGTCAAAGCTTTCACTTTTGTCTATCTGCACGCTTTTAATTTTGAATTCTATTTTCAAAGATGTTTCCCCCTTGGGAAGTAACTCACGGTAATATTTCAGAAGATCATAATACTCTCCGGTCTAGTTCTTGCGATAATGGGCCACTGTTCCATAAACACTTACACGAACAAGCTCAGCAAATTGTTTTAAATGTATACAGTGTTGTGCAAAAAGAAATGAGCGACATGGGTGCAGTGAAACGTACAAGCTCGAGATGACTACCTCAATGACATTAGTTACTACAGACAAGGGGGAAGGACACTAATATTTCTGGATGAAAAATGGTACGATACGCACGATGGTACCAAAAAAGGGTGGCAAGCTCAGTCGGGAATGTGTGTTTTAGATGTTTCTGTATCACGAGGAAAACGATTAATAATATTACATGCTGGTTGCGATAAAGGTTAGATTCCAGGTGCTCTACTGGCTTTACTTATGTGGTTATCAGCCAAACATATTTCAAACTCGAGCTCCGATTACAACCAGGATAAGAATGCTGAATCATTTGAGAAGTGGTTTGAAAGACAATTACTTCCTAATATTCCCAAAAAAAGTGTTATTGTGATGGATAATGCACCTTATCACTCAAGGCAAGAGGCAATAGTAGGTACCATGTACTAATATAAAAAAGCTGATATAATATAATTTTTAAACCGGAATAACATACAAATACCAGAGCGTGCGACAAAAAACATTTCATTGGACATTGTTAAGAAACAGAACTTTAAAAATAAATATTATATTTAGTGTTGCAGGGAACAATGGTCATGTAATATTACGAATACCTCCATACTAATGCCAGTTAAATCCAATAGAATTAATGTGGAGCAATGTGAAGGGAATGGTTAGGAAAAATAATTCTAATCCAAAATTTTGCGAAAGCGTCATCTCATTAATCAAGAGCAGCTGATTCGGTGAATCAGAGTAGGAAAAATTGTTGCGACCATGTCATTGAAATAGAAAAAAAAAAGATGTCTGCATTTCACATTCATCCACCTGTGATTACACAACTAAGCGATGAAGATGTCTACGATTCAGACGAGTTAGATATAGAGTAATGGTTTCACATTTTAGTTTTGTTTTACTCCTGCGTTGCTTTTGTGAACTTTTTACTTTTATTCATTAGTCTTAATACTTCGATCATATGTTCTAAGTATTGGTTTTGTTTTACGCCTGTGTTGGTTTTGTGAACTTTTTTACATTTATTCTTAGTCTTAATACTTCCATCATATGATCGAATTATTGGTTTTGTTTTACTGCTGTGTTCTTTTTGTGAACTGTTTACTATTAATTCTTAGTCTTAATACTTTCATCACATGTTCGACTTATTGTAAAAACGTTTAATATTGTTTTCGGTCTGTAAAATTGATAAAGTAATGATAATTATTGCAGAAGAAATAACCAGTAAATCGTTTTAATATTTTTAATAAGTAAATTTTGACAAATAATTTTGTTACTTTTTACTACAATAAAGATTTTTCCTAAATTAATTCTATTGCTTATTCAGCTGTCATTGAAAGATTCGGAAGAAAATTATATTATTAGTGTTTTTGCTTAAAAATTGCTACGTATAAATAATTAATATTATTAAGCGATCAAGGCGATTTAGTTTAACCATATCAAGCCATTAGTAATTCGTCGATAGGTGAGAATAAGGTCTCGATCGTTGTGAAAAAGGTACCAATGTGTTAACGACACTTTTTTCAAATAGTATTTCGTAGACTATACCTTCCTTTGGTATGTGGTTACACATCATGGCATAGTTGAAGATTTTAGCCCGACCTTCTAGAGTGTACGAGGAATTTCTAATTAAATAACAGCATTTTGTAAAAAAAATTGTACCTATTTTTATTAAAAGCATATATAGATTGGATAGTAAAACAAGTCCTCAGTAGCAATATTCCGATATAAAATAGGTTCGAATGTATTTACGCGCTAATGGAGAATCTCAACCTATTTGTTATATTTATTTATATATTTATTTAAGAATTAATTACTATAAAACATTGATTAGCTTACAAAAATAACAGGAACCGAATGGCAAAACCTTAACCTTTTGCTTATTTGTTTGTCACCCAACTGGGACTAGCCCGTTCTAGGATGGACAGGACTCTAATATTACAATCAAGTTTGCTTGATTGCTTGATTGCTTACAAATGTACAAGTTTTAGTAAAAAGCTTATAACACTAAATTGCCTTAAAATGTGGTCTTCAAAATAAAAAATAAAATAATACTAAAAAAATATTGAAAAATAATATAATAAATAAAATGCAATTCCATTATATAATCGGCAATAAATATAATAAAAAAATCGAATAATATAAATAAAGTTATATGTGAGAAAAGAAAGAAACAGTCATTAATCTTATATATAAAAATAAAAATGAATCATTCTTCTTCTTCTTGTTATATATAAAAATGAATCGCCGTGCATTAGTCTCGCAAGATCTCGAAAATGACTCTACCGATTTGAAATATTATGTTTTGGTTTTGTTTGCCTTGATTCAAGGGTGGTTTACAAAAAAAATATTTAGGAAAAAATAAAAGAAACAACTGAAAATCGAAAAAATCGAAATTGGTCATTTTGGGAAATGGGCCACTTTCAATAGACAGCGTTTACGGCGATCCTATTGTTTGACAGCTGCGCCATCCATAACTCCGTTCATTCATTCCGTCATAATCTATTCATTCCGTGCGATTGTGTAAAATTTCAAAAAGTCGAAAAAGTCGAAAAAGTCAAAAGAGTCGAAAAAGTCAAAAACGTCGAAAAGAAGGGAAAAGTCGAAACAGTCGGAAAAGTCCAAAAAGTCCGAAAAGTCGAAAAAGTCGGAAAAGCCGAAAAAGTCGAAAAAGCCGAAAAAGTCGGAAAAGTCGACAAAGCATTTATATTTCATCATGTAAATTAAATACGTTGAATTTATTTTTATTTCAAACGACTTTCATATAATCACCAAACGAAACTCAAACCGTACATGATTCGGCCATATTATAGATTTCAATTAATTGGATTTGGAAGCTTGATAAGGATCAATAAACGCTTATGAAGAGTTACAATCAAATCAATTTTAGGCATTTTGAAGTTCACCGGGTCATCTAGTATTTAATAAATGTTAAGTAATATAGGATATAATATAAAAATACCTAGTCAAAAAAGTACAATTCATTGCCAAAGTCAAATATTTTTGGTACCTTAGGTGACGAACTGTAGGTCTATACAATAGGTGACGAACTGAAAATTGGCCCGACAAAAATTTCCCTGCTCAATCTCAATAATATAATAATCTTATAGATAATATTTGAAAATTGCGAGACGCATCCCTACAAGCAGTTAGTAAAAGGGGCGGCGCCGGCCTAATGGTTTATTGCCTCACCGGAACGTTCCTTTGGCCCGTACTATAGCCTATTGTGACACCTACTAAAGACTTTTTTTAGTTCCGTCTTCTAATCCATCTGATGTTGTGAGCTATATTATTACATAAACAAGAGCATGTTGTGTGCTATACGAATATAGACATAAACAAGAGCATATTGTGTGCTATACGAATACTACTGTAGACATATGAATATTATTGTAGACATATAGAATACTACTATAGACATATAGAATACTATTATAGACATATACATTACTACTATAGACACACGTATAAATGACTTTTAGGTTTTTTCGTTTTCTTTCTGTGAGGTCTCCCATACATGAAGAAAAAAAAATTATAAAAACACATCATCCTTTGGAGATATCAACATTTGTTTGCAGTTGGCAGGAAGTGTCTAGGCATAGTTGATTTTTTTAATTCAATACCAAAAAGCCACTAAATTTAACAGTCACTTTTAATCATTCAGAAATGGAACGTAAACATCCGTCATATTTCAAAAACGTAGTGCTGAAACCTATCAACGTTACAAACTAAAAAATAAAACAAGACAAAAAATGTTGTATTATAATTAAAAGAAAAATAAAAGCAAGTTATCAGAAGTAACCGTTCACACAAACACGGGGCCAGCACTGCCTCAATACGCGAATACCTCCACGGAACCACTTCCGGTTGCGGTTCCGCCGACTTCTTCGTATACCGGCTTCTTGAAGCCGGTATACGAACACAGACGGCAGGCCAAACGTCATACACGACATCGCGAAGGCAGAGACGGAGCGACACAGCGCTCTACGAAAGAGCGAGACATCAATACATACCCAGCAGCCAGAAGCGATGATCAGCGAAAATATAGGCATAGGATCGTATCAGCACGGCCTGGGATTTTATCTGCTATCGTTATCAGGACTCCACGTTGCACAGGGAGTGGCTTAAAAAAGACGAATTTACGTCAACGTCAAGCGTGGGCTTCGCGCCACTGTCAGAAGTCCTCTGGTGTCTGGCTTGCGATGGCGTCGGAATGGAAGAGAGATAAAAATGCGAGCGGAAACGAGACTCACACTACGGCGATATTCATCGGTTTGTTCAGCGATGCTGAAGACACCGCGGAGCGAAATATTATTAAAAACCGTAATATAGTGTTTTCCAATTAGGATGTGTCGATGTTGACAGTCGGTGGCGGCCATGTTGTTTTGGCGGCGGCTGTCAAATCTGTTGTTTATTATTCAGTCACTGATGCCCAATCACCATGGCAAGATAAACGATTGAGCAGCTCGTTAAATCTTTATTATCGAAATGAGTGTTCGTTAATTCATGGTTATCTTGCAGAGGTGACATGAATTGGCTACCAGGATCGTGCAATTTGACCCCGCTAGACTTTTTCTTATAGGGTTTTCAGGTCTCAGGTTCACATTGTCACTATGCAAGAACTATGTTATACGCGGACACCTCCACGGAACCAACTCCGGTTACGGTTTTCGCCGAATAAGATGCTAAGCAAAACAGCGCTCTACGAAAGAGCGTTATATCAATGCAAATCCAGCAGCCAAGGTGTAAGATTAGCGATAATATAGGTACAGAAGCGTATCAGGACAGCCTAGGATCTCATCTGCTATTATTTCCAGGACTCAACGGTGCACAAGGAGAAGTTTAAAAATGACGAATTTACGACGACGTTAAGCGTGGGCTTCGCGCCATGGTCAGGTGTCCACTGGCGGCTAGCTTGCGATGGCTCCGGCATGCCAGAAATATAAAAATGCAAGAGGAATGGAAATGCACAATACGGCGAATGTGCATGTTCATTGCTAAACTGAAAATTTGGACTACGTTCGGTGGCTAAAGTCATTTATCCCACATTAAAACTCCTTAGCGAAGCCCACGCGATATCAAGTGAACGGCGGTCTGTTTACGGGCCGCAACACGCGATATCGCGTGAACTATAATGAATGTGTTAAGGGTTATACGCAGTTAGTTTTTTTTTTTAAATGTTTTCTTTTTTATTGCATCTTCGGAATGTATTATATATGAGAATATTCTCTAAAACTTTTAAATTTATCCGGCAAATATTCTTGGAGATACATGCATATTTGTAAGGACGTTCGGAGCGTTGCAAAGTAGGCGGCGTAAAGATCAGAGTAGCATCTGTTTTTATGCCGCGTAATACCTGAGTAGACCCTGTTAATTGTAATCGCATAGGTCTTTTTAAAGATCTGTTTTATACCAGAGAGCTAAATTTAGTCGTTTCTTACACGAAACAAGTGAATTTGGTCAGTTGAAACATCTCTGCCACAAACATCTCTGAAACAAGTCGTGGGTTCAGTTTATACTCCCTGTTCGTAGTGTTGCATTTCGAAATGCCTCTCATGTGTAGTAGAAAACGAAGAGCATCTCATAAGGTGCAAAAATCAAGATCAAAAAAGAGAAAAAATGTTTTTAATCCAAAACTATACTGAAAAGGAGGATGCACAGCGCGTCGCGATCTCTGACTTATGAGCGTATGGGAGCACGCGCGAGGTAAGAATGTTTCGCAGACAACAACAACTCGGAATATTAGAAGTTGCTGATGATGCACGGGGTTCATCTTATGGCACCGCCTTAGATAGCTCCAAGCAAGTTGAATAAAATAAACAATTCAAACGTCTTTTGAAACTTTGAATGCGTTTTTCTAAAAACGGTGTTTTCAAAGACGGTGAGCACGAGTTTTCAAAAATAGCTGAACCGACCGGTCTGAAATTTAAACACATCCTTCTCAGATATATTCTTCATGGATTAATCAAAGGAATAAGATTTTCGATAATTATTTCTATTGTTTTAAACAACTCAACCAAAAAGAAATTGGTCAAAAATGAGGTTTTTTTGGAGCTGCCATTTTATAAAAACAAAAATTTCGAATATTCCGTCGATCAGTACCTAGATTTATCTTTCCACGAATATAATCTTTTGGTTTTTTTAATTTCATATAATGCAAACCGGAGATATCTTGCTCACCTCTAAACACCTTTTATGAAAGACCTCCAGGAGACCGCCTACAGGAGCATTGTAAATCATTATTTTAAAAAATTAAAAATTATAAAATAAATTTTAAAGGCACCACTGTATTCATTGATACTTCTTGTATTTCTCAAAAAAAAAACTCTTTTCAGAAAAAAATCCACAAAAAACAACTTTTTTTGGTCGTGCAACTGCTTATAACCCCTTAAATAGCGAAATAATATGAGGAGGACACAACATTTTAAATATAAGGTGCTATTTTAAAACTCACCCTGTATATATATAAAATAAATAAAGATACTTCAGCCTTTCAGTAATTCTTCCCGTTTGAAAACACGGTGCTAAATATGGATTTATTCATGAAATAATTAAAGATTTCAGGCGGGCGCCGGGTCGGCCGGCTGAAAATTCTGAACGCCAATTTGCGCGAACTAAACGTCTGGAAAATGAGGTCGATGGTTATCATCAACCTGGCGCACACAGGGTCGGCGCTATTAAAATACAAAAAAAAATCAAAACGGCCAAATTATATTGAATCAAGTTATATACTTGAATAAAGTCCTGACTCATTGATTGACCCATTTATCAACGCCGATCAAAACTATAGGGGACAGGGACTTGAAACTTTGGGTATGCTAAATAGGGATTTTTTTAAATCAACCAATAACAGGGTAAATCGGTGGTTGAAGTTTTAGCCGGTGAAATACCTATTTTCGCAGGTGTATTAAGATAGTGCTTCAAATTCCAGGCAATTAATCCGCTTGGAAAATAAGGTATTTGAGGATTATGCGAATATCAACCTTTAATGCCTTTTATAAAATCGAAGACTATCGCGGTTGTTTGACATTATAAATAGGATATAAACGAATTTACCGCGTTAAATTTGTAGCACCCGACGTTTCGGTGACGTTGCAGCCGCCGTTGTCCAGGGTAGGTATACTGAAAGAGCTGTCAATCCGTTGTTTTGCGGGTAGGCCGCACACCGCTGCCGCCACTGCGTAGGTTATAATGGTGGTGGGGCCGGGCTCGGAGCGCGCGAATTTCGAAAATCCGTCTTGCACACAACACTCACTGTATCCTATCTTACGTCCTTGCGTTCGGCGTTCGGCGGCGGGAACATTTTAAGAAGAGGATTTCACGTAGAAGAGAGTTTGTAACCGTCGTCTCTATTGAAGTTCGGGGTTCTTCTTATTTCAATGGCTTCCCGGATCATGCGAGGAAAGTAGATTAGTTCCTTGGATAGAACAATGGGATTTTGATACTGCATCCAGTGGTCACTTCCGCTATCCAATATATGTTCACAGATCGCCGATTTTTCTCGCTGAACGTTTTTAACAGCTTTGATGTGTTCTGTCAGTCGCGTGGCTATGACCCGGTAAATTCGTTTATATCATATTTTTAATGCGTTTTGTCCACGTCATCTTTTTTTGACGGTACGGTGCGTTACCTGCGTCGTAGAAAAAACGTGAGCCCTTGATCCCTGCACGGATTTTTCGTCATACGACGCGTTAGGTACATACATTTTGTAAACAAAATTTAAGGTGGAAATAATTGATCGACGTGAAACTTCTGGTGCAATTTACAAGCTCTCATAAGCCTCCATACAACACTGATACAAATTTCGCCGTAAATGTGCACGGCTCGCCGATGGATAAATACGGTGCATACAGCGGCGGCGCCGTGCCGTTTTCCGCAGTGCCCATGGACAAGCTTCCATAGTGATTCATACCCCACTGACAACCGTGCCTAGATACGGCGAATTAACGGCGAAAAAAACGTGGGTGGACAAAAGGCCAAGAGGGGTGATGATGTATTTGATTTATCTGATTATTTTTATTTATTTAACAGGGAAAACATATAGGGCTACAATTACATTAAATACAATATTTCTGGCCGATGACATGCTTTCAACAATAGTTTTAGTTAGTATAGTCTCCAATACGCACAGTGCATACTGTGAGGGTTGGGAGGGAAAAAGGAAAGGAAAAGAAAAGAATGGGTATCAATAGATTTTAAGTATTAATATGCAGTACAAAAAATAAGAAAATTTACTGCATCATATAAACCTATCCTAATAACAATAATAAACATAATAAAAACAAATAATAAAAAACCAAATAGTCCCAAGGACATAAGTAAGTATCCCATGTGAAATGTCTATGTCGCATTTTAGATTAATTTTAAGTATATGCTCTGCTTAAATTGATCCTCTTTCATGTTAAATAGGTCGATATTCTGGAAATGATTATCGTAAGTTGACATTAAGCGGTACATAAAAAAATTCTGGGCGTACCTAGTACAGACGCGCGGGACTTCGAAGGTACGGGGAAAGCGAGCCACGCTTAGTGGTACGTGAAAAGATAGATTCTGTGTGAAATACGGGCTGTCCACGTTGTTGTTGATAATTGTATGTAATAATACCATATCTGCCGTGGTACGGCGGTTCTCCAGTGAAGCAATATTGAAGTGATTCAGTCTCTCCTCGTACGTGTTCAGTCTTAAGCATTGACGGTAGTTTAGTCGTCTCATAAATCGTTTTTGGACGCTTTCTAATCTCTCCTTACATACATGATATTGCGGATTCCAGATCGGAGATGCAAACTCTATTACGCTGCGGATGTATGCAAAATAAAGGGTTTTTAATACATCCGGGTCAGAGAACGACTTCGAGACCCTACTAATGAAGCCCAAGGTTTTTAACGCTATACTCACAATACCTTGTATGTGGCAATACCTTGAAAATATGTTGAAATAATCTCTAAGGAAATAAAGGGATACGTGTTTAAGGGCTTTGAAGAAACGAGGGTCGCAAGTTTAACACGTTTATGTCGAAAATGGAATAAGGCAATAACTCAACATTTAATTATCTTACTTTACCATGAAAATAAGGAAAGGCGTATTCGAGGTTTTTCCAAAATCAACCCCTAACGGATGTTGACGTTTCAGCCGGTCAAATTTAAATTTCTGTAGTAGATTAACGTTTATTTTTATATATTTAAGGTTATATAGATTTAAGGTTATATTATAGGCTTAAAAATTAAACGACTTCATAATTAATGGTATTAATTCAAATTGGGAAAGAAAAGGCACTTGATTGACATTACCAAAAGCGAATATCAATCCGTAAGTAATAATAGAGAGACGATATTAAAAAAAAACATATTTAAACTTATTTTAAATTGCTCTGTCCCTAGCCAACCCTGAACACAGCAGCGACGTCATAATAGAACTTAGAACTGGCTATCATAATTGAATGTATATACAGAGTTTCGTGTTTGTGCTGTTGACCATTTTGGAGTCCCCTCTTTGGAAGCCAACCCTGGGTACAGCAGCCCTATCGCGGTTCAATTTAGAACGGGCTTTCACAATTGAATCCGTGTACAAAATTTCGTTTCTGTGCTGTTGACCGTTGTGGAGTCCCCTCGACGGGAGGCAACCTTGGGTGCAGCAGCCATGTCATGATAAAATTTAAAACGGGCTATCATAATTAAATGCGTATACAAAATTGTATATTGGTGCTGTTGACCGCGGAAGATTGTCCTCGTCGGAAGACGATCCTTGATGTAAATTCAGTCCACGCTCACCATAATAAATTATTAGTTTTAAAAAAAACACTAAAAACACGCTTTTGGGCTATGATACGATATTCACATACACACGGCTATGATACGATATTCCATCATGGAATGCCAGTGCCTATCTTCCGGCTTCATCATCAGACCTTGAAACCTAATCGTGGTCAAAGTTCATTCTAAGACTTTTTTAACAAGTCCAAACACAGTTATGATAAGATGTTCCATCATGAAGTTCCAGTTCATATCTTCCGACGCTACGATCCTTGGAAAATTGTTAAATTAGTTACCTTAGATTCCATTACATAGTTACATACAGGTCGACCTAATAAAAGCGTGTTAAAATGCATTGTTATTGGAACTGAACCAACGTATAAAATTTCAACTTTGTAGGATAACACGAAGTGATTCGACCTAATTCAGATAAGACGACCTAATTCAGCTTGCAGGATTTTACCAAAACAAAATAACAAACTAATAAACTAACAAACATTACAAAGATTGCAAAGTAAATAAAGGTTTGTAATTAAAGAATATTTGGAACTTCAATTGCCATCTACAGTTTGCGTTTGGTATTAAAATCCTATCTGTCAAACCATAGTAAAGGGTAATCTTTCTACTAGATTGTTTTTTTATTTATTCAACGATTTTAGAAATATTTGTTTTGGATCTGAATCTCTTGGTTAGCGTTAGGTACTTCAAACTAGATGGGCGCAAGCAAGTCGTTTACGGTGCTAGGATAGTAAAAAGGAATTTATAAGAACAGGCGCGGTGGTGCGCGGTAGCGCATGCAGCCAATAAAATGTTCGTAAAGGTAAAACACCAACCACCGAACCACCCTCCCCCTAACCCTCTCACCCCAATGCCTCTCCTAGACCAGCCCGTTGAATCTCTCGAGCCCCCTTATAGTCTAAGAGGCATCGAAGGTAAATCAAGGTTGGAAAAATATCACCATTTAAGAAATTATAATTTAAGAATTTTTGCTTCAATCATTGATTATATTTTTGGTACTAGATTGCTAAATTCCATAGTAAGTTTTGGCAGCTAGGAGAATAATATGAAACAAAAAGTGTAGATGGCGCTCACATTTTCAAGAACTAATAAATCTTCTCTTATATTCAATATGGCGGCGTTCGTGGTAAAGCAGGATGGCGGCGCATTATTATTAATATTATTATTATAGACGGCGTTCTAAACATGCCTATACGATATCAAATCTTGAAATGAAATAGCGAATGTTTAAATCATAGCTCTTCTTATATTAATATTATATATGTATATATTTATTAATTTCATACATAGGTTTAATTACGTCATAATTACTCAGTTTAAAGTTCAGCTAGACTAATAGATGGCGTTCTATCCCTCCGTATTTTTCTGAGACGCTTACAACCAATTCATAAACGGTGATAGATAGCACTAGTATTTTAATGTTATTATTGTTATCATTTCTTGAGTTATTGTGTTGTAATAATCAATCAGTCCTTGATGAAAAACCATTCATCATCAATGTTATTATAGATGGCCAAATAGATTGCTATTAGTTTGGCTATAAATGCTATCAGCGCTACTTTCATTTCGCCGTTTTAGAAAGGTTGCGGAATCGTACTATGGATATGAGCAATATAAAACCATATAAACCAATATTTTATCAATATTTTATCATATATATACCAATATTTTATCTTACTACCAGTTTGTTATTTGTTTATTATGTTCAACGACACTTAAACGTTCTGGGTCTGGGTCTAAAGATCTTGGTTAGCGTTAGGTAATCCAAACGAGATAGACGCAAGCAAGTCGTTTACGGTGCTAGGAGAGTAAAAAGAAATTAATAAGAACAGGCGCGGTGGTGCGCGATGGCGCATGCAGCCAATAAAATGTTTGTAAAGGTAAAATCTAACTACCGGATAACCCCCCCCCCCCCCCCCACTCCCCCCTCACACCAATGCCGCTCCTAGAGGAGCACGTTTTATACCTCTAGCCCCCTTATAGTCTAAGAGGCGACGGAAATAAATCAAGGTTGGAAAGAATTCCCCTTTTAAGAAATGATCTTTAAAGAATTTTTGCTTTAAACATTAATTTTATTGGGTAATTAGATTGCTTAATGCCATAGTATATTTTGGTTTGATTGCTAGATATATATAGCTTACACATCAGATAGTAGAAGGATTATCGTTATGTTTTGGATAATTCACACACTATATGTTTAAAAATTATAGCCTATGTGTTATTCTGATGTGTAAGCTATATCGTTGTAAAGTTTCATCGAAATCCATCCAGTAGTTTTTGCGTGAAAGAGTAACAAACATCCCCATACATACATTCTTACAAAATGTCGCGTTTATAATAGTAGAAGGATTATCGTTATGTTTTGGATAATTCACAAACTATATGTTTAAAAATTATAGCTTATGTGTTATTCTGATGTGTAAGCTATATATTATATGTTTGATTGCTATATATAGTATAGATTGCTTAATGCCATAGTATAGCTAGGATTTGAACACGAAACAGAAAGCGAAGATGGCACTCATATATCTAAATATTTATCAATCTTCTTTTATGTTCAATATGGCGGCGTTCGTGGTATATCAGTATGGCGGCCAACTATAGACGGCGCTCTAAACATGCCTATACGGTATCCTTCCTCAAAATTAAATAACGACCGTTTAAAAATCATACCTCTTTTTATTTTAATATTATTTACATATTGACATAATATTATAATTTGGTATACAGATTTTAATACGTAATAATTAGGCACTTTAAAGTTCCAGTAGACTAAAATTGAAAGTACCTTTTTATTCAATAAAAAAATGGCTTCTTGACGATATAGATCGTTCAAGGACAGAGAATGATCTTCTGCAAATCATCTCTTAGAAATAATATACCTGCATAAATGTGATATAAGAAAATAAACATAATGTAACATATATGTGTATATGTGTATGTATGTATATGTATATATGTGTATATGTATATGTGTTTGTATAAGTGTATGTGTCCTACGTCAGTTATGCTTCTCCACCCAAGTCTGAAAATAAATCGTATGCCCTGATACAGGCTATACTCGGCCTAGTTGGGCATGCGCTGCGCATGGTCATGTGAATGTGGGTCGTCGTTTACTTCGCACCATTACTTGGTATGACCATTTTATGAATTTCGCATGTTATGTTCAAAATAAATAAATAAATTAAATATTTAATAGATGGCATTCTAACTCTTTGTATTATCAGCCCATCTATAAATGCGATAAATGGTAGTAATAATTAAATGATACTTATAATTTCTATCACTGGTTAATTTACTGGGTATATATAATCAATCAGTTCTTTATAAAAAAGAAACATTCATTATTAACGTTATTATAGATGACCGAATAAGGTGACATCTTGGTACCAGCATCCTAATGACAGTCGGGAATCCCCCTGGTGACTATCAATAATCCGACCTTTCTCTCCTGTCCATACAAATTGAAATGCAAAATGTATGTTATATTGACCGCACCGACGGATTTACTCATACTTTTACTTTTACTAATAGGTCTCATATTTTAATCTGCCTTTCGCAACGTTATTTTCGTTCTAATTTTGGAAAGATGCCAATAATGTTATCAACTTCCCGGTGAATGTTTTATATCTTGGCTGTCCTACCTTCTGATGCCGACACGTAAAGATTATGTTTTGACTTCACACGCGAAAGGGGCAAGTAAAGTTTTCGATGAGACACAAATACGTTTTGTATCGGCTCGTAGCGTATTGATTATATGATTTTAAATAATATTTTAATAAATGGGAAAGAGTACATCGCGTAATATATTTATGTTAAGCACTACATTACTAAAGAACAAAAAGGTAAATCAAGTCATTTCTTAATAGTTACAAAACAATACAGGCTCTCTAATGGAAGAAAAAAGCCCGCCTTTCATCTAAACTACAATTTAATTTAAAAATAAATTTGTTCTTTTTTTCCGTTGCCTATGAGGAATGTATCACCTTAAAAGTCATTTCGGCATCATGCATACAGCTAGTTTGAAAGAAACGAAGGAAACAAACAATAAAAAATAAAAAATTATTTAATTAGGTAAAATAAAGAGCGGGCAACCCGTTTCAGACCATACCGATTGCAGCTATCAATTTTCCTTCACGACTTATAGTTTGTGAGATCCAGATAGATAGGATTTTTATAGATCCTCACCGAATAGGATTTTTTTAAAAGTAAACTCTCTAAAATCACGACATTTCGAGGTAATAGGGTAAGATGGGGGAAAACTCAGGAAATAATACAATTCTATCTATAAAGTAGGCCAATGTCGTGTACAGGGTGAGTTTTTATTTAATCTTGAAGTGGATGAATCAGTATTACCAAATATGCAACTTTTGATAATACTTTGTGGGAAAAACAAGATTTTAAAAAAAAATATTATAAAAAGCGTTGAGCACGATGCACCATCTAGCGGTAGGTAATATATGGCCGATATTGTTTATGAGCGACATTTTACCTACCGCTAGATGGCGCAGCGCGCTCAAAGCTTCGCAAACTTTTTTCAATAGTTAAAATTTTAAAAATGCTTGGACGCATCGCTCAAAATGATTGGACTTTGCTCGTACTGATTTACCCACTGGGAACTAAAAACTCACCTGTATAATAGCGACATCTTATATAATAGCGACTATCAATACATGTATCAATATAATTTACATAATAAATAGTATTTCTAAAGGAAACGTATTTCAAAATGCAGTATTTCAAGGAAAGGAAGTATTTCAGTGATATATAATTCATTGGCATGTTTATTCATACGTAATATAATAAGTTCATAATTACACACTATTTTCGGTTATTTTAGATTTTTTATTTATTTCTGTAATATGCGAGATCTGATGATCTACATATATTTAATAAATTCGTATGTAAACTAAACTTAATTTATTCACAATTTTGTTGCAAATGTAATCCAGTGAAGTGATATTATTTAAGTTTACATGAAGATAATTGGGATTTTTCTGCGTTTACACATTTACTTTTCAAGATGTTTGAATTTAACCTAAAAATACACATAATTTTCCAATTCATTTTTAACTAACCTGTTGTAGATTCTAGCTGTCTTTAATATTGTCTTGCTCAGCAGCCGCTAAATATTTTTCAGTGCTGTCTCTTGGTTTATTATTATTATTATACCCTGGTTTGCAGAAGACGATTTAGACATAAAACGAGGCGGGTCTACATTGCAGAATCTGAAATGGTTCCTCGTCAACTCGTCGCTGCAATGCAGTTGTGTTGGACATGGCTTTATTTCTTATACTATACGTTGTTCAATGATTGGCCGGGAGTGAGTCGGCACCACTAGTCACCTATGAAAAAATAATGAGAAAGAGCAAGAGAAACATAGGCGATGCGTCCCAGCATTGGTCTAAGTGTACAGGGCCATTATGGAAACTTGGATAAGTATACGCGAGTATAAACGATTGTTTACGAGTATACACGAGTATAAATGAATTTAACAAGGTTATGGTTGAGTTTAAAATGTAATTATATAAATGTAACCAATTTGTTTATTGCTGAATAAACTTTTTTTTTATAAATAATTATGTGATATGGATTATTTCTATATCATTTACAGTATTTTATTTAAATTTCTTTTAGATTAATTTCGTTTTTATTTTTTGTTATCTTAGTAGTACTCTAGTGCTGATTATTCTTGAAAAACCTATTGATTATTATTTTTTTAAATATTGGCCATTATTTATTTTTTATTATTGAACCATACGTACCTTTATATAAAGTAAATGTACATGTAATGAAGATATTAATAATTGTACGACAATGAAAAATGACGTATTCCACATTACGAACTTTTTGTAACTAATAAACTATGACTATGACTATAAGTATTCACGAATTATATCCGAACGTTATGCCACTTATTGATATTTCCCTTTTTGCTTCCACCAGTGTGATACTTTCTAGGATATATCTAAAAGATCTCGTTTGGTTTTGATTTTTTTATAAACAGTAAGTTGCTGCATATTTGTAAATGAAATACGATCTAAAATAGTACAGCGGTCCTCGAAAAGTTGACAGCCAGACAATTAGAAAATCAGAAAGACAGAGGGACGTGGTTTTTTTATATAAATGGAGCAATGTATATATAAATGTGCATATTTAGCAACTTATATTTAGATGACCTTAGGAATAAAAATAAAATACAAACCTATCTGCCATGGAATTCCCCGACTGGAGTCGAGCTTATTATACAATTATTACACGTCTAGGAGATGAGCGGTGTATTCCGGACTAACGACCGGCTCTGATAGGTTTAGGACAGCTGTCTTGCCACATGTGAGCAAAAACCTTACCACCCATTCACTCCCCCATCGAAGCTAATTGGTCAATTAGATAATTACGTAAATTAAATTTTTAGGTTTTTCCACTGAGCCCTTGATATATGATTTCCAGCGTAGGTGTCTTTTACTTTTCGGCCTGGTATGATTGGTTACTAATAACATGTGGCATCTATCTGGCGGTCTTGTATTTTAAAATGGTTTCGATCGACCAGCTGGCCTTTTACGTCGATGGTAAATGGGATTTATTTTGTTTTCATAACATTCAACATAAGTATGTTTAAAATCAACTAGGGTTTAATTGAAACCATCGCGTTGTTAGTGCAATCATATACTTTTCCACAAGTATAATCAGAAATGATAAATACCGACTAATAAGCTTACGCTATTATTCTACCGAAACCAATCGCACAAAGCGGATTTATGTCTATAGTAAACAGAATTGGGCTGAGGACGCTTCATTGAGGAATGCTATATGTTAGCAGCCGAAATAGACTTAGAAAGACTTGAGATAAATTGTTAGTGCTCAATTTTTAATTTGAAACGAAATCAAAGTGAGTATATTGGTACAATATTCCCAAAAATATATTTGTAGTATTTTTATTCAGTATTTCTGTGGTATTAAAATGGCTATTTTCCAATACGACTTAATATTTTTATTTTGAAATACGGCGGAATTTAAGAAATGTTTATATCGCGTGTGTACGAGATACCCCAACCAAAATTTCAACCAATATGGTTTCGGCCCAACGACCGATTTTGAGTCTCTAAGTCCAATATTTCACGATTAAAGTATACCTAGCGCATCTACTTGGTGGACCAATTTCAAACACAATCATTTCAACTCTTGCCTTTATCAAATGATGCCTGTATGCCGAATTTCAGCTCAATCGGATGAAGCGTTTGGGTGGTATTGTGGGGGAATACACACAAACACAGACACACAGAAGTGTGTTTCCAATATTTTTCCACTGCCGTGAAAGTACAATCAAAATTCCCCAGCATATTTTCAGGTACGGTTCTTATTTAGAAGAATTTGACTGTATTATTATGTTATATCGAGCGTTTTTAACACGCTTTTATTAGGTCGACCTGTATGTAACTAACTATGTAATGGAATCTAAGGTAACTAATTTAACCATCTTCCAAGGATCGTAGCGTCATGAAAATTGGCAGCTGTATGTAGTTCTGATGACCATACCATAATATGGTACTGTCGAACTGAACTGATGATGGAGTCGGAAGATATGAACTGGAACTTCATGATGGAACATCGTATCATAGCTGTGTTTGGACTTGTTAGAAAAGTCTTGGAATAAACTTTGACCACGATTAGGTTTCAAGGTCTGATGATGTGGTTTTTACGTGCATTTATAAAAGCGTGATTTAAGTGTTCTTTTTTAAACTATTAATTTATTAACACGCTTTTATTAGGTCGACCTGTATGTAACTAACTATGTAATGGAATCTAAGGTAACTAATTTAACCATCTTCCAAGGATCGTAGCATCATAAAAATTGGCAGCTGTATGTAGTTCTGAGGACAATACAAAAATATGGTACTGTCGAATTGAACTGATGATAGAGTCGGAAGATATGAACTGGAACTTCATGATGGAACATCGTATCATAGCTGTGTTTGGACTTGCTAGAAAAGTCTTGGAATGAACTTTGACCACGATTAGGTTTTAAGGTCTGATGTTGAAGCCGGAAGATAGGCACTGGCATTCCATGATGGAATATCGTATCATAGCCGTGGGTATGTGAATATCGTATCATAGCCCAAAAGCGTGTTTTAGTGTTTTTTTTTAAACTATTATTTTATTATTTCTTATAAAAAATGTAACAGAAATTTCATTTTCTCCGTTATAATATTACATCGCTGACATTCACAAGTCCACGTACAGCAGAGGGTGAACTTTAACAAAAAAGCGAAATTCCTAATAGGAAGTTGTTTTCGTAACAGCGAAGTTTTAAGCGAATTACAAACTTTCACCATTCGCTTTCCCAATTTGTAAAAGTAATTAATCTAGGAGTTTGTTTGGATTGTATTGTTGTCGGTTGTTATTGTTGTCGGTCGTTATTGTTGTCGGTCGTTATTGTTGCTTTAACTTTTTCATGTGTAATTTCTGTGTTAGCAGATGCTGTTATTTGCAGGTGAAAGCGTTCGTCGTAGCATAAACCGCGGTTATATTTAGTATAAGATTGTGTGACTTTAAAGACGAAAATAATGTAGGTACCCTTTCCATGCTTGAACATGAAAAGCTTAAAACTATATGATTTGTTTTTTGACGTGACAAAGTCTTATAAATCGATACAGCCTGCAGCACGCACGAAAAAACATGACTCATGCGGCGTTAACTCGCTCTGAAGCGTTCCATTTATTATATTTATTATTCAATATAAATGCTGCCACCTACCGGTTGCGACAAGAATTATTTACTAACCTCAGTCTTATTACTAACCATAGTACGAATGAAAATCACTAGATTGATTTAAATTCTTGACATAATTTTATATGTATTCTTGATATACGGAATGTTATTACTGAACGGACAATTTTCTTGTGGGTACAACAAAGTGCAACGAAGTAAGCAACTTTTATTAAAAAAAATATAAAAAAGTAAGAAAAGCTATCATTACGATGCGCTATCTAGCGGTTGGTAAAATGTCGCTGATATTGTTTATTTACGACGTATTACCTACTGCTAGATGGCGCAGCGTGCTCATACGCTTCTCAAACCGTTATTTAACAGTTTGAGATTTCAAACTTTCAAATTAAAAAAACAATAAACTTTAAACAATAAACAATTATACAATTATACTGCTATACAATAATACATTTACATGTTGTAGTCAAGGTGAGTATAAAAGCATATATTTTTGGGTGTTTGTAATAAACAATATCAGAATCTTAAATGAAACTGCTTCAAATGCAACCATTCCATCAGTATTTTCTTATGACGTTGTCACGTTCAACTATCGTCAGTAAACCGACTTTACAGACAACCGATTTTTTTATATACTAATTGATATGATTCATGTAAATTGAGGGTTATCAACTACAACCGACAAACCGGTCACCCCCGGGAGTTATAACGACATCGTGTCATTCTGTCTCGCATAGACTTACAGACAACTGGAGCTATCAACTATAACGGGCGAACCCGTAACCTAAGAAAGTTTTAATGATATTTGATGTTTTGTCTTCCGTGCGGTGACTTTGGACGAAAGAAGACAGCGCTTTAAAGAAGCCAACGCCAATGGACGTAAAGACAGTGGACAGCACGATCCACAGTCAAATTAAGCTAATAGCCCGTAAGAGTCTAACGCCTTACCGCAAGTGCACTCAGCGGCCAAACCTCGCGCCCATACTACCAGATTTGGAAGGATTTCTCCATCTTCCAGCATGGTCACAGATTCGAGGTCACTTGCGCAGCCATTTCCTGATTTAGCTGTAATTTAAAGTTGAATTAACAGCAGACCGAGGGGCCCTTTGATCGTCAAGCTCACGTGGGATCGGATAGCCAACGGATCGTTTCTAAGGTTAGGTGGTGTCAGGACGACAACTACTCCCACTGCTTAGGTTTTACGTCAGATAGTACTCTTGATTGGTTAACGCCGCACGGTGCGCAAAACGCCCAGTTACGTCCGAGGTTTTATCCCGGGTCGGAACCTCCGATCCCAGCTGTCTACGACTGTAGGTTACATCCGCGCGCAGAGTTCAAGGCGACCCTTCCAGGTTAGTCCCTCTTCGAGGAGGCTACGGGGTGGGAGCTGTACAGTGAGTTGGGCGGACCTAAGAAAACACAGACAGGCCATCAGACCCAAGTTACACAGAGCTATTGAGAAACTTTAGGCTGATGCATGCAGATGCTGTCCAGACCGCCGCATAAGTAAGACGGCTGGAAGTTTATAACGATATTTCATATTCTCTCAAATTGTCTTCTCTGTATGTTTGTTTCTACTTTGGTTTGAACAGCCACGAGATTAGCTTCTTATGCAAAATAGCAGCAAATGCAAACAGCCAAAAAAATAGAATACCCCTTTTTCAGCCGAATGATCTCTTAATAATGAGATCAATTCAGTGGTATTTATAAGGCTCTTACGCATTTGCAGACATATAAATATTGTTTATAATAGAACTACTTGCGCTGTAACCAAAAATCAAACCAAATGTTAATGGAATTGTACATTGTTTAGAACTTTCTTGATCGAAAACAAACAATAAATCCCAATAACAAGATTTTGTAATCTTTGAAAAAAAGGAAGAGCTTCCCTGGAGCGCTACATTTTTTAATGTAGCATTTTCACATGCTAAAATTACAAATCCTGTAATTTTACGGAAATATTATAGACAATTGTTACTTTGTGCAATACTCTTATACTGATTAGAAGATGCGTTATATACTGACTAATTCCATAGCCGGGCAGCGTGACTTGATTCCATAGCCGAGCAACGGCCCGGTGGCATAGTGGTTAGGTCGCCTGATCTTACATTGTAGGGTCCCGGGTTCGATTCCCGGCTGGGTCACCATTTTCCGTAGGGATAAAATTAACGGAATCGCATTTTCAGTTCTGTCGATCGAATGCAATAACAAGACATACACTTTCACACATGTTACACATCCACATACATATAAACACGTCATAGTAGGGTTGGTTGTAAGAGATTGCCATATGGCAATAAATCATCCCATTGTGATTTCACAATAAATATGAGAGTAGAGTAGAAACTTGAGAGGAGACAAGTATAGGTTAATGGTCCCTAGTTATATTATATTTGCAGACAAGCAGATTGAATTAAAAGCCATGCGCTGTTAAGTTCATATTTTAAATGAAATGTATAGATACTGCACGCTTCGACTATTTCACCAATTAACAAAGACCGGAGATATCTAGGAGCAGCTTAAAGTATCCTTTAAAAGATTTTAAGAACACCACCTTTGATAGTTGTTCCTTGAGTGCGTGTATTAGGTGATTTTTCTGAATAAATCAGATTATAAAACCTAAAAACAATTGGTCTTTTGATTATACTAATATCTAGAGGGAAAACATACGAAACAGCTAACATAATTTTGCAGTTGAACTATCGCTGCTACGAGAAGCGGTCAATAAAATTGCTGACATCCAACTGCAAGACGTGACGTCATATGGCGTGAGGTTAGATATAAGCCGTCTAAGGAATTCGTAGCCAGCGAATATACTCGTGAGACTATTGAGGGTAGGACGCGCACGTGGTGTTGCATAATGAAGTCGCCGACCGACATGCCGCACTCTCATAGCAATAGGATTATGTCTCCTACGGTTTGAATAAATTCATGCCCGATATATTAATATCGTATCTTTGGAGTGGACTCCTTTATCTGTGATGAAACCTGTCCCTTGTTAACCCTACAAAACTAGGAGGAACATACGACAAAAATAACCTTTTCTACTTTCCTGGCAAAGAAAGTATAGTGAACGCACTTTTGTATGTCTGTCTATGTATATTTCTCCACAATAGCGCCTAAACACTTCATATTATTAAGCTAGAAATTGGGATACAGGCATCGTTCAGTCATGGCAAGAGTTCAAAAATTGTAGTTGAAATTGGTCCACCAGAGGGTGCGCTAGTCATACTTCAATCTCGAAATATTGCGGTTAGACACTTGAAATTAGGTACACAAATGCCTTGTTGGACCGAAATCACGTTGTAAAATTTTGGTTAGAATATTTCGTACACAATCGAAGAAAAAAAATACCGCCGTATTTAAGAAAATACTATCTCATTCTAAATAGGATAGAAAACGAATTTACCGCGTGAAATTTGTAGCACCCGACGTTTCGGTGACGTTGCAGCCGCCGTTGTCCAGGGTAGACTGAAGGGCTGTCAATCCGTTGTTTTGCGGGTAGGCCGCGTACCGCTTCCGCCACTGCGTAGGTTATAACGGTGGTGGGGGGCCGGGCTCGGAGCGCGGGAATTTTTAAAATCCGTCCTGCACACAACACTCACTGTATTCTGTTTTACGTCTTTGCGT
The DNA here is from genome assembly GCA_944548615.1 of Micropterix aruncella. NCBI lineage: Eukaryota > Metazoa > Arthropoda > Insecta > Lepidoptera > Micropterigidae > Micropterix > Micropterix aruncella. Next base: position 28,969,161 of record OX155964.1, on the reverse strand, counting down.
TCGGCGTTCGGCGGCGGGAACATTTTAAGAAGAGGGTTCCACGTAGAGGAGAGTTTGTAACCGTCGTCTCTGTTAAAGTTCGGGGTTCTTCTTATTTCAATGGCTTCCCGGATCATGCGAGGAAAGTAGAATTGTTCTTTGGATAGCACAATGGGATTTTGAAAATGCATCCAGTGGTTACTTCCGCTATCCAATATATGTTCGCAGATCGCCGATTTTTCTCGCTGAACGTTTTTAACAGCTTTGATGTGTTCTGACAGTCGCATGTTCTTCAGTCTACCCTGGACAACGGCGGCTGCAACGTCACCGAAACGTCGGGTGCTACAAATTTCACGCGGTAAATTCGTTTTCTATCCTATTTATAATGTCAAACAACCGCGATAGTCTTCGATTTTATACTACCTCATTCATTAAAAGAAAACATTTTAATACCACGAAAATAATACAAAATACTAAAACATGCTACTTTTGCTGTCGCAGTCACTTGACACCATCACTTTTCACCTAGATTCGTCGATATACTTCCCGTTTCAAGGATTGTACTTGTAAATTGCTTGGGCTTCTAAGTTACAACATTTATGTTCTGTGCGTCTAGAATTTGGTTCCTAATGGCTGGGCCTGATATGACCTTCTGAGGTCTATGTTATTCTTGGGTGACCTTTATAGATAACATCATAGCTAGAGTCGACTAAGCGAAGGAAAACTGTAAATGAAACTCTACATACTAACTAAATATATTACTACCAACTTGCAGCACTTTTTTTGCAAAAAAAAATCAAACGAACAATGCTTGGTATATATTTAACAGTATGAATAGTCTTAGGATAAAATGCTATCATGCTAAATGCTAAATGGTATCATAATATGCAGACGCAATTATCTCAAAAACTGAAAAAAAGCTTCATGCGACACGAGACTTCAGAAAAATATCCGAAATGGGCGGCCACGCGACGAAATAGGCGGGGTCAATTTTGTAGGGTTTGACCAATAAAAATCCAGCATTGACGAAGCGTCAGGCAGGATTCCACGCCCGCTCGCGCCGGTGACCGTACGCATACTAAACTTTCTATCGCAGCGCTAGCACATAAAAACTGTATTTGAACAGTGGTGGCATAAGGGTGTTAACGGTAAATCATATTTAGCGTACTTCTCAGAGCACTCTCACGTTTTAATTATTTGTATTTAATTTAGGGCCTAAATGAAAATTGTGGCTAAGCAAGACGCTAGAGAATTAGCCTGATAATATAATCAAATTAAAATAAAACACACTCACTGCTTACATTTTAGGTGTAATCGCGCCTGAAAATTTTCGAAATCAGTTTAAAGCCGTAATGTCCAAGGCAATGAACAACTTTTTTGGCTTCAAATTGTAAATTGGTTCCCTATTGAGCGATTCGCTTAGAAACTTTTTTAAATAAAGCTTATAATTTTCAAAAATTTTACAAAACCAAAAAAAAACAGATATGGTCGTTCCCAAGTATCACGTCATTTCAAAATACTCTTGAAATATGTACAGGATACCCTGGCGAAGTTACCACTGTCACGGAGCGAAATTTCAGTAGTGAAATGAAACAGCCTGTGTAAACTTTGTAAGTAATTATAATACACCTGCAGACAGACAGACAGAATAATAAACGTCGAATACGTGTTCTCGTGGAAGTGGAAAGTTTTACTACTTAATTTATGTTTGGCAGACGAGCCAACTTCCTTTCTTAGCAAAGGTATGCGGTATGTACCTGAGGGCAAATAATTTGCTGTATTCGCTTCCTCTCTTGCTTGTGTGAGGGACCACCCCTCACTAGACTCCAAGTTATTCGGTGTGAGGTGGTGGTATCAACTCGCGAGTTCTCTCCGTATTAAAAGGCGATTTTGAGTGAATCAGAAGGTTGATTGAGAGTTCGATATCGCCAGTTATAACGCTTCCCGAATAGGTTATGTTGTCGCGAGTGTATTGATGCGCGGCTGAAGTTACGAGGGTGTATGGGTGAGAATTGTATTTGTGCTCCTAGTATCTCGTACTAGGCACTGCTCGAGTCTGTGGGAATGCAGACTGATGCTTCGCGACTGGGAAACGTAGGGAAAGGAAACGAATGATACTTTGGTTGCTTTTTCGCCGGTTTATATAGGCCGGGAAATGATGCAATCCAAAATATTCCCAGTAAAATTATTGTTTCATCGTGCTGATTCATCGCTGCACGAGTAAAAATAATAGCTGAATTGTGTCAGTGTATTTCACTGGAAATCAATGCATTTGTTGATTGCATGTGACGGTACTTAAGGGCCGTTACACTTGTTTGTTTTCTTGCTTGTTTGTGTAATTTTCATTTGTTGATTATGCGTGAACTACTGAACGACTTGTGTGAGCTTATTTATATAATTTCCTTCGTAAACTTTTTTTTAGCGTATATATATTTTTCTTTGTGGATTCGTTGACGTGTAACCACGAATTTAAAATCTGGCAAGCGCTTGCTTTTTGCCCTCTCAACGTGATAAAACTATGTAGATACAATTATGTAGATAATATTAGGTAGATACAATAGATAAAATAATAAATAATATTATGTAAATAGATAAAATAATGTACATAAAAACGGACTAATTGTATTTTTTAAAATAAAACTACTGTTACTAACTAAACTAAATCTACTATACTATCTATGTAGTTAGGGTAAAAAATTACAATCTAAAAAAACAACAGATATTAAATATTTATGGGGGAAATGTTTAATAAATGACATCGCATTAACGACATTTTCTCTGTCGATTAAAAAATCAACCTGAATGTCAACTTAATTAAATTTTCTCTCTTATTCTCTTATGTCAACACCAATGAAGTCCTAAAGTGCATGACTCAATAATTGTTATTGTGAAAAAGTTTTGAGTTTGAGAAAGAGTTTTGAGAAAGTTAAAGTTTTGAGAAAAAGATATTAAGTTTTGAATAAAATTCTTAGAATGTAGTGTTTATTTATATATTTGTATATATTATTACTTATTTTCCACTTAAATGTATTGAATTTAATGTAAAGTTTACTTTATTTTAGTCCTTAATTGCATACATAGTTTTTTATTCTACTTTAAATTTTACTTTAATTTGTGTAAACAACTAATTTGTTCGATTTATAAATATTTGAAAATTGATCACCTTCGTCAGTTCGCGAGTTATAAAAATACAGTTGGTATAACACAGCACAGCCAGAGACAGACCTTCTAGGTCTAGTTGATTGTGCGATTTCGCCTCATTCGGATATGCTAGCATATTTAAATGCATAGAGCTATGTTTTTCGCTATAATAATGTTTGTTCTTAATTATTCCTCATGTACTATGCATGTCCTTGTATTTTTTTTCTTGTACGTTATAAATAAATAAATAAATTAAATAAATATATTTTCTAGTCAAATATATTTTTTTATTTAAAAAAAGAAGCACGTTAAAATCAAAGGTCAAATTAATATATACTTAATGAGCAAAACTGCCGAGAAAATGTACAAAAACACTAGAACTGTAGAGTCAATTTGTAGAATCTTAGAAGACATGGCATGACAGTAACAATTGCCTACGCTAATCGTAGAGCGTCTACGCCAGGCGTAGTCTACGCCAGGCGTAGGTCTACGCCAAGCGCAGTATATATATTCCAAACTGTTTGTTACCCGAGCAAATTCGGTCCACGGTGTAAGCGTCAGTGTCGAGCGTTGATTTAAATATTCCAATGCATTTAATGAATTATCATGGCCATTCGTTGTAAAATTTTAGCTGTGAAATCGTAGTAGGCTTTTGGTAGCGAATAGTTTCGTGCAGCTTGGGCCACAAGATCCACTGTTTTCCGGGTCGGCCCAGCTCACGATTCAGCTCTTATTTAGTAGTATCCTTGTATGAGGGACTATCCCGGAAAAGACTCTCGCATCTTAGGCCTCACGGCTGGTGGATCGGTTTTCCCTGTGGGGATTGCCCTCCTGCGCTACTGGACGGTTTGCGCACCGCGTGGCGTTAGACAATCGGCTGCGCACTCTTGAGATGACCAATTGGCTACGAGATCCTGAAATCAGTGCCAAGCTAAAGTTGGCAATTGTCCGCGATAGATTCAAACTGAATCACCGGTATCCTGATGGATAATTCCAGACCTAGATATCCTTCTAAAACTAGTAGATATCCTTCTAAAACTAGTAGCCAGGGGGCGAGGTGATCCACTGGGTTACCTTTCTAGTGCCTCGCCGTAAGGCGTTTGACTATTGCGGGTTCGTGGTGTTGCTGAACGGTACATTTGTACAGTCGCAAAGTCTTCAACCCTCAACGCACGGGAGATAGAAATATTAATATCGTTAAAACTTCCTGGGGTTACGGGTTCGCCCGTTGTAGTCGACACCTCCCAGTGTCAAATGGTAGTACTGCATTTGGAAATCTAATACGTTATGTAATCGTTGGCATACAGAGCTTTTTGTGTTAATGGACAATTATACTAATAATATTATTTATAATATTGCAATACTTACATGATATTTTATCCCGCAATATGTTTCTTTTTCATTGTTTTCTATTATACGAAAAAACACCCACATACCTGCAACAAAAACATATATTCATTAGATAAGCGAGCTATACTTTTTCTTCCAGCGAGCTTGAATGCCAATTTCTTACGAATTCCCTAATTTTCGACGTGGGATGCATGAATCGAAACTCTCATAGAGTGCACAGTTCCTGTCTATATAGGAAGACTGAGCAGAGAATGAATGAAATGCATAATGCCTACGCAAGGTTTTGCTTCCTCTACGTCATCATTTCTTTGTTTGTTTGTTTGAAAAGCTTTAATGCACACACATAAGAGTACAATGTGGTGGGCCTATTGCCAAGTGGCAATATCTTACGGCCATACCGCCAGGGTTATTGTGACTAAAGGTTTATGTGGGCAAATTGATTCACAAGTAATAAATGAAATACACCTGCATCATAGTCATCATAGGATAAAATATAAAACAGTGATTAGTAACATATGCCAACTCGATATTGAAGGGAGGAGTGGAATATAAGGACAAGCAAAGGATACGGAAGGGGTAGGGGGTATTCATGAGTTGAGTAAATGTCTCTTTAACGATTTTTTAAACCCGCTCAGGTTTCAAGTTGTCTTATCGGGAAAAGCCACGCAATTCCAGAGTCGGGCCGCCTGCACTGCGAAAGACATAGACATGAAAGTTGATGAATGCTGAGGTATAGCCAGTAATAAATTTTCCTGGGAGCGTAATGGAAGGCCATGTGATTAAAGCGGAGAGAAGAGATTATAAAAATAAGTAGGACAGTTTGATTGTAGTACGCGGAAGAGTAGGACGAGTATGTGAAATTCCCGACATCGTCTAATGGGAAGCCACTCTATTTGCCTGCGAAAGTTTGAAATGTGGTCAAACTTCTTCAGGGAATAAACAAAGCGAATACACGCGTTTTGAAGTCTATCTAACTTATCGAGTAGTTCTTCATTCGCATCTAGGTAGGCCACATCAGCGTAGTTAATTAGCGGTAGAAGAAAAGATTGTGCCATTTGGCATTTTATATATATTAGTCACAATTCCTTGCATAGGCTTAGATGTTAAGTATGAGTAGAAGGCAGCTCCATCTTGCGACTCGTGTATTCGAGGTAGTACGCAATAACAGCCGCGATATTTTTGCTCGTCTATGACCTGGTCCCGTAATCAAAATGTCCATTCAACACGGGCGAGTGAACAACTTGCAATAATTCCCTAACACAAAACCACAAATTTCCAGTGCAGTTTCCGTTATTAACCTGCGGTTATATGGAATCGGTTAAGAATATCATTGTTATCGGAATCAATCGAAATATTCAAGAACCGCTACAATAATATGTAACTAAAAGAATAATTTTTGAAACCTCAGATTTAAAAAAAAATAAATCATTATTAAACTATTGCATAGCTTTTATCGCGGGCCTAGGCGGCGAGACCGAATGAAGAAATTTCTTAACGAAAATTAATGATTTTAAACTGATAATTACGTCTAAACGAGTACTGCTTACGATTCGAAAAAAATATCTGTTAAACAAGAACATTTTCCTAATATTCTTAGCTTTGAATATTTTAGATTTTGTTTATATTACATAGTGTAATTAATTTGTGAAATTAGGTCTCACCGAACACAAAAACGACTACTACGCAAATACTATCTGGCGTATTATTATGAAACCTGCACCATTTTAAAGATAATTTAATTATCTATCTTTTTATCTACGATTTTTTTCGAATAATCCGTTTTTTTTGCTTTATCGAATAAAAAATTCGTGCGCGGCGCTCTATCGAAAGACGTTCAAATTATTCCGAATCATTTGCTACCGCAGCCGCAAATGATTCGGAATAATTTCAACGTTTTCCGATAGATCGCAGTTATCTGATATCAGAAAAATAAAATAAATAAATAATTATAATTGCATAAGTTGTTAAAAATGCTATGCAATAGCTTTACCGCGGCAGGCCCCGAGTGCCACACGTATTTTTTTGTTAATTTGTGTATTTCATGTGTCTATACATTTTTATGCTGATTATTTGATGTAGATTATTTTAATTTCCTTGAATAGTGGTACCAGTAAGAGATATGTCCCGAAAACCAGGTTAAAATATATCCTAAGGAAACCCATAATTCGCAGTTTGTCTTTTATTATATACTCTTTCTATATTTTCAGTTTCAATTTGTAATTTTGTGTTTTTTGTCTATTTTTACTGGGAAGGCAGGGAAGACAAGGAAAGAGGGACAGTTAAGACCATTTCCAGACTGAAGTCTGTCTGTTAGTCAGAGTGTATGTGTATATTCCTCCTCGATAGCGATTGAACATGTAGGCATCATTTGTGCTAAGTGTTCGGCATCATTTGATCATGCAAGAGAAAAGGTGGAAATCGGTCCACCTTTTACTTTCCTGACGACCTATCGGAAAGGAAAGTATTGTGATCGCGCTAAAAAAAAAATTTGAGATGAAGATGGGAATATATATTTTGAGACTCCCTGAGACGATTGAGACTATTTCCAGACCGATCTCTGTCTGTATGTATGTCTGTATATCTGTCTGTATGTATGTATTCTTCCACGATAGCGCCCAGACGCTTAATCGGATTGAGCTGAAATTTGGTATATAAGCTTCTGTTAACCGTCGGAGGAACCCATTAGTTTTTGGAGTCCCTACGCCCTACGGTTGTGGTACCTCCCATACAAATTTGGGGTTCCCGGCGAAAAAATTGTTTCCGCGATAGCGCCCAGACGCTTAATCTGTCTAAGTTAAAATTCGACATAGAAGCTTCTGTTAACCATCGGAAGAACCTATTAGTTTTTGGGGTACTTACGACCAACGTTTGGGGTACCTGCCATACAAATTTGGGGTACTAGAGTAAAAAATGTCGCTGTTTTTTCCCACCTCCCCGGATACTAGTCAGGAAAGTCTTGGGGTGACACAACCGATTTTTTTTATTTCTTTTAAGTCTGTTTTCTTCGCTTAAAGTTGCGAGCGGCCAGTGTCATCTGTTACCGCGTACCTATGTCGAAATCTTTACCTATGTGACTGCGCACTACTGCCTATGAACCCTGGCTGCGGTTCGTTTCTTTACTTAGATGCCCACGTGCGTTTTCGAAGCGATTTCACATGATTTCCGCTAGGTGGCGTTAAACTACTACGCAAACGTTTCGATTTTGCTTAGAATAAAATTAAATGTTAGTAATGGCTTTAAATTCCAATGTTGTCTACTAAGATAACGCATCTTCCAACATTCCTATGACAGTTACTGTGATTCTGTTAAGTCCTACCGGTAATTTCTGGGGGTGACACAGTCGATATTTTAAATAACAACTGCAAATATATAACTTATTATTTATTTAATTTCATTATAAATGACCAGGTCATTGACCACTAGTCCACGAAGTAGCACTGCAGGACGCCTCGTTATACGCATATAATGAATTCGCACCAGCATCGACTGCCGTTATGCAGGTATTTTACGAATTGATTTGGAATTCGGTATATTTCTATTTCAATATGAATGCTGATGGTATAATTAATTTCAATCGAGAGATTGTATATTATTTCTATTAGATACACAGCCGAGTCCGATGATTTTATACATTTAATTATGCATGCCTCCTATGAACACACAAAAGCGAACAGTGAATTTCACTTCCGCAAATTGAGGCCTCCCGGTTCAACGCAAACAAATACCCTCTCTCTGCCTATATTTCAAAACCCAGAGGGAGAGAATATTCCTTCCGTTTTAACCACGCTTCCGTTTGTGTTGTGTGCCGATTCCTTTGATATCCGGTTTGCAAAATTGTTCTTAACGATGGGCTCGAGCCGGTCGATTAGTATATCGTGAACCGTTTCAATGTTTATGTGTCTTTGCCACCCTGGCAAAGACTTTTTTCTATTTGTTTCAATATTACAGAAATTTATTTTTTAGATTAAAGAGTTTAATCTCAATAAAAGAAACATCTGAGGTAAATTTATTTGTTTATCAAGAATGGAAATAATAATTCAATAGGACAAAATATTATTTTGGGCATCAATTTTCACTCATTCACTTAGTATTTATTTATTTCTTTATTAGTCTACATTCGGGTTATCAGATTCAGTGCGATCATACAGATGTAAATTGTAACTAGTAATATAAGCAATAAGAAAATGAACACAACCCATACGATCATTTTAGACGAATGCCCAACTAGACCGAACAGCCTTTATCTGGGCATAGAAAATAAACTGCTCTTGTTTTTTTGAGTAGTACTGACGTTATTTCAATATGAATACAAAAAAAATGTAAAATATTACTCATAATAATATAATATACAACGTATAAAAAGGTTTCTTAAAAAGCAATAGCTATAAGTATATACATATACACACATATACACGGTGTACATCGCTATAAAGGTCAGTGATTACTTTGAAGAGCTGATATTAAACCTAGAACGCAAGTAATAAGGACATAAGTCAAAACGACCAGAATGTAATAAATATCTCCCTCTACCTCTCCAATTGTTTTAACTATACACTTGCGGTTTCGCGCCAACTTCGAGACCGCTAGACGGCGTCGCAGTTAGCCGGTAAGTAATTATGTATTCAAGATATCTACTGCATACACTTCAATTTGACGAATGGTTAGCTTATGTGTAACCCTTACACCTGCTCTTGCTCCTTTACTGCGCCAACAAAATCTAGGTAATTTCATAATTACCATTCTTTTATAGATTCTTTTATATGCTTAAAATGATCAAATTTGTGGCGACATGTGAAGACACTCCGATTGACGACTAATATGCGAGTATTTTTGCAGCAAAATCGAAATGTAGATGTGTTTTCGAAGCAATTGTTGTACATTGGTAAAGGGGAAGTCGCAGTTCTCGATCTCGATCGAATTCATCACATTGTCCACTGATTTCTGTCAGTTGACCGAATTGGAGGAGGAAGACTGTTGGCGTGTTTTTCCGAACGTAGCGCAGAAGTTCAAAAAACCATAATTAGCTGACCGAACGAGCCAATCAGCAGTGAAAAACTAATATGTCGATGACCTCAATGCGACCATTCAAAATGTCAGGGAGAGTTGTTTGCCTTCAAATCGATAGATACAATTATCAACCAGAATGAAGTAGTCAACTATCCCAAAAGATTTTTGAATTCGCTGGGATTGCCTGGATTGCCACCTCACATTTGAAATAGAAATAAGGCTCAATAATAATCATGCTGCGTAACATCAATCAACCTCGACCATCAAAATCAATCACCGCATTTGCCATTCGATTTTAAACTGCTGCAATTCCCCGTGCGTCTGGCCTTCGCGATGTCAAATCAAGCGTTTTGGAAGTTTGCGGAATTAACTTGGAATTTCAGTATTTCGCGCATGGACAACTATATGTCCCGTGTTCTCCCGTGTGTGTGTATGTGTGGGTGTGTGTGTGTATGTATGTATGTATGTATATGGATCAAAAAACAACTTTCTAAACAATAGTTCCTGATTTAGTCATTGTGAGTATAATTGCCTTATTGATTTCAAAAAACATATATTATTTAAGATTTATGTTTTAATAAATAAAAGGTAAATACACATTACTTTTTATAATAATTATCTTTAATTTATATCCCATATTTCCTGTAAATACAATAACCTAGATTTAACTATATTTATTTTACCTAAAAACTCATTTAAATAATAATCGTCAAAAGTACGAATGTTTAGCGTATCATAGAAATTCAGCAAGTCAGCAATTTAGGGTTACTTTCGGTTAGAAAGTATCCATTCAGAAAGTAGGTAAATCCTTTTTTATCATTAGATCTCTCAATAAAAATACTTGTTTAAAATATATCAGACAAAATATATAGCGGTTTATATAAGCGGTGTCTATATATAGCGGTTTTTCATAAATTTCGATACATATAATTGTTACATATTTTTATATATTTTTATCTATATGATAATATAGACAACGTGTCACTTACGTTTGTATAGGTAGGACGGTTATTACAGTTAGTTATTAACACTTATTTTTAAACCCAAACCTGCCAGGCATATCGCGCCAGAATTCAGTTGGCTTAGAGGTGCGCCTGACGAAAGTTTCATTTTGGATGTTTGTCCTGTCGTGGATTATAGATACATTCTTTTATATAATGTCTCCGGTAGGACAACTTGAAAAAAAGTACGTTAAATAAGCCCCAAAGATAATACGATCTACCTTTACACTGAAAAGGAAAATACGAAAAGGCGACAGAAAGAGTTTATCTGCCAGGAGTGTGGGCAATTTGCGGAATCGAGAGTTTTACACCTGCCTCAGCCAAAGCTAAAAAAACTTTATTACTACAGTCGAAAAGAACTGCGGAAACTGCAGCGGTCACGAGATAGAGAGGGAAATAATAAAAGCCTTGTAGTTCTATTTTAGAAGATACTCAATTACCTATTACTATAGCATAAGCCTCAGAGAATATTATGCACTTTTATTTCTATGAATGAATGAATAATTGAACTTTCTGAGGTCGATTATGCTACATACGAGTTGTAATAACAGGTTTTTAATACGCTTTTATTAGGTCGACCTGTATGTAACTATGTAATGGAATCTAAGGTAACTAATTTAACCATCTTCCAAGGATCGTAGCGTCATGAAAATTGGTAGCTGTATGTATGTAGTTGGAAAATTAGCAGCTGTATGACAATACAATAATATGGTACTGTCGAACTGATCTGATAATGGAGTCGGAAGATATGAACAGGAACTTCATGATGGAACATCGTATCATAGCTGTGTTTGGACTTGTTAGAAAAGTCTTGGAATGAACTTTGACCACGATTAGGTTTCAAGGTCTGATGATGTGGTTTTTACGTGCATTTATAAAAGCGTGTTTATAGTTTTTTTTTTTACTTTTAATTATTATTCAGTTCGCATAATCTGCCTATTGAGTGTACATTTGGAGATTATACATCAACTACAAAGGGCGAACCCGTCACCTCAGAAGCTTTTAACGATAATTATCGTTCTGTCTCCTGCGATGTGAGCGGAGTAGACTTCCGGACGATACAAATCTACCGTCCAGCAAAGCCACGAACCCGCCAAAGGCCAACGTCTTACGGCGAGGCACTAGGAAGGTTACCCAGTGGACCACCTCGCCCCCTGGCTACTAGTTTTGGCAGGATATATCCGTCTGGAATTAACCTTCAGGATACCTTCGTCATCGCGACTGGCTACGGAAACGAAGTCGGTTGCGCGGCCTCTACCTTTTGTATTACAGCGGCAATTTATCGCGAGCCTCGGCATAATTTGCTTGTAATGCCAGTCGGGATCGGGTGACCCATAGGTCGTTTCAACAGTGTCATGACAACAGGTCAATATACACTCCCGCTGCTGAGGAGACAGCAGCAGGGGTGTATGTTGCACAATACTATCCATGTTTTTTTTGTTTGGTGGCTGCTCTTTATTGTGAAATTTCATAATGGGCGGCTTTATTGTCATTAGATAATTTCTTACAACCAACCCTACTGTAAAGTGTTTACATGTATGTGTGCATGTAGCATGTGTGTACGTGTGTGTCTTGTTATTGCATTCGATCAACGGAATTAAAAAGCATTTCTGATAATTTTATCCCAACTGAAAACGGCGATTTAGCCAGGGATCAAACCATGGTCCTTACAATGTAAGCCTAGGACTCTTACCACTACACTGTGGAATTTAAATTGCACACAAAACTTTAAGAGATAATTAACCCGTTAAAAAGGTCACATTTTTTTATATAAATAAGTATGGATATTTTTTTATTTTTTTATTATTATATTTTATTGAATAAAAAATAAAAACAATAGTTTTGTGATCTATTTAATGGGTAGAACCACCCCTTAAAGTTTTGTGCGCAATTTAAATTCCACGATGTATGCCACCGAGCCGAGTCACTATGCTACTGGACCGTAAATCCATGTACCATAGTGACTGACTGCTTTTAAATTTGTCACATTAGATAAACGCCGGCAGGTTGCAGATTTAGTGTTCCTGTACAAAATTTTAAATAATAAAATCGATACCTCTTGTATAGAAAAAATACAATTTAACATTACTAAAAGAAGTCTTCGATACCCAGACTTATTTAAAACACCTTTAGCAAAAACTATACCGGGGTAAATAACGTAATCCCACGTATATGTCGTCTGTATAACAAATTTCATCTTGACAATCGCATCGATATATTTCATGATAGTTTATGCTCCTTCAAAGCGTCCCTCTTTAAAATACTGTAATTCTGGTATTTTTTGTTTTTTTCCTTTTTTTATACGTATTTTTTTTAAAATTCAACCATTGTTCATGCATTGTGCTAATTGTGTACTCATATCAAAAGGATATTGATGTAGTCATGTAACTGTAGTATATATATGTCACTGTATGTGTTGTCAATATTCTGTTTGGGTACCAAATAAAATAAAATAAATAAAATAAAATTAGTAATTCCATGTACCATAGTGTACTGTATATTAGTAATTTTATATAATCCCACCTCGCATCGCATGTTCGAAAGATTTATGTCGTGCATTGGCAACTTGGGTTGTCGACTACAGCGGGCAAGCCCGTCACCTCAGGAAGTTTTAACGATTAGTCGTTCTATCTCCCTGGAGTGAGCGTAGAAGACTTAGGACAAAACAGTCCACCATCTAGCTACGTCACAAGCCCGTAAGAGGCCAACGCCTTAACCGCGAGATAGCCAGGAATGTTACCTGCTGGACCGACACTCACGCCCTTACTTCCAATTTTGACCAGATTACTCCGGTCTCTCGATTGGTTACGAGTTCGAGGTCGCTTGCGCGGTCCTCTCCCTTACGAAGCGGTGAAACGGTGTATACCGCATCTATCGGGGACCACAGCGTCCTTTGCCCGGCTGTTCACCCAGGATCCGATGGCCGATGGTCGTTTCAAGAGCAGTCGCCGTAAGGTCCGCAACCACCCCCGCTCTATAGGAAACAGTACTGCTTCCAGACTCCCCCGACTGTTAGTCAGAGTGTTCAGGGTCGGTCACACTCACGGGTCAACACCCATCCGATGGCCTCCACGCATGGGGTGCGAACCTGGGTAGGACACTGGGTCAACCAGTCTCCCCTGGGAATCAAACCTCTGGCGCTCCTGGACGGTCTGCGCACCGAGCGGCGTAAGCCAATCGATTGTGCTCTCCGACTAACAGTCGGGGGAGTCTGGGAACTGTATTGTCTCCTATAGAGCGGGGGTGGTTGCCTACCTTACGGCGACTGCTCTTTAAATGACCATTGGCCATCCGATCCCGGTTCAGAGTCGGGGAAAGGACGCCTTGGTCCGCGATAGATTCGGTGTACACCGTTTCACCGCTTTGTAAGGGAGAGGACCGCGCAAGCGACCTCGAACTCGGAACCAATCGAGAGACCGGAGAAATCTGGTCACAATTGGAAGCAAGGGCGCGAATGTCGGCCCGCCAGGTAACATTACTGGCTATCTCGCGATAAAGGCGTTGGTCTCTTGCGGGTTGTGGCGTAGCTAGACGTCGGATTTGTAATGTCCAATGTCTTCTACGCTCACTGCACGGTCGATAGAACGATGAATCGTTAAAACGTCCTGCGGTGACGGGTTCGCCCGTTGTGGTTGACATCTCAATATGTTAGTCAGAGTGCACAGTCGATTGGCTTACGCCGCACGGTGCGCAGACCGTCCAGGAGCGCCAGAAGTTTGATTCCCAGGGGAAACTGACCATAAGGCCAGTGTCCTACCCAGACTCGCACTTCATGCGTGGAGGCCGTTGGATAGGTGTTGACCCGTGAGTGTGACCAAACCTGAACAGAATGGGTCCTCGTGGCCAACTCAGCAAGGGCCCATTAACTCCCGTCGTGCATTGGCAGTCTTGACTTACACCGACCTGCCTTTCATTACACAAATGAGACCGAATGGGTTGACATTTAATTTAATTTAGCATCGCGCCCCGTGGCATAGCTGGTCCGCGAGATAACAAATATCCTCTTACGACGCTGACAGCCCATCAGACATGAATCCTCTTCAAGACTAAGGTTAAACCCATCGCGCCTCATTGATTAAATTTATTTGATTTCGTAATCCTTACAATCCGCGCGACTAAACAGTTATAAAAATTTTCATTTTTACGCCTCTGCCGAACAAAAAAGTAGTGTAATGTGTTCAGGCTCATAAATGATATGTTTATTTTCCGTTTTTTACTCCACCACAATTTCTAAACGCTTGAACCGATTTAGAAGTGTGTGATATTGTTAGAATCGTAAAATCATCCCGAGCATCGGAAAGTCCATTAACTCTCCAAATATTAAGTAATTATTTGTCTAAATGTCCAAATGTCAAAATTTCAATAAATTAATATAAATATATCGTGTTATAATAAATATATAGTGTCAAATGAAAGGTCTGCTTGAGTATAATCCGGAAATATACTTGTAGCTATCGGAGGTGCGCTATCGGAGGGACCTCATGAGGAACACGGATAAAGGGAAACCAGAGCACAAACACAACACAAAGACAAACAGATTCAAACAAAAATGAGGACAACGACACTACGCATACCTCGAACCTTAACTGTCTAATATATTTAACTCGTACACAGGTCATATTTTAAACATTACCGACAACCAGTTCAAGAGACGGATATCTCATTGGCTCTCGAATTATACTAGAGATGAATGCGAAAGTATGATATATTAAAATATTATATTTCTAACCACAAATTATAGGATATACAGATTCAAATTATGGATATACAGATATACAGATTATAATATGTTATATTTTATTATGTTATACTTTACTATATATAAATAAAATACATTATATTTATGATATTACATTATATTGTATTATATTATATTATTTTATTTATACTATATTATGCTAATTTATATGACGTATTGTTTTTTATGAGACGGAAGGACAGTAAGCAAGGCGTACAGGCTCAGCAAATACCACAGAACTTTGTATCCATCACCCCAACACAGGCGTATACTTAGTGGGGTGATGTAATACTGACAAGTAATGCCCTTTCGCGATTTTTATAATTTGTATTTTTTTTATGTGTTAAAAAAATGAACGCAATTTATTCTATGTAATTATTAAAAATAGGATAAATAATTATTATTTATAATAAATAATTTTAATATATAATAAAATAAATAAATAAATAATTATATATGGATAAATACATAATTTAAAAACAATAATTTGAAAAACCGTACTAAAAGTCGATTTAAATAAAATAGTTCACATTCTGTAACGGCAGTCGTATTTTTAATTCTTTTTAATATATCTACTTGTTGGATACTTTTAAAGAACAATAGTTTTCATATTGATACTTTTTTTGGTGAATATTCAGATAAACAGCACGTAGAAGCCTAAGAAGCTCACGTAGGATACTATGCTTTAGTAAGCATGTAAGTAGTAGTAATTATGTAAAAATATTAGTAATAATCAATGTATTTATTAGAGTATTGTTTGGGAATTAATTATTCAAATAAAATACGGGGTGTTATTACTGCACGGGCATTTTTGTCTGTGGGTGAATAAGTACTATGTAGTAAGCAACTTTTGATTAAAAAAATTTGGATAAACCCAAAAAAAAGTTTTTATTTCAAACATTATTTTTTGATTATTTTTTAATTTGAAAATTTGAAATATTTGACTGTTAAATAAAGGTTTGAGAAGCGTTTGAGCGCGCTGCGCCATCTAGCGGTAGGTAATAAGTCGTAAATAAACAATATCAGCGACATTTTATCAACCGCCTAGCGCATCGTGATCATAGCTTTCATAATAATTAAAAATGAAACAAAATAAAACAATAAAAAAAAAAAAGTTTTTTTTTTTTTTTTTAATAAAAGTTGCTTACTTCGTTGTACTGAGTCACCCACAAAAAATGCCCGTGCAGTAATAACACCCGTATATAAACAACAGTAATTCGCTTCTCTTCATATCGGTGATAATAATTATGCGTACCCAGGCCGGAGACTACGGTATATATCTACAATTGAATATGACAAAGTCCCCACTTCAAAAGGAATATTAAATTGTGCGTGGTGAGGGTTACTCTGTTTGCCTCGGTCCGGTTGAAAAGAGACGATTTTACGAGTATTTTCGCGCTTGTGACACGCTTTTTGAAGCAGAAAGCGACTAAATTAATATTTCATGTCTACTCTTCTGTAGCATATATGAGCGTGTATCGTATACTGTGGGGGGATATTGTGAGCGGAGATTACCATAAAGAAAAATAACAGATGGGTCATTGCATGTCTGGAAGACACTACCCACTAGAATATTTCGTTTCTTTACGTCTAATAGGCCTCTTGTCCACACACGTTTTTTTGCCGTGAAAATCTACGACTAATTCGCCGTGTCTGTATACAGCCACGGCGGCTGCACCGTCCGTTTTTCTGCCGCGCCCGTGGACAAGCTTCCATAGCGATTCATACGCGACGACACGACGAATTAGCCGTGGATTTTAACAGCGAATAAAATGTATGTGAGCGAAAAAAATATGTTATGTTAATGTTCGTTTCACCGAAGGCGCACAAAAGAGGAGGGAAAACGCAGTAGTACTGCTGATGATTTGAGGGAGCTAATGGGCCCTTGCTGAGCTGGCCACGAAGACCCATTCTGTTCAGGGTTAGTCACACTCACGGGTCAACACCTATCGACGGCCTCCATGCATGAAGTGCGAGCCTGGGTAGGACTCTGACCATATGGTTAGTTTCCCCTAGGAATCAACCTTCTGGCGCTCCTGGACGGTCTGCGCACCGTGCGGCGTAAGCCAATCGGTTGTGCATTCTGACTAACAGTCGGGAGAGTCTAGAAGCAGTACTGTTTCCTATAGAGCGGGGGTGGTTGCGGACCTTACGGCGACCATGCTCTTGAAACGACCATCGGCTACCCGATCCTGGGTGAACAGCCGGGCAAAGGACGCTGTGGTCCGCGATAGATTCGGTATACACCGTTTCACCGCTTCGTAAGGGAGAGGACCGCGCAAGCGACTTCGAACTCGTAACCCATCGAGAGACCGGAGTAATCTGGTCGCAATTGAAAGTAAGGGCGTGAGAAGTAAGGGCTATGTTACACTTAATTACATTCGTTTGTAGATGTTTACACATTTACATTGAATGTTCATTTTGATTTTTAAGGTAAATATTATAGTTTTAAAGTAATTCACGAAAAACTGTAAGAAGTATTATTTGTTTTCTAATATATAATAAAATTACGTGATAAATGATACAAGTACAGTTAAATTATGATACACCCATAAGTTGTCTTTGTGTAAACTGATATACAAAAATAAAAAAAAACAATAATTCATTAGAATATGTAACCTAACAAAATGTTGCTCAGGCAAATGATAAAAATACTACTCCAAAGATTAGATATTTTAGGCATAAATTAGGCATAATTTTAGATTAGGATTAGTGGGTACATATTGAATTGTACCCTAATCAGTATTGAGAAAAATCGGTTCAAAGTGATATGACTCTAAATATTCACGATAACTATACTGAAAAATGAAATGTGAAAATTAATATAATCGCTCTTATCCCGCAAAGCACGAAAATCAATGTATGGAGCAATTAATTAAAGAGGATACAATTTGACATATAATATCCACGATTTGTTTGTTAAAATCCTGACAGTTATATCACTTTGCACCAAAAATCTCAGAAAATATAGCAGATAAAAGAACGTGAGTTAGACCAAAAAAATCGTTATTTTTTTTTGATAATTTATATATAAAAATTACAAAAAAGGTACAACTCGACTTAAATCACTCATCACAGGAGGCAGGGATATTAATAGGCTTTTATTAGGTCGACCTATATGTAACTATGTAATGGAATCTAAGGTAACTAATTTGACAATCTTCCAAGGATCGTAGCGTAATGAAAATTGGCAGTTGTATATAGTTCTGATGACAATATACATAATAATATGGTACTGTCGAACTGATCTGATGATGGAGTCGAAAGATATGAACTGGAAATTCATGATGGAACATCGTATCATAGCTTTGTTTAGACTTGTTAGAAAAGTCTTTGAATGAACTTTGACCACGATTAGGTTTCAAGGTCTGATGATGTGGTTTTTATGTGAATTTATAAAAGCGTGTTTTTAGTGTTTTTTTTAAACTATTAATTTCTAATGTCATACTCCACCGCTGAATGTCGGTACCGCTTGGGTGTAAGCTGGGTCAATTAATACTAGAAATCTCTAATGGTTTCAATTATGCATTTGTTTTGTTACTGTTTATCTTTTGAGATGTAGCTTCTGACAGAATCTAATTCGGTTACTATTTTATTAACAACTTCGTTTCAATAAATAATAAAAAATAAATTGGTACGGAAAGGGGATTAAAAATGTACAGCTAATATAACCCTTCGACATGGCGAAAACCACGGGTGTGTGCATATTACACATGCTAACATATTACAAGCCAAAAACAAAACAGCAACCGTTGAAAACAAAGAGCACCAACACCTAACCGAAAGTACAGGATGCAGGAACTCCAGACAAAGAATACACGCGCCAGCGATGCGAGAATGATAATTGTGACACGTTACACCACCGTTACAGAGAAATGGGTATACCAGTGAATACACGAGCTGCTTTTCATTGCAACTATTTCTGGCCCACGGGCAGAGGGGAAAGCTTCGTTGAAAGAGATGAAGTTGTACGAGATTCAATCGAACAGACAAGTGACAAAGTTGCGCTAGGAATGGCACAGAATCTATTCTGAGACAGACAGAGACGAATGTATATTTAGAAATCGGGGACGTTATTAAAACTTCGCAGACAGCAATAGCAATTTTAAGGTCAAAAGGAATAAATATTTTTTAAAAACTCATATAATTTATATCATGGCATTGTCGATAATAAGCTTAACAAATGCAAGTGACGGTCTGGACTTAGAAGAAGAAAACATATCAAAAATAAATATATTCCGAAAAAAATGTAATATTATTATAAAGCAGGAAAGTAAAAAGTAGTCACAAACTAACATATAGACCACAATGTTTATATATAAACTTTTCTAAAAACATGATACATATGCATTCAAAATCGTTATGCCCATCGAAGCGCATGAATCCTCTACTAACCGTTCAGGTCAATCAAATATGTCTTCATAAAAAAAGCCCTGCAGATCCGAATACAAGCAGATTATACTTACATGAATATCTTCAAAGTTTTGATAAAAATAATAAATTCTTTTATCATTTAATATTTTAACTTCTTATTAATTTCGAAAAATATTTTATTTTGAATACAATTGGGTTTAATTTAAAATTTTATTATATTTTTGATGGTTAGATCGTCCTTATATATATATATATATATATATATATATATATATATATATATATATATATATATATATATATATATATATATATATATATATATATATATATATATATATATATATATATATATATATATATATATATATATATATATATATATATATATATATATATATATATATATATATATATATATATATATATATATATATATATATATATATATATATATATATATATATATATATATATATATATATATATATATATATATATATATATATATATATATATATATATATATATATATATATATATATATATATATATATATATATATATATATATATATATATATATTGTTAATATTTGATTGGTTTTTTGTAAAATCTTTTTTTAAAGAATTCGTTTAAAGGATGACACTTCGATGAGAAAATAAAAATAATAAAAGCCACTTACATAGCTGGAAGGTTTTCCCGGACTGGACTGGGAAATGCTTATTGTTTAAACGAGATGTATTCTTGGATGAGTACCACTTTCGACGGTACACTGTAGGTTTAATGGGATCCCTTTATCGCTAGCGAACGATCACCCTTCATCCACATCTCAAAAACAAAGCGTATCCTTTTGCAAACCAAAATAAAATGTCTTTATTAAAGACAAATTTAAGCAAAAACAATGAAAAAAATCACAATCAATCGTCTCTTAAATGCGGAATAACATTTCGAAAATTCGATTTGAAATTCGAATATATCCACTCTTTAAAGGGACGATATACGATTGCTGGGCTCGCTATCAGCCAGCTATTAAATGAAAATAAAAACAAAATACTTCATTTTCTCGTTCCCATGAAATAAGATATAAATCGTAATTTCTGGTCGAGAAGTTTATACTTAAGGCTATATGATATTTACAAGAGTTCAAAACATAAGATAAAATTGTATAATATTGTTAATATTTGATTGGTTTTTTGTAAAATCTTTTTTTAAAGAATTCATTTAAAGGATGACACTTCGATGAAAAAATAAAAATAATAAAAGCCACTTACATAGCTGGAAGGTTTTCCCGGACTGGACTGGGAAATGCTTATTGTTTAAACGAGATGTATTCTTGGATGAGTACCACTTTCGACGGTACACTGTAGGTTTAATGGGATCCCTTTATCGCTAGCGAACGATCACCCTTCATCCACATCTCAAAAACAAAGCGTATCCTTTTGCAAACCAAAATAAAATGTCTTTATTAAAGACAAATTTAAGCAAAAACAATGAAAAAAATCACAATCAATCGTCTCTTAAATGCGGAATGACATTTCGAAAATTCGATTTGAAATTCGAATA
Source organism: Micropterix aruncella (assembly GCA_944548615.1). Lineage (NCBI taxonomy): Eukaryota > Metazoa > Arthropoda > Insecta > Lepidoptera > Micropterigidae > Micropterix > Micropterix aruncella. Next base: position 28,948,006 of record OX155964.1, on the reverse strand, counting down.
TATCCACTCTTTAAAGGGACGATATACGATTGCTGGGCTCGCTATCAGCCAGCTATTAAATGAAAATAAAAACAAAATACTTCATTTTCTCGTTCCCATGAAATAAGATATAAATCGTAATTTCTGGTCGAGAAGTTTATACTTAAGGCTATATGATATTTACAAGAGTTCAAAACATAAGATAAAATTGTATAATATTGTTAATATTTGATTGGTTTTTTGTAAAATCTTTTTTTAAAGAATTCGTTTAAAGGATGACACTTCGATGAAAAAATAAAAATAATAAAAGCCACTTACATAGCTGGAAGGTTTTCCCGGACTGGACTGGGAAATGCTTATTGTTTAAACGAGATGTATTCTTGGATGAGTACCACTTTCGACGGTACACTGTAGGTTTAATGGGATCCCTTTATCGCTAGCGAACGATCACCCTTCATCCACATCTCAAAAACAAAGCGTATCCTTTTGCAAACCAAAATAAAATGTCTTTATTAAAGACAAATTTAAGCAAAAACAATGAAAAAAATCACAATCAATCGTCTCTTAAATGCGGAATGACATTTCGAAAATTCGATTTGAAATTCGAATATATCCACTCATTAAAGGGACGATATACGATTGCTGGGCTCGCTATCAGCCAGCTATTAAATGAAAATAAAAACAAAATACTTCATTTTCTCGTTCCCATGAAATAAGATATAAATCGTAATTTCTGGTCGAGAAGTTTATACTTAAGGCTATATGATATTTACAAGAGTTCAAAACATAAGATAAAATTGTATAATATTGTAAATATTTGATTGGTTTTTTGTAAAATCTTTTTTTAAAGAATTCGTTTAAAGGATGACACTTCGATGAAAAAATAAAAATAATAAAAGCCACTTACATAGCTGGAAGGTTTTCCCGGACTGGACTGGGAAATGCTTATTGTTTAAACGAGATGTATTCTTGGATGAGTACCACTTTCGACGGTACACTGTAGGTTTAATGGGATCCCTTTATCGCTAGCGAACGATCACCCTTCATCCACATCTCAAAAACAAAGCGTATCCTTTTGCAAACCAAAATAAAATGTCTTTATTAAAGACAAATTTAAGCAAAAACAATGAACAAAATCACAATCAATCGTCTCTTAAATGCGGAATGTTAAATGCGGAAAATTGTATAATATTGTTAATATTTGATTGGTTTTTTGTAAAATCTTTTTTTAAAGAATTCGTTTAAAGGACAGTCCAGTCCGGGAAAACCTTCCAGCTATGTAAGTGGCTTTTATTATTTTTATTTTTTCATCGAAGTGTCATCCTTTAAACGAATTCTTTAAAAAAAAATATATATATATATATATATATATATATATATATATATATATATATATATATATATATATATATATATATATATATATATATATATATATATATATATATATATATATATATATATATATATATATATATATATATATATATATATATATATATATATATATATATATATATATATATATATATATATATATATATATATATAAATATATATATATATATATATATATATATATATATATATATATATATATATATATATATATATATATATATATATATATATATATATATATATATATATATATATATATATATATATATATATATATATAGTATATATATAATATATATAATATATATATATATATATATATATATATATATATATATATATATATATATATATATATATATATATATATATATATATATATATATATATATATATATATTATATATATATATATATATTTATATTCTTTCTGTGGGTGAGTTAAAACTAGCTACCGATAGTAGCTAGTTTTAACTCACCCACAGAAAGAATTTCAGCTTTTGTCGATTACTTTCTACAGCCATTTGTAAAAAATCTCAAGTCACACATTAAAGATAGTTACCATTTCATCGAGATTCTAAAAAATACCACAATTCCTAAGACTGACAACTTATTACTTGTTACAATTGACGCTGTCTCTCTTTATACTAATATTCCCCATGATTTAGGCTTAGAAGCGATTTCCCATTACCTAAATCAAAGGCCCAGCCCCCAAATTCCTTCTACAAATTTTCTTTGTAAGTTGGCTGAATTCGTCCTCACTAAGAATGCTTTTTCTTTTGAGGATGAATTTTATCTCCAAATTAAAGGTACAGCAATGGGAAGAAGAATGGCACCTTCTTATGCGAATCTTTTCATGGGGTTATTAGAAAATAAATTTCTTCTTACTCAAAATTTACAACCACTAATGTGGTATAGGTTTATTGATGATATTATACTGTTTTGGCCACATGGACATGACACACTCACTGACTTCCTTACAGATTTAAATAATTTCGGACCCTTAGATTTTACATACACTATATCAGAAAATCAAATTACATTCTTAGACGTTGATCTAACTCTATCCGAAGGCACCATTAAAACTGCAATTCATATAAAACCTACAAACAAAGAGCAATACCTACATATCGATAGCTGTCATCCGTTTCATACCAAAAAGTCAATTCCATATTCAATGTCCATTCGCGGACACCGTTTAATTAATAATAAAGAAAATTTAGATAAGTACCTTTCTAATCTTAAAAAATCACTAATAGAAAGAAATTATCCTGCCTCTTTGTTAGATAAAAATATAATAAATTCCGAAGCAAAATTTTCACCTAAACCTAAATTGGTATCTAATTTAAATCAAAATAAAATCTTTCTGAGTACTACTTATTTTCCTGGCACTGAGAAACTGCGACCTATTTTAGCAGATTTATTCCCTATTATAGCTAACGACCCATCAACCAAAGGTTTATTAGATATACCACCAATTTTATCATTTCGAAAACCTCCTAATTTAAAATCAATACTTAATAAAAATAATCGAAATTATCTTAGAAATAACAAAAATTTGGGGCTACAGCCTTGTGGTCGATCACGTTGTAAAACATGTCCTTTATTAGATCGAAGCATTTATTTTACTAGTCCAAACACTCCCAACAGTTACAGAGTTCCTTTTAATAGTAGTTGCATTTCAAAAAATATTGTATATCAATTACTTTGCCAGACCTGCAATGCATTTTATATTGGGGAAACAACTACACCTCTTAGCATTAGGTTAAATAATCACAGGGCCAGCGTAGGCAATGAAAGTCAACTTCCAATAGCATTGCATGCTAAGGCACACAATTTAACTTTTGATAATTGTTTTAAAGTAAAAATTATTAAGTGCCTTGGCGATAACGCTAAAGAAAGAGACGTTAAATCTTGGGAGTTGGCTTTTATAAATATTTTAGGCGCTTGCAAGGGTCCCGGTCTGAAAAGGCAAAATTAATACAGTAATTATATTTGTTCAGACATATTCATTAAAAGCTTATTAATATTTTTCATTTAAAAATCATTAATAATAATGTTTTTCAAGGTCGGTTATAGTGTATTTATAACGATATTGCAAAATATTATTAACCCATTTCTCTATGTTCAGTTTTTTTTAAATTTAAATTTTGAAAAAATTGTTCTATCAGAAATGTCATAGAGATGAATACGACTAGTGTCGAAATATTCTCAGTCATATAATTTCTTCTAAAATAAGTTACTAACATCCATTTCTGTTACAGAAACCATCCTCCTATACTTATTACATCCAAGGGCATACAATAATTCGGCTGCAGTGAGCAATAACTAAGAACATCATAAGTTATCAATTGCGGAAACAGGTGCTGCTGCCCTAAGTATTTAAAGAGGACATTAACTATCGGTAAAATGTTTCTGGTCCACCAGGACCCCAGATAAGTAACTTTTCATGAATCTAATTTTATATATTATTGAAAATAATTTATATATATATATATATATATATATATATATATATATATATATATATATATATATATATATATATATATATATATATATATATATATATATATATATATATATATATATATATATATATATATATATATATATATATATATATATATATATATATATATATATATATATATATATATATATATATATATGATAAGGTTTTGTAAATAATCCGTTAATAGGATGATGATTCGCAGTAAAATAAAATTAGTAAAAGCTACTTGAACAGCAGCGAAGGAAATCCCAGCTTGGATTGGGAAACGCTTATGTTTGAATGAGATATACTTACGGATGTGCACGACTTTCGATTGTGCATGTTAGTTTATGGGTCCCTTTACCGTCGACGAACGATCACTCATCATCCATATATCTCAAAAATCGAGCTTTTCCTTTTGCAACACAAAATGCCTCCAATTGAGGCGAATTAAAGCGAAAAAACTAAAATAAAACACTTTGATCACATCGGCAAGGCCGTTTCATAAATGGAGGATGACGTTTCGAAATAATTCAAAATTTCGGACGTTTCCAACATTTAAAATATGACATTATTAGGCTGCGTTAGTTATCAACGAGCCATTAAATCGAAATAAAAATATATAAAACCTCCAATGCACAATGAAATGAAAGAAGATACTTCGATCTTAATTTCTGGCAGAGAAGTTTATACTAAAGACTATATAATAATATCAAAATAAGGTAAACTTGTATAAAATTGTATAACATTAGCAAATGTATAAAGAAACATGGTAGAAAAACTGTATAATATTTTTATATTTGATAAGGTTTTGTAAATAATCCGTTAATAGGATGATGATTCGCAGTAAAATAAAATTAGTAAAAGCTACTTGAACAGCAGCGAAGGAAATCCCAGCTTGGATTGGGAAACGCTTATGTTTGAATGAGATATACTTACGGATGTGCACGACTTTCGATTGTGCATGTTAGTTTATGGGTCCCTTTACCGTCGACGAACGATCACTCATCATCCATATATCTCAAAAATCGAGCTTTTCCTTTTGCAACACAAAATGCCTCCAATTGAGGCGAATTAAAGCGAAAAAACTAAAATAAAACACTTTGATCACATCGGCAAGGCCGTTTCATAAATGGAGGATGACGTTTCGAAATAATTCAAAATTTCGGACGTTTCCAACATTTAAAATATGACATTATTAGGCTGCGTTAGTTATCAACGAGCCATTAAATCGAAATAAAAATATATAAAACCTCCAATGCACAATGAAATGAAAGAAGATACTTCGATCTTAATTTCTGGCAGAGAAGTTTATACTAAAGACTATATAATAATATCAAAATAAGGTAAACTTGTATAAAATTGTATAACATTAGCAAATGTATAAAGAAACATGGTAGAAAAACTGTATAATATTTTTATATTTGATAAGGTTTTGTAAATAATCCGTTAATAGGATGATGATTCGCAGTAAAATAAAATTAGTAAAAGCTACTTGAACAGCAGCGAAGGAAATCCCAGCTTGGATTGGGAAACGCTTATGTTTGAATGAGATATACTTACGGATGTGCACGACTTTCGATTGTGCATGTTAGTTTATGGGTCCCTTTACCGTCGACGAACGATCACTCATCATCCATATATCTCAAAAATCGAGCTTTTCCTTTTGCAACACAAAATGCCTCCAATTGAGGCGAATTAAAGCGAAAAAACTAAAATAAAACACTTTGATCACATCGGCAAGGCCGTTTCATAAATGGAGGATGACGTTTCGAAATAATTCAAAATTTCGGACGTTTCCAACATTTAAAATATGACATTATTAGGCTGCGTTAGTTATCAACGAGCCATTAAATCGAAATAAAAATATATAAAACCTCCAATGCACAATGAAATGAAAGAAGATACTTCGATCTTAATTTCTGGCAGAGAAGTTTATACTAAAGACTATATAATAATATCAAAATAAGGTAAACTTGTATAAAATTGTATAACATTAGCAAATGTATAAAGAAACATGGTAGAAAAACTGTATAATATTTTTATATTTGATAAGGTTTTGTAAATAATCCGTTAATAGGATGATGATTCGCAGTAAAATAAAATTAGTAAAAGCTACTTGAACAGCAGCGAAGGAAATCCCAGCTTGGATTGGGAAACGCTTATGTTTGAATGAGATATACTTACGGATGTGCAAGACTTTCGATTGTGCATGTTAGTTTATGGGTCCCTTTACCGTCGACGAACGATCACTCATCATCCATATATCTCAAAAATCGAGCTTTTCCTTTTGCAACACAAAATGCCTCCAATTGAGGCGAATTAAAGCGAAAAAACTAAAATAAAACACTTTGATCACATCGGCAAGGCCGTTTCATAAATGGAGGATGACGTTTCGAAATAATTCAAAATTTCGGACGTTTCCAACATTTAAAATATGACATTATTAGGCTGCGTTAGTTATCAACGAGCCATTAAATCGAAATAAAAATATATAAAACCTCCAATGCACAATGAAATGAAAGAAGATACTTCGATCTTAATTTCTGGCAGAGAAGTTTATACTAAAGACTATATAATAATATCAAAATAAGGTAAACTTGTATAAAATTGTATAACATTAGCAAATGTATAAAGAAACATGGTAGAAAAACTGTATAATATTTTTATATTTGATAAGGTTTTGTAAATAATCCGTTAATAGGATGATGATTCGCAGTAAAATAAAATTAGTAAAAGCTACTTGAACAGCAGCGAAGGAAATCCCAGCTTGGATTGGGAAACGCTTATGTTTGAATGAGATATACTAACGGATGTGCACGACTTTCGATTGTGCATGTTAGTTTATGGGTCCCTTTACCGTCGACGAACGATCACTCATCATCCATATATCTCAAAAATCGAGCTTTTCCTTTTGCAACACAAAATGCCTCCAATTGAGGCGAATTAAAGCGAAAAAACTAAAATAAAACACTTTGATCACATCGGCAAGGCCGTTTCATATTTTAAATGTTGGAAACGTCCGAAATTTTGAATTATTTCGAAACGTCATCCTCCATTTATGAAACGGCCTTGCCGATGTGATCAAAGTGTTTAATTTAGTTTTTTCGCTTTAATTCGCCTCAATTGGAGGCATTTTGTGTTGCAAAAGGAAAAGCTCGATTTTTGAGATATATGGATGATGAGTGATCGTTCGTCGACGGTAAAGGGACCCATAAACTAACATGCACAATCGAAAGTCGTGCACATCCGTAAGTATATCTCATTCAAACATAAGCGTTTCCCAATCCAAGCTGGGATTTCCTTCGCTGCTGTTCAAGTAGCTTTTACTAATTTTATTTTACTGCGAATCATCATCCTATTAACGGATTATTTACAAAACCTTATCAAATATAAAAATATTATACAGTTTTTCTACCATGTTTCTTTATACATTTGATAATGTTATACAATTTTATACAAGTTTACCTTGTTTTGATATTATTATATAGTCTTTAGTATAAACTTCTCTGCCAGAAATTAAGATCGAAGTATCTTCTTTCATTTCATTGTGCATTGGAGGTTTTATATATTTTTATTTCGATTTAATGGCTCGTTGATAACTAACGCAGCCTAATAATGTCATATTTTAAATGTTGGAAACGTCCGAAATTTTGAATTATTTCGAAACGTCATCCTCCATTTATGAAACGGCCTTGCCGATGTGATCAAAGTGTTTTATTTTAGTTTTTTCGCTTTAATTCGCCTCAATTGGAGGCATTTTGTGTTGCAAAAGGAAAAGCTCGATTTTTGAGATATATGGATGATGAGTGATCGTTCGTCGACGGTAAAGGGACCCATAAACTAACATGCACAATCGAAAGTCGTGCACATCCGTAAGTATATCTCATTCAAACATAAGCGTTTCCCAATCCAAGCTGGGATTTCCTTCGCTGCTGTTCAAGTAGCTTTTACTAATTTTATTTTACTGCGAATCATCATCCTATTAACGGATTATTTACAAAACCTTATCAAATATAAAAATATTATACAGTTTTTCTACCATGTTTCTTTATACATTTGCTAATGTTATACAATTTTATACAAGTTTACCTTATTTTGATATTATTATATAGTCTTTAGTATAAACTTCTCTGCCAGAAATTAAGATCGAAGTATCTTCTTTCATTTCATTGTGCATTGGAGGTTTTATATATTTTTATTTCGATTTAATGGCTCGTTGATAACTAACGCAGCCTAATAATGTCATATTTTAAATGTTGGAAACGTCCGAAATTTTGAATTATTTCGAAACGTCATCCTCCATTTATGAAACGGCCTTGCCGATGTGATCAAAGTGTTTTATTTTAGTTTTTTCGCTTTAATTCGCCTCAATTGGAGGCATTTTGTGTTGCAAAAGGAAAAGCTCGATTTTTGAGATATATGGATGATGAGTGATCGTTCGTCGACGGTAAAGGGACCCATAAACTAACATGCACAATCGAAAGTCGTGCACATCCGTAAGTATATCTCATTCAAACATAAGCGTTTCCCAATCCAAGCTGGGATTTCCTTCGCTGCTGTTCAAGTAGCTTTTACTAATTTTATTTTACTGCGAATCATCATCCTATTAACGGATTATTTACAAAACCTTATCAAATATAAAAATATTATACAGTTTTTTTACCACGTTTCTTTATACATTTGCTAATGTTATACAATTTTATACAAGTTTACCTTATTTTGATATTATTATATAGTCTTTAGTATAAACTTCTCTGCCAGAAATTAAGATTGAAGTATCTTCTTTCATTTCATTGTGCATTGGAGGTTTTTTATTTTTATTTAGATTCAATGGCTCGTTGATAACTAACGCAGCCTAATAATGTCATATTTTAAATGTTGGAAACGTACGAAATTTCGAATTATTTCGAAACGTCATCCTCCATTTATGAAACGGCCTTTGCCGATGTGATCAAAGTGTTTTATTTTAGTTTTTTCGCTTTAATTAGCCTCAATTGGAGGCATTTTGTGTTGCAAAAAGGAAAAAGCTCGATTTTTGAGATATATGGATGATGAGTGATCGTTCGTCGACGGTAAAGGGACCCATAAACTAAGATGCACAATCGAAAGTCGTGCACATCCGTAAGTATATCTCATTCAAACATAAGCGTTTCCCAATCCAAGCTGGGATTTCCTTCGCTGCTATTCAAGTAGCGTTTACTAATTTTATTTTACTGCGAATCATCATCCTATGAACGGATTATTTACAAAACCTTATCAAATATAAAAATATTATACAGTTTTTTTTACCATGTTTCTTTATACATTTGCTAATGTTATACAATTTTATACAAGTTTACCTTATTTTGATATTATTATATAGTCTTTAGTATAAACTTCTCTGCCAGAAATTAAGATTGAAGTATCTTCTTTCATTTCATTGTGCATTGGAGGTTTTTTATTTTTATTTCGATTCAATGGCTCGTTGATAACTAATGCAGCCTTATAATGTCATATTTTAAATGTTGGAAACGGACGAAATATTGAATTATTTCGAAACGTCATCCTCCATTTATGAAACGGCCTTTGCCGATGTGATCAAAGTGTTTTATTTTAGTTTTTTCGCTTTAATTAGCCTCAATTGGAGGCATTTTGTGTTGCAAAAAGGAAAAAGCTCGATTTTTGAGATATATGGATGATGAGTGATCGTTCGTCGACGGTAAAGGGACCCATAAACTAACATTACAAGTTTCTTCTTTCATTTCATTGAGCATATGGAGTTTTTTTTATTTTTATTTCGATTTAATGGCTCGTTGATAACAAACTCAGCCAATTGTATCATATTTTAAATGTTGGTAGCATTCGAAATTTGAATTATTTCGTAATGTCACTTTCATTTGGAAAACGGCTTTGCCGAAGTGATCAATAGTTTAATTTTTTATTTTTTCGCTTAATTCGTCTCAATTGAAGGCATTTTGTGTTGCATAAGGATAAGCCCTATTTATGAGATATATGGATGAATAGTGATCGTTAGTCGACTGCAAAAGGACCTTTAAACTTACATTGCACCGTCGAAAGTCGTGCACATCCGTAAGTATATCTCATTAAAACATAAGCATTTCCCAATACAAGCTGGGATTTCCTTCGCTACTTTTTAAGCAGCTTTTACTAATTTTATTTTATATATATATATATATATATATATATATATATATATATATATATATATATATATATATATATATATATATATATATATATATATATATATATATATATATATATATATATATATTATGATATTTGGTATTAGCTAAAGGTCTAAATTTCACACCGACTCAAAATGTGAACCATTTTAGTTTTGGTAATGGTGTTGTTAAATTTTGTCGTAATTTAAGATGGCGCGAATTTTGGCATTCAAATCAAAAGAATAACAATAATAATATTAAATTACACAATGCACTATCTCAATTTCGTCCACACTCTAATAAAGAACCCCCTCCATTACCAAAAAATCATCCGGTAGAAAATTTTATTACTATTTTATTAAACAAAGTAACACAGCCATCTTTTCTAAATAGCCTCAAACCAACATCAAACTTGTCAGTAGATGAACGTGCAGCTCTTGAGAGTCTTAGCAAGGATACCAGCATCGTCATTTTGCCGGCTGATAAAGGTTCCACTACTGTCATACTTAACAAAACTGACTATGTTACTGAAGGCTTGAGACAACTTAGAGATGAAACTTTCTATAAAAAACTATCCAGAGATCCAAACAAAAATTTTGCAGTGAAAATAAAAAAATATATTGAACAAAATAAATCAAATGAAAAATTATCAGACGAAGATGTTAAAACTTTAATTCCTGATCCTATCCGAACTCCAAATTTTTACCTATTACCTAAAATTCACAAGCCTAATAATCCTGGACGACCGATAGTCGCAAGCTTTAACTCTCCGACAGAAAGAATTTCGGCTTTTGTAGATTATTTTTTACAACCTTTTGTGAAAAATCTAAATTCTCATATCAAAGACAGCTATCATTTTATTGATATTTTAAAGAATACTGTAATTCCAAAGTCAGACGACCTATTATTTGTTACTATTGACGCCATATCCCTGTATACCAATATTCCTCATAATTTAGGATTGGAAGCCATTTCTTATTTTCTTGATGAGAGACCTCATCCTCAAATACCTTCTACAGATTTTCTTTGCAAATTAGCCGAGTTTGTCTTAACGTGTAATGCTTTTTCCTTTGAAGATGAATTTTATCTTCAAATTAAAGGGACTGCTATGGGAACTCGAATGGCACCTTCGTATGCCAACCTTTTCATGGGATTATTCGAGCAAAATTTTCTTCAAACGCAAAATTTAAAACCCATATTATGGTATAGATTTATTGACGACATAGTAATGATTTGGCCACACGGACAAACTACTCTAACAACCTTTCTTGACGACCTAAATAATTTTGGCCCTTTGAATTTCACTCATACCATTATTTCTAAATCACAAATTACTTTCATAGATGTTGATTTAACAATTTCCGAAGGTAAAATTAAAACCGCGATTCATATAAAACCTACAAATAAAGAACAGTATTTACACTTTGATAGCTGTCATCCATTTCACACCAAGAGATCCATTCCCTATTCAATGTCCATTCGCGGACACCGTTTAGTTAACAACAAAGAAAATTTAGATAAATATCTCAATAATCTAAAGCAATCTCTTCTTGAAAGAAAATACCCTGCTCCTCTATTGGATAAACATATTCTAAACTCTGAAGTGAAATATATACCAAAACCTAAAATTACTTCAAATAAAAATAATAATAATAATAAAATCTTTCTTAGCACCACTTATTTTCCTGGTGCTGAGAAACTGCGAGATATATTATCTGATTTATTTCCCATCATTTCTAATGATGCATCCACTAAGGATCTCTTAGATTCACCGCCAATTTTATCTTTCCGCAGACCACCTAATATTAGATCAATATTAAACAAAACAAAAAATAATCAAAATTTCTCTATTGGTAATACTTTTGGCCTTCAACCTTGTGGTCGTCCACGTTGTAAAACTTGTCCTCTGTTAGATCTAAGTCCTTTTTTTACCAGTCCAAATACTACTAATAGTTACAGGGTTCCCTTTCATTGCAGTTGTATTTCAAAAAATATAGTATATCAACTTCTGTGCAGGACTTGTGATGCCTTTTATATCGGTGAAACAACAACACCACTTAATATTAGACTAAATAATCATAGGGCTAGTGTAGGAAATGAAAGCCAACTCCCAATATCTTTGCATGCCAGGGCGCATAATTTATCTTTTGATCAATGTTTTAAAGTTAAAATAATAAAATGCCTTGGTGATAATGCGAAAGAAAGGGACGTCAATTCTTGGGAATTAGCTTATATTTATATTTTAGGCGCTTGCAAAGGTTCCGGTCTCAATAGGCAAAATTAATAAGGTTTATCATATTATCATAATCATCAAATGCTTTTTATTTTAATTTATAATCATTCATTTAAAATAACGTTTGCACGGTTGGTTATGGTACCTTAACTAAATCGTGTAAAATATTATTAATCCATTTCTTTTTGTTCGATTCCTTGAATTTAAATTTTCAACGAATTGTTCGATTTCAGAAATGTCACATATCTTGACGACGGCTGTAGGAAGCCATTTTCATCAGGTTCTAATACCACAGCAGGAAACACCTAGCAAAGAGAAGAAAAAGGCGTGGAGTCACTCCTGGTCACCACAGACCAGATAAGTGCCCTTTCATTATTTTATAATTTCATTTATTTAGTAATAAACATAATTTCAATTTGAAAAAATAATAATTTACACATTTACAATCAAATATTAATATATATATATATATATATATATATATATATATATATATATATATATATATATATATATATATATATATATATATATATATATATATATATATATATATATATATATATATATATATATATATATATATATATATATATATATATATATATATATATATATATATATATATATATATATATATATATATATATATATATATATATATATATATATATATATATATATATATATATACAGTGGGTTGCCAAATTATTAGGGACAGTACTTGATTTTTGTAATTTTCAGGTTTAAAATAATTTTGTGAGCAAATAAATTGATCCCAATGTAGTTTTCTTTTGTATTTTTTCTGCTGATATCATTATTATTCGTTTTATAAAGTGGCAACACTGGCAGTCTGTCTTATCTGTCAAATAAGTGAGGTTAAATCACATTTGGTGAAAACGGTTGTTAGAGTGAGCTCAATTATTAATTTTTGGAATCATTTCTTGTAAGTTTTTGCAGTGCAATATTATCTAAACGTAAGTAATGTTTTATAATTGATTGGTTTTGATAAATGTAATGTGTAAATTTCAATTTGGTAAATAGTACGCCTCAATAACCAAAAAAAAAAAAATTTCAGTGTGGGCAAGTCTTCAGACATATCCCCAAGAAAATGTAGGGAAATACAGACCTTACTACTCCACTCTATTCGTTCCCAGAGAGAGGTAGCAGAACTTACAGGTGTTTCGAAATCAGTGGTAAACCGAATTAAAATAAAGACAGATAAAAAACTGCCTCTAGAAGCGGACCGAATTGGTAAAAGTGGCAGAAAAAAGATCACCACTCCTCGTACCGACCGTAAAATCAGAGACATCTGTCTTCAAAATCGTAAAAAGAGTGTGGCTCGGCTGACTACAATGATAAAGGACGAGGGCATCAACATTTCTCAAAGGACTGTCCAGAGGCGCTTGGCCGATGAGAACCTGACTGGTCATCGCCCAACCAAAAAACCACGCCTGACTTTGGCAATGAAGAAAAAGCGACTGCAATGGGCCAGACAACACCGAAATTTGACTGTTAAGGACTGGAGTCGAGTAACTATGATTTACAAATTATCTTGTGATATTAGTAATAACGATTTATGATTATGTAAATATTATTTGTCAGTGTTTTAGTTTGTTTGGTTTTAATCTTGCAAGCTGAATAAGAACAACTTCCTCTTATAAATGAAGTTGAAATTTGCCATGTTGGTTCGGTTCTGATGACAATACATTTTTATGGTGAGTATGACCTGATCCTACACCCAGGATCAGCTCCCAAAGAGGCTACTCTTCCGCGGTCGACAGCACAGACATACAATTTTGTTAACGCATTTAATTATGATAAGCCGTTCTTAGTATTTAACCGCGACAGGGCTGCTGCACTCAGGGTTGGCTTCCAAAGAGGGTACTCCTCAACGATCGACAGCACAGAAACGAAATTTTATATACGCATTCAATTATGATAGCTCGTTCTAAGATTCACCGCAATAGGGCTGGTGCACCCAGGGTTGGCTTCCAACGAGGGGACTCCTCAACGGTCAACAGGACAAACACGAAATTCTGTATAGCATTCAATGATTAGATTGCATGTATTTTATGATTCCATTAATGTAATAAAAGATTAGATCATACCTAGCCTATCTCCTACTTCTCAAGATTTCACTAACTGCCATCCTAATGTACTGTATTATATGATTATTATATTATAACATACTATTGTATTATATCATATTATGTATAAAAAATATTATTATCCAATTACTCATATTTCTATTTGCCCTATTTAAATAACCTTATTAACAACCTGTTTAATTATCGCTTTTCTTACCCTTATATTATTGTTAGCTTTATTATATTTTTTTCTACTATCAACGAGTTCATGTTATTTCTATGTTAATTTGTAATGCAAGCATTGTAAACTATTTATAGGATAGTAAATTTGTTTCGTTTGAATGTGTTTTTAAAATACTAATATAATATGTTTACTATCTGTAAGTTTGCTATAAAATAAAATAAATAAATAAATTATGATAGACCGTTTTAGGTTCCACTATGGCATGGGTGTTGCATCCAGGTTTGGCTCAGACAGAGCATTTTAGTAAAAGGTTGTTTTAAAAAATGTGTTTTTACTATATATTTTTATTTTGAAATTTGCATCAGGGGAGGTTCACACGACCATATATGTTGTTATATATTCGCGACTTTTATATAATGCGGGGTTAACCCCTCCTATCGCGGGGTAAAAATTTAGTCGTCACTTCTGCCCGGGACACTTTTGCGCGTGAAGTCGATGGCCTTGAGAAAAACGACCATAACTTTTAAACTACTATACGGATCGTAAAAAGAATAACTGTAAAATGATCGCATTGAAATTTGAAATTTATAATATTATAACCTTATCTCGTCAAACAATTAAGATAATAATGAATAAATATTTAAAAAGTTGGCATTTTACGCAGCGCGGAGCGCCCTAACCAATATTGGTTAGATACAATTTTAGCATTTGTAAGCGTCTAACCAAAAATGGTTAACTCAAATAGGAAGGGTTAAATAATGTTCTTAGACAATACGACTTATAGATATGTAATAGCGAAGTTTATAACACAAAGTATATTATATAACTCATAGATAATTATACGATTTTATTATTATCTACGATGTATTACAATTCCTCGTGATATTGCAAAGTGTGTTTTCAGCGGCCTACTTATGTACCGACAATGCCACTGCGGCTGGATGACATTTTGATTTCAGCTGAAGACGAAGCAGACACAGATTAAAATGTATTTTGGTAATCTTTCAGATTTGTCGCGTGTTAACCCTTTTAAGGACCATGGGACATACGTGTCCCATAAATTCAAAATCATTTTTAATTAACCGACTTCATAAAAAGGAGGAGGTTATCAAATCGGTTGTTTTTTTTTAAATTTTTGTTACCTTAGAACTCCGTCATTTATGAACTGATTTGAAAAAAAATATTCTTTTTGAAAGGACATACATCCAGAACGATCCCATTTTTAAATCCTGTTTTGATAATGGGATCTTTCATATGAAGTTGAAAATTTGCATGTGAGTTCAGTTCCGATGACAATGCATTTTTTATGGTAAGCGTGGTCTGATTCTAAACCCAGGGTTGGCTACCGACGAGGGACTCCTCAACGATCAACAGCACAGACACGATATTTTGTATACGCATTCAATAACAACAGCCCGTTGTAAGTTTCATCACGACATGGCTGCTGCGCTTAGGGTTGGTTCCCGACGAGAAGACTCCTCAACGGTTAATAGCACAGACACGAAATTTTGTATATGCATTCAATGACGACAGCACGTTCTAAGTTTCACCAAGACAGGACTACAGCACCCAGGGTTGGCTTCCAACGAGGAAACTCCTTAACTGTCACAACGGGCGAACCCATCACTCCGAGAAGGTATAACGATATATGATCGTTCTTTCAGTCTGGAGTAAGCGTAGACTTAGGACGAACACAGTCCAACGTATAGCTATGCCAACATGCCCGTAAGAAGTCAACGACTTACCGCGAGACACTCGAGTACATCTAACCGGCCAACCTCGCGCCCTTACTATCAAATATGCCCGGATTTCTCCCTCCTCCGACTGGTTACGGGTTAGAAGTCGCTTGCCAGGCCTCTATGTGTTGTTTGTTCAGCGGTAATTCGGTATGAATTTGCTTGACTTTGCTAGCTTTGACTTTGCTTGACTGTTCACGCCGGATCGGATGGCCAAACGGTCGTTTCAAGAGAGGTTGCCAACAGGTCAGCATTCACCCCCGCTGCTTAAGAAACAGTATATCGTTCGTATTATGCACCGTCGATTGGCTGACAGAAAGAAGAAGTCATCAAAGAAGTTACAAAAGGGTCAATACAATCTGCGACCCGCCATGCAGAAGACAGGTCGAAGTGGAGGAGCCTCGTAGGCAAACTGTTGTCTAGTGGCCACGATCCTCAGTACCTAATGAGGGAACGACGGTGAAGAAGTTAATATAAGTAAAATTTAAACAAATACTCATTACTAGTTGACATTGACAAGGCATTAGCCTCGGTAGGAATTCGGTTCACAATATTGTCCATTGTTTTCAATGGAGGCTGGGGCCCTTTATATCCACGGGGCCCTGGGCTGCAGCCCAAAAAGCCTTTATATAGATCCGCCTCTGCACGCGGTGATGGACATTAAACGTGAGTTTTCTTGTTCGCGTCATATCTGTCGCAAATGTACACAACGCTGTTATTTATCTGTCTATGGCTGTAGCATCTTTTGAATTCAGCCGGACCGTTTCCACGGCCGTCTGCGGGACGGCTGAAAACCGATGAATTTTGTATGAGCTCTGCCCGGGCAGCTCAGTGTAGAGTTTACCGCGGAATTTGGATAATGCACGGTTCAACTCTGACTTTCTTGGCCGCCCCGCATGAATACTTTAATACTAACAGTAAAATAACAAACTCATTAAGTTTAAGTACATAAAAGGGAAGGGTACACATAGTTTTAGCTGGCAGAGCCAGTGAAACTAGGATGGATAGTCCAGCGGTCATCTCGTGACCTTTGGGTTCCACGGGGTACGATTGGTGGGCAAGCCCTCTTTACTCAATGCATGGTTTGATGTTATTATTTTTTTAATTTCCTATTATTTATTTTAAACAAGAAGATTTACAAAAGAATGGCTATGCTATTAGGTATAAATTATAATAAGTCGTGCAGGAAAAACAAGTTAAACCCATAGCCATTGGTTTATCGCATAACTAACTGAGCAAAAACGGCCGTATCCTAGGGATGCTGATAGTTCACTTAGGATATTGCTTTTCCGCGAGCTGACAGGTATGATTATGACGTTCGGTTATAAAAATATTTGCACAATACAAATACACACACACAAACACCCTCACACATATACAGAGTGAAAGAGAATTATTCCAACATACACACATTAGTAGAAATAAATTATTATTAAACCCAACATCAATACATAGTAATACATAAATGCAATGAGTACATTTTAACATAAATATACATATATATGTATATACTAATATACATATATACACAAAATATATATATACATAAACATTTAACATAAAATACCTATAGGCTTAAACCTCACACATACATACGTCTATAATATTTATAAATAAAAAATCTAAGTATTCGTATTTATGTTTTCATTTTACCTCCTTTTTGTCATAGAGTTTTCCTTTATAAATCAAGTACTTTTTTAATGCTCTCTTAAATGCTACCATGTTAAATATATTTTGGATCGTAATTTCTATTATTTTATAAAGCCTAGTAGTTATAAAATTTATAAAGCTAAGTAGTTAAAATATCGTTTTGCGAATGAAGTTCTCGCACGTCGTACCAAGAACTGCCCTACCCCAGCACTTCTAGTAATTTTTACTTGTTGGTTCATAGGCTGTAAGTGTTTGGAGACCTTCTTCTTTTTTACCTACCCTGACCAAGGGAAAGTATTGTGAACAGGCTAAAAAAAAGAGAGATGAAGACGGAAATATCCATTTTGACTCCCACATGAGATGGTTACGACCATTTCTAGACTGGAGTCTGTGTGAGTGTATTTCTGTGTGGCTTTGTGTATTCCTCCACGATGGCTCCTAAACGCTTCATCCGATTGAGCTGAAAGTTAGCATGTAGGCAACATTCGGCCATGGCAAGGAGTTGATAAGGTTTTAGTTGAAATCGATCCACTGCGCTAGTAATACTTTAGTCTCGAAATATTGCAGTTGGAGACTAGAAATTCGGTACACAAATACCTTGTTGAACCAAAATCACGTTGTGAAATTTTGGTGAAATATCTAGTGAAGATGCGACATAATATTTAGAACCCGTTATATTTAAGAAAATATTACATAATTTTTGGAAAAATATTACTTTACTACTACAGAAAATTCTACAAATATACTACGAATTAAAAGTAGTGAGAACACATCCAATTTTAAAAAATCTCTAACCGATTGGTTGTTGGAGGTGGGTAGGGACGGTTTAGGGAATATGCTGACTGTTGTATTTTGAATGACAGTATTTAGTACTTAGTATTTAGTTTTTCCATGATAATTTTAAATGACTATTATAGGTATGTGAGCGTTATATCAATATGTAATTGATTTATATATGTATATTATTTTAGTTTTTATTTTTATTTATTTTGGTTTTATTATTATTTTCGTATAAATATATATATGTGTATGTGTGCATATATGGATATATATTTTATCTATAGATGTATAAGTATCTATCCATATTTGTATATGCGTAAATATTTGTAGTTTTATATTTGTCGATTTAAAAATAAATACTAACTATAGTTTAAGTTGACAGTGCAAACAAATATCGCCATTAAAAGTCTGCCTTAGAACAGGCCTAGGCCTAGTTAGGCGACTGTGTCAATCATTAAAAATAATGTCACATCAATTTCTTGCTAACATCTTAATCAAATATGACATAAATTTTTTACTAGATGTGTTACTAAAAATAAATAAAATAAATAAATTAGCGCACAGGGGAATTCGGGTTGGCGTACACAGATGGGTCGTAGGGCCGAAACCATATTGTAAAATTTTGATTAGAATATCTCTTATAAAGGCGACGCAAAAAAAATGCCACTGTATTTAAGAATATACTACATCACATTGAAAAATAGCCATTTAATACGACGTAAATACTACAAAATACTAAAATATATTGCTTTTACTATCATAGTCACTTGACACAAACATATTGGGGAGGAAGGGATGGAGTTGGGGAGGTGGTGGAGAAAGGATAGACGGGGATTGGGGGGTGGAAAAGAAGGGTTGGTGGTTTAGGTGTTTAGCGCTCAATGGGGGTGGGGTCGTCTGCTTGCCGGGAAAGTCTTGGGGTGAAACAACCGATTTTTCTATGTCTCCTGAAGTCTGCGATGAAGATGTTAAAAAAATCGGCTGTGTCAAGATATTACCGGCAACTAGCCAAAGGATGATTTAATTTGAAATCACAGAGGCACGAACCAGGTTGGGTTTTATTGCGATGCCTCAGGCAGCGTCGTTCGTTTTTCTAATAAGAGCGGGTTTGCTCCAAGCGCCAACAGATGGTGGCGGCGGCGCCCGCCCTCGGCACTCCGGCTCATGCACTTATCGGGCAGGGACGGCTCTCGAGCTTTGACCATGTATGCGGACCAAAAATTGTACCACCGTAGAACGACGACAATAAAAAAATGTATGGCGGAAGTTTAATATTATTAGTGTAGCTTGTATATGAGATATCCCAACCAAATTCACAATATGATTTCGGCCTAACAAGGCATCTGTGTACCGAATTTCAAGTCTCTATGTTCAATATTTCGATTTCGAAATCGGCCCACCCCTGGTGGGCCGATTTCAACTTTGAACTCGCCATAGCCAAATGATACCTGCATACCAAATTTCAGCTTAATCGGATTAAGCGTTTGGGCGCTATCTTGGAGAAACACATTGACACACACACACACACACACAAACACACACAACACAGAGACAGACAGTTAAGACACACAGAGAGACTTCAAACTGTAAGTGGTTTTAACCCTCCAACCGTGGGCGATTTTCCAATCGATTTGGTCTATATTCTACGATATAGGTAGTCACTTATCCGTTCCCGTTAGCCCTGCTGCTTGAGAACGTGGAAAATGTTACATTCGATTTTACAGAGCAACAGAAAAAGATTCAACGGGGAAATAGCGGAAATACAGAAATTATATGCAACGCAACGTACAGAATCGTATGGAAAGAGCTGAAGAGACATTTCCGTGTACACTTCGAAAAAAAAATTGCATGTTCACAATACTTAACAATCCTGGCCTGTTAGTAGGCCGAGAGGGTAATAAAGGACTACTCTGCAGGAGCTACGAAATATATCAAATTCAAAAGTACTTGGTTTTAAAATATTAGGCCCGAGTATCGTCAGATTAAAGACGGTTCCACGTCAAGCGTGGCCACCTATTTTTCTATGGCGATTTTTTGTGTTGCCTATATAATCCGTCGTAAAAAAGAAATGATATAAAATATAAAGTATTACGTTCAGCATATATTGTATGCAGGGTGTTGAATATTTTTAAAAGATATTTTTGACTCCTTAACTAGCTTAGTTTTGTCCTCCCTGCGATGACGATGGCTTCAAATTTCTCTAAAGCGCCTGCTCTGAGAAATGAAATCCGACATAGTCTGTAAAACACGACCGCGTAGTATTCTCTCCGTCTGATAGTTTCAGTGGTTAAGAAATCGCAGGATATTCCTTCAGGAAGTAAAATGAAACGACGAACACAAATTTCCGCGGGCGCGTCAGCTTCAAACTTGTAAAGGAAACCGGAATTGTAATAACAGCGCGTCGGGTATCTCAACAGCACGACCTCAATTATCTCTAGGCAACTCACTAATAAGAGGGTTGTTTTCAATTTCCGATTCGAATACATATTTGAAACTTGATTGTATATGATGGCAAAGAGTTGTGTGATCAGCACGATCCGCGAATGCACTACATGTGTGTGTGTCACAAACAAACGCTAACACGTCAATGTATTGGATAGCGTAGATTTCTCCACTGTACGAATGCTTCCCGTATACGAAGCCTACCTGCTCTCCCTAACTTGCGTACAATATACACGTATGTATGCTTAAAATGCTAGTATATGATTGACACTTTAGACAGGGCTAACATAGCTTTCTTTATGGCCTATAAACTCTTTCATAACCCTCCAAAGTCAATACGTAATTCCCAGAGAACACACAAAATACATAATATATAAAAGTTTATGAATGTATAGCCAGACGTGACAGACGTATTGTTTAGCGAGGCTTGGCTAATAATATAATACAAAGTAAGAAGCGGCGATTATCATGGCACGTTGTGTACAGTTAAGGGAGGAGGATTGGGTGCGGTAGATTTTAGATGGTGGACTCTACCACCGAATTTCATGCATTTGGCTTTCTCGCGAAGCTCTAACAAAGTGCATATTAACCCTTCAGGCCTCGGCCCCTCAGCCGATTGACTAGTTGATGTCCCAAAAAATTTTAGTAAAAATTAGTAAAAAAATTGAATTATGACACTGTTTCACCAAAAAATTAATTACTGCCAAACCAATGTACCTATAATTAAAATAAAACATATTAACATAATAAAACATAATAAAATAAAACAAATAAAATTAAAATAAAATTAAAACGGGGCCGTCATACTGAATCGTGTTTTGGCCGATATCGGCCAATCGGGGCTCTAGGGGTTAAATGGGTTTTCCCGCGCATCGCACAATAACTAGCTAAATTCACGCTTCACGTGCCGGCTGGAGCTCTGTATGTGCTCTGAAATATTAGCAAACCTTTACGAATGCGAAACAAAACGGTTTTAGCTAATATTGAGTAAGTTACGAGTGTGTTTAGCCGAAAGTAAAATATAAGGTTCGTAAGACACTGGGAATTAATGCGTTAACATTCTTTGCAATATAGAGATAATTATTGAAATATTGTGTAACCTTTAACGACATTTCTGTGGCCTTTACTTTCTCGGCCCGCCATCAAACGAGGAGAGAATGTATTGTGAACGCGTGTTTTATTTTCGACTGAAGACGTAAACGTCAATTTTGAGCCCTCCTGAGACGATTAATACCATTTCCAGATAAAAGTTTGTCTGCGTGTCTGTCTGTCTGTCTGCCTGTCTGTCTGACTGTATGCGTATGTGTACGGCCCCACGATATCGCCCATACGTTTAATCCGATTGAGCTGAAGTTTAGCATGCAGGCATTATTTGGTCATTATTAGGTGGACAAAAGTTAAAAATAAATGTGGTTTAAATCGGTCCACCAGGGGGCGCACTAGTCATATATCAATCTCGAAATATTAGTCTTATTGACTTAAATGCGGTACATAGGGGGTTTGATGGGGCGAAATCAGATCGAATTATCGCCGGTCAGTATATTTGGGTAAACGATTGAATCGGCGGTGTATAGTGCATCGCATTATCACTATCCGCGCTCGTCGCCGAGTATCCTTTAACCCTTCTAGTAGCGGCATAATTTCATGGCAGACCGCGGCAATTTATTGAAATTTCTTGCAATATCGCCGAGCTCGACAAAAAGTAGTATAACTATGGAACTGCTATAGTAATCGTAAAAAGAATAACTGTACAATAATTGTATTGAAATTTTGTATATAGAATATTAAATTTCATTTTGTAAAACAATTAGATAATTATGAATAAATATGAGAAAGTCGAAAACATTAAACAAAACTCGGCATTTCTAACTTGTACTTGTCTTACGAAAAATACGAAACCCTATTTAGAAATTGTAAATACTATCGTGATTTTTATTAGATTTTCTATCAAAGGTAATATTTCGTTTTGCTTATTTACATACAAAAATATATAGATATTAGCTCATAAAAACCAAAAAAAAAATGATGATTTCTAAAAAAAAAATGATGATGTTTAACACTGGAATTTTACCAGAAATATCTGTGAAATGACGCGCGAAATTATTCTAGCGGCCGTCTATGTATCTATTGTAATAATGAAATATTTGGTATGGATTTTAAGATGCATTCGACTTAGAAAATAATATTACTGTGCGTTCCGGGAGCAAGCCGCCAATATTGTTCTAGTCAACGGTGTTCTGATGTGCAACCAAATCGTTACGTAGCCGAAGGGTTATAACCCCTCTGATTTGGGGCGACCGTTTCAGATCGCACGCTTACCAACCGCAAACTACGAGGCGACCTGAACGGGTCAAGGCGCTCAGCGTTGAGAAAAATGCCATTTAATTCGACGTGATCTCCAGTGCGTACCTTAAGAGGCATGTTGCGGAACACCGCAGAGTTAGACATGGCATGGCATTTAGAGTGACAAAGACGTATTGTTGAGCAAGGCTTGGCTAATAATGCCAAGTAAGTAACGTAGCGGCTATCATCATGGCGCGCTGAGTACAATTGAGGGAGGAGAAGTGGTTGCGGCAGTGGTGGATTTTAGATGGCGGCGTGTACCACCGAATTTCATGCATCCGGCTGTCTCGCGAAGCTCTAACAAAGTGCATATTAAATGGGTTCGCCAGCGCATTGCGCAATAACCAGCGAAATTCACGCTACACGTGCCGGCTAGAGCTTTAAATGTGCTCTGAAATATTAGCACACCTCTACGAATGTGAAGCAAAACGGTCTTAGCTAATATTGAGCAAGTTACGAGTTTAGTCGAAAGGAAAATACCAGGTTCGTAAACCTCTGTAAATTAATGCGGTAGCATACTTTGCAACAAAGGGATGAATGTTGAAATATTGTGTAAGTTTATTTATTTTTTATTTATTTACATATACATATACATATACATTCAAATGCATGAGCACAACAGAAAATGAAATGACAATTTAGACAATGTTGTTGTATGCTTTTAAAGTTATATACACATCTGTCTGAGCCCAGTTACATAGCGCATACATTAAACGCAAATGATTACCTTTCAATTGTGCTAAGCAAAGAGCAGCCGAGCCCGCCTTGCTAGGCACCCCTGTGTTAAGGCGAGCTCACTTTGGGAGTCACACTTGAGTGGTTGTCAGGAAAGACCTGAGATATATATTTTTTAAATATTTTAATTTTAATGTATAATCATTATTATTATTATTATTATTATTGTTATTATTATTACTTTTTTCCCCTTTTTCAGTATTTTAAACAATTGTCTAAACCGCAGAATAAAAACTATAAGCGCGAATCCCATCTTTTGAGGTATAGAGGTGACTGTAGCATCGTATTCATATGTACTCTTAAATAACATAACCTTAGTGTTTTAACCTAGCATTGGCAGATTGTTATTAGGATTATTAAGATTATGATTAAAATGATGAGAATGGAAATAAAATTATGTCTTCATTAAAATTAGAAATCAGATTTACCTCGTGAAGAAAACCCGACGTTTTCGCTATGTTGCAACAGCCGCGCCGTTGTTCAGTCTACCTATGGTATGGTATTCTTTTATGGGGTAATGCAGCACACATCAACAGTGTATTCACTCTCCAGAAAAGAGCCATACGTGCGATAGTAGGTATTGGTCCACGGCAGTCATGTCGTGAACACTTCCAAAAACTAGGGATATTGACCGTATATGCGATTTTTGCTCAAGAAGCTCTTTGCGAATTCTATTGCAATAAGAGCTCGGCCATATCCCACGAGGAAGTACATCGGCATGACACCAGGAATAAAACCATGTATCTCCAACCGTTCGTAGCACGTACTGCCAAGTTCCAGGCGACTAGTCGATACTTAGGCCTCAAACTTTTCAATAAATTGCCCGAAAGATTAAAAGAAATTAAAAACATCGATATTTTCAAGAGATCCATCCGAGTCTATCTGCTTAAAATCAACATGTATGCCCATAACGACTTCTTAAAATATTTTGAAAATACATAGCATCGTATCTACCCATTTAATCTAATACATATTATTTACCGTTAATTGTTTTGTTGTAAACTGTTATCATATAGTCTATGTTTTCGTAAATTGGTAAGTTTAAAACTATATATTGTATATCATCTCTTGTCTAAATTGAGTAACTAATTTAAGATTAATTACTGTCATTCCTACACAATTGTATGGTTGTATTGGAAATAAATACCTTTTACTTTACTTTACTTTACCGTAGACAACGGCGGTTGCAACATCACCGAAACGTCGGGTGCTACAAACATCACGCGGTAAATTCATTTTATTAAAATTATCAAAGCGAACTGAGCAAAGCGAATCTTTGCGAGGTTTATAACCCCATATGGTGAGGCAAAATATCGTTGTCTTTGAGTCTCTCTGTACATACGATAATTTAAGAAAGCCGTATTCGATTTTAAAATTTTCCCAATACGAGTTATTCGTCAATGTGAAGAACTGATTAGATTTAGTGTTTCGTATTTACGATATATTGTACTGGCATACACACGGTCCTCTTTAAAATCACATTTTAGCTATGCGATCAGGGCAGGTCGTATGGAATGACGAATGAAAAGTGTAAGTCGGGGCAAGTCCGGGCGAAGATACCGAATAAGTAGGATTCGACAGGCAAGTCAAAGGCGCATAAAATAGCGTACATTAAAAAAAATATCGAATACTTCTGAAGCGGTGGCGATCAGGGTGATTCTGCAAGAATTGTAATAACTTTGGGTAGAGCTGTAATTAAGAAGACGACATCAACTAAACTTATATAACTGCCATATCCTTTATGAAATTCATCAGACACAACATATACATATAACAAAAATTGATTTCACATATCTGGGAATAATTTCCATGAAAAATAAAACAAGCATGTAAAACAGAAGAAACAAGACACGTTATCATAATAATATATATCTCAATTAAAGTACCTGTTAAAAAAATACTGAAAAAAAAACGATCTTTAAATCGAATCAAGAATGCATTGTCTGACATCGAAAATCCTTTCGCCAAGCTGTTTTATCCATCGATGAAAAATAAGCGTTGAGTTTTGCGGCTCCGTATCTGAAATGGATCGGTGGCTTCCAAAAAACTACTGAGAAATCACAATTTGATCCAACAGATCGTTTGTCATGTGGATGACCTGATTAGAGTAGCCATATACAAACTAATCCGAACCCAGCGCTAGCGTTTTCAAATTACTTCTTTTCATCTTACTTACTACTTGTTTCGTTTCTAAGGATTTCTAAGAAATTTGTCGAACTAACAGGGATTCAAACGCCTTAATGTTGTATAGGTTCTTGCGACTTAATAAGTCACAAGAACGACTCAATCATAACTTACATTTTATATTAAACACGATATATTTATGTTAATTTATGAACATTTGGACATTTGGCCATTTAGGCAACTATTTACTGGATATTTTGACAGTTAAAGTACCCTATACCACTCAAGATGACATATCTATTCTAACAATACTACACACTTTTTAATCGGTTCAAGCATTTAGAAGTTATGGTGGAATAAAAAAACGGAACACATACTATACATGGATGAATCCTGAAAACATTACACTCCTTTTTGTTTTTAAGTCGTGGAAAAACAAGGACCTCTCAAGTATTTTATATTCTATAACTGTTATAAATTATATTTGCTGATACTTTTATAAATTAAGTTAATTTAAAACTTCTACGAATTGCTAAAATTTTCATTTTAACAAGTATGAACCCTGAATATATTATACACACCTTTTTATTTTTTAGTAGTGTAAAAACAAAGACCTCTCAAGTATTTAATATCCTTTGACTATTATAATTTATTTTCGGCATAAGTTCTGTAAATTTAGTTATAATAAAACTTCTAGAAATTGCTAAAATTGTCAATTTATCAAGGTTGTTTTTTTTTGCTAAGAATATTAAAGTTGACGATTGATAATGAAAACGCACTTCATACGTTCGCACTTTTTTTCTGTTTATTTTCTGTACATATTTTCTTTGTAAATCAAGTGTTTATAAAACAATGGCAGTAACTTCGGAAGTTACGCTTCGCCATAAATTTAAGCTTGTATAGTGCATAGTGCTGTCAACTTCTCTATGGTCAGCTCAGCAAACTCGATATCATATTTCTCAGGGAGTGGTTTTGACAGATCGCTTAGGGCGGTAATGTTCAAACGCCGTGTGTATTGCCTCATCCGTGACGCGGCAAGATGCACTGTTGCCGGCAACCTCGCAATATCATCGGCAACCTCGCAATTTCCAGCGTCCACTCGACCCCGCTCTCTGATCTGTCTGTCTGACGAACGACCGCCAGACATGCAATCCGCACTTGAGATGCGATCGATCACAATATCATACTCTACAAATTGCCATGAAGCACTCTTGCCTGATACGAGTAGGTACTCCATATTGCAGATACTGGCATCTCGGTAATTGGATCTCATTAGCCTAAAATCACTCAATAGCCCAACCATATTAAATACAATCATATCAAATCACGCAACATTTTTTTGCAACTCGTTTCTTCGTAGTAGCGAAATAAAAATCATGATAAATTTATAAATAAGTAAAAACAAAATTACCCTGTGGTTTCGTGGCACCCGACGTTTAGGCGATGTTGCAACCGCCGTTATCCAGGGTAGACTGCATTACTCTTAATCGTCCTCCGTTATTCTGCGGGTAGGCGGACAACTCCTGCTGTTTTTTCGCAAATTATAACGGTGGTGGGGCGGCGGGTTCGGCGCGCGCGAATTTTGAGCGTGTTAAATTTATATTGAGCTATTTCAATTTAATATATATATTTACAAACAGTTTCTAGGAAGACAGGTATTATGGTC
Source organism: Micropterix aruncella (assembly GCA_944548615.1). NCBI lineage: Eukaryota > Metazoa > Arthropoda > Insecta > Lepidoptera > Micropterigidae > Micropterix > Micropterix aruncella. Next base: position 28,919,979 of record OX155964.1, on the reverse strand, counting down.
AATATTGCTATTCAACTTGGATTTCGATGTTGTATGTGGGTAGATGCCGCTTATATTAAAAAAATCATCACCCTTACCGCTCTAAATTTGGTTTTTCATCGGCGATGCGCCAACTCTCCGGGGAAGTTTTTGGACACTTGATTAAACTACAGCCAAGGATTTTCATGGTCGTGTTTGTGATCAGCGTAGTCGATTTAGTACAGAAGAACTGACTTTGTTCTTGTTACATTTTCACTGTGTGCTAGCATTATGTATTGACAAACAACCAGGAAGCAAAAACGAGCTATCCTACACATTTTTTAAAAATATATTTATTTATTTAAGAATAAATTACTATAAAACATTGATTGGCTTACAAAAATAACAGGAACCGAATGGCAAAACCCTAACCTTTTGCTTATTTGTTTCTGTCCCCCAACTGGGACTAGCCCGTTCTAGGGTGGACAGGACTCCAATATTACAATCAAGTTTGCTTGATTGCTTGGTTGCTTACAAATGTACAAATGTACAAGTGTACAAGTTTTAGTAAACATAATAATCTCATACCACAAACTATTTATTTATTTCAAACAATTTCTTCCACAATTTATCTTTCCATTTCCACGCGAAATATATTCATAGCCATGCCTCGCTGCACAATTGGAGTTGGAGCAAAAACCCCTTTGAATTTGTCTTTGCCGCATCGATTCGGGGATAAAATTTGCATGCTATTAGTGTCTGTGAAATTAATTTTCGTTTGAACGAGCAGCAATGGACCATTCAGTGTCGGACTAATGTCGGGTCTTCATTGATTTATTAAAACAGGAAAATCGATGAACCGAATCCTTTATAATTCAGATGTCTGAATTAATAAACGCAAACACGGTAAACGTTGAATAGATATAGTAACCGGTGATCATAGTGAAAAGCTACTAAAATAATAATATAAATTATAATAGTTACAGCATTTATTAATAGTAGATTGTATTAGCAAGTATAAAATTACGAAAAAGATGTAAATCAGATTTATTTTATAATAGTCTTATATTATAATAGATATTTGATTTATTGGCCAATTTTTTCTTTATTTTTTAAATTTATTTTTTAAAATTTATCCCTAGTTTTACATTATTTAATGTCCTATAATATTTTTTACATATATTGTATAGATTGCATAGATTACATACATAGATTGTAAATCACAGATTGTAGATTACATAATTGTAGATACACAGATCATAGAGCCCTGGAAATTTACTAAAAAGTGGGGCTTCGACGGAATTTTATCACCCCACCTAGACAGAGCCTGTATCGAGGTGATATTAAGTACTGCGTTCATGTGTTGTGTGTACTCGTACATAGGTAATAGCTGCAATATTGGGTTATTACATAAGTGTATATAGTATAACTATTATATATTACACAAAACTTTACTTATTGAATAAAATAAAATAAAATTAGACAAGAAATATATTCGTATATAGGAGATATATTAATACAGTAATTACATAAAAAACAATAATAAATAATATAAAACATCTATATACCTAACTAATAACGCTAGTTACTAGTTAGGTACATAGATATTTTTTAGAACAATTTATTCTTTTTAAAGGATAGACTATTTAACTTATTATTAATTTCATATTAGTCGGTTAGTTAATTATCCATTTAAATAAATCTCTTTTGTTTTTTTAGAATGTATTAACAATCTGAATGAATGAAAGGAAAAAAAAAACATAAAAGTCAGACAGGTATCCAGACAGAAATTCTTTATTGCACATCGGGCCTGATTGCGTTTCTTCGTGAACTAAAAAGGGAACTTAGTTCAACCGAAAGAGACAGAGCAATACATTAGAACGGAATATGAAATGAACTGTCGTCGATTTTCCCGCACCAAACTACCTGTCGAAATTATAGACGCCCGAATAAGTTTGAAATCATTTCGTGCGATGTTAGATTTAGTGAGTAGTTTTAATCCATAAAAGTGACAACCGTTTATTTCACATTCCGCTCTGACGTACTGCTCTGTCTCGTTCACACAAACTTATTTCCGATTTTAGTCCAAGAGAAACGCAATCGAGCTCATTATAGAAAAAACTTACAACATGCGGACTTATAGCCTAGAGTAAAATATTTTACAGTAAACCGTCGTAGAAGTGTAAGAATAAAGATGCCAGTAAAGTAAAATGGTATTATTGCAGTATAGGAACCTCTTCTAGATTGTTGATTTTTTAACGTTACCAGACTATATTCACCACGCTAATTCCGAATCTGCAATAATATTTATTCGGTCTTAATAAATAAGCGAGATATAGGAATTCAAAAAAGCGCCAAACCCATACATTTCGGCAGGTAAGGTTTTTTTATTTTAAATAATACATAAACACCTATTTGGCGGTAGGTTAGATTAGTTTTTTTTAAAACAACCTTAAAAACTGAGTTTAAAAAAACTTTTTTTTTATATGTAGTAGTAGTAGTAGTAGATAGAGTGGGGGGGCTTGTTTCCAGCCCTTGATGTCACCTAGATCTGTAAGGTCTTTTGTAACTGCCCACTGTGTGGTTAGGTCAGTGGTCAGCTAGTAGCCCGGTACTTCTTACCAGTCCAAGTAGGTCACTGACCTTCAAGTTGGGCAGATCGCTGGGTTCGAGAAAGGCTCGTCCCAGTAAACAGTGTCTTTTGGCGGCGAGCCCTGGACAGCGACCAACAATGTGTATGCTGTCTTCAGGTTCCTCGCCACATATTCACCAATCCTTGCTCTCAGTCAAGCCAAGGTTGAATAGATGAGCTCTAAGGGTCGTGTGTCCGGTGAGGAGACCGATAGTGGTTCTAATGTCAAGTAGGGCCTTGGTTTTCTTCTGCAGTGGTTGCTCCATCATGGCTTTTGCCTGGCGACATCCCTGACTCTGTTTCCAGGAAGCCCGATGTTTCTGTTCCAAGCAGTCCCTGATGATTTTCTTACCTGTAGCGAAGGGGACCCCTACAGCTGGCTCCACTGGGCATTCCAGTGTGCCCAGTTTTGCCAGTCTGTCGGCCTCTTCGTTTCCGGGTATGCCTTGGTGACCCGGTATCCATATTAGGGTGATTTTGTTGGATTTTCCCAATTTGTTGAGCTCCTGCATGCAGTCCCAGACCACAGAAGATTCTGTGGTGGCTTTAGCCAGAGCGTCCAGTGCTGATCTGCTTTCAGAGCATATGAGGATTTGTCTGTTTTTTACCTCAAGTCGACTTTGTAGTTTTATGCATTCCAATATGGCAAATACCTCGGCTTGGAAAACCGTGGCGTATTGTCCAAGGAGGATGCTGATTCTGTGGTTGGTTTTGGGTCCATACACGCCTGCCCCAAAACGTCCATTTGTTCCTGAGCCGTCGGTGAGCCAGGCGTCTGCGTTGTGGCTTTAAAGCCACTGCGGATTTTTCCATTCTTCCCTGGTGGGGATTAGGATTTTATAGGATTTCTCTACCGAATTTTTTTTCCGTAGTCGATCCTGGGTCATAGTGAATAGGCTTTTGTGGAGGAGGTTTAGCTCAGGATGATTGTGCCCTCCTCGCTTCCACTCGCCCAAACACTTCAGTCTGTATGCTGTAAGTCTGGTGAAGTGGATGATGAGCTTGTCCAGAGGCGGGCAGCAGAGTGCCACCTCTAATCCCGCTGTTGGGGTGGTCTTCATGACGCCAGTTGCAGCCCTCAGGTAGTTGCCTTGAAGGCTTTTAAGCATTTTTAATGTATCAAGCTTTTTCACCCTGGACCACCAGACTATTGCAGCATAGGTTAGTCTAGGCAGCAGTACTGCCCTGTAGAGCCATAAGGCGACCCTGGGTTTGAACCCCCAGGTTTTTCCCATGACTCTTTTGCACGTCCACAAAGAGGCATATAAGGTTGTTCTCTTGCGCTCGAGGTAGTGCTTCCAATTGAGCTTTGGGTCTAGATAGACTCCAAGGTATTTGACTATTGTAGCGTATTCTATCTCCTTATCCCAGAGCTTGAGACACTCAACGGGTTCGGGTTTGTATTTTCTGGTGAAAATCATGGCCTTAGTCTTGCTTGGATTAGCGGACAGACCTCTGGCCTGGCACCAGTCTTGGGTGGTCTTAAGTGCTTTGTCCATGAGCTCCTTAAGTATTGATAGGAAGTTTCCTCTTACTACTATGTCCACGTCATCAGCGTAGCCGTAGACAGAGAAGCCTAGGTTTTGTAGATCTGTTAGGAGTTCGTCTACAACGATGCTCCACAAGAGGGGGGAGATGACTCCACCCTGTGGACAGCCCTTGGCAGGGATTCCCGTGATGGAGGTGTCGCCTTGATAGACGGTCAGATTACCATTTGATAGCATACTCAATGTCCAGTCAATGATGGTCTCTGGTATTCCTCGTCTGTGCATAGCGTTTTTTATAGTCGCATATGATGTGGTGTCAAATGCTCCTTCGATGTCCAGGAATACTCCCAGAGCGTAACCTTTCGCGGCTAACTGTGTCTCTATTGTGCTCACCAGGTGATGTAGGGCAGTGTCCGTAGATCTGCCCTCAATATAGGCATACTGAGCATCAGCAAGCGGTTGATGAGCTAGGTGGTTGGTTTTCAGGTAGCCGTCAACTAGTCTCTCCAGTGATTTCAGGAGAAAGAAGGTGAGGCTAATGGGTCTATAGTCTTTGGCAAAGATGTGGCCGTTCCTGCCTGCTTTTGGAATGAACGTGACTCTTGCGCTGCTCCAGGCATGAGGGACGTGTCTGAGGGCTATGCTCGCTCTGAGTACCTTTGTTAGAGGGCTTAACAGCAGGTTTAGCCCTTTTTGTAGTAGGACTGGGTATATTCCATCCGGTCCAGGTGATTTGTAGGGGTCGAAGGTGCTCACGGCCCATTCTACTGCTTTTGGATTAACTATCTTGGCTGCGAGGGCCCACTCCCTGGGCTAGTGGAGCCTCTTCGAGTTCTCCCCTGCGGCAATTGGGTGTGAGGATTCCTGGAAGGCCGGAAAGTGTGTTTCCATTAGGAGCTTCAAGGTTTCCTTAGTGTCGCTTGTGTGCCCCCCCTCTGGTCGTTTAAGGCATCCCAGCTGGGGGCGGTTCTTAGAGCTGAGGATCTTGTTGAGCCTGGAAGCTTCGGAAGCTGTTTCCACGCTCTCACAAAAGTCCCTCCAGCTTCTTCGTTTGGCTTTAATAATGGTCTTGTTGTATTCGTTTCGGGCGTTTTTGTATTCCTCCCAAAGATGTTGCGAGTTAGTGTTGTGATTTCTTGCCCTATTAACACACCTTCTCAGCGTAAACCTGAGCTTGGTCAGCTCTGGGTTCCACCATGGGACCTTTTTTGAGAGGTTTTTTTTGTTTCAAAGGGCAATTCTGCTCGTAGGCGTCTATAACAGCATTAGACAGTGATTGTGCTGCTGTTTCTAGTTCCTCTTTGGTGTGGAATCGATTCGGAACCGTGGTGAGCTTGATAGCCAGGTCCCTATCAAATCCTTCCCAGTTGGTATTTCTAGGGTTGCGAGCCCACTGAATTTCCAATGAGTGCCGAAGCGTTAGATGGATCTGCCTATGATCCGAGCCTGAGGGTTCATCTGAGACCCTCCAGTCTTGAACCAGGTCGGCCACTTCTTTTGTGCAGATCGTGATGTCCAATACCTCCTGTCTTCTTGAGTCTATGAAGGTAGGTTCTGTTCCTCTGTTGAGGATGGTGAGTTCATTGCCTAGGATAAAGTCATGCAGGCTTACCCCCCTCGGGTTTATGTTGGAACTATCCCAGCACACGTGGTGGGAGTTCGCATCGCAACCCAGAAGGAGTTGCAGCCCGCGTTGTTTCGCATATGTCACTAAGTTGGTTATATCTTCTTGCGGTGGCAGGTCAGTGGAGTCATAAGGCATGTATGCTGACCCAATGAGTAGATCCACCGTCCTGTCTCCTGTCAAGTTGATTTTTGTTAAAACGACCGATAGGTCATCGCCGCTGATTTGTGGCAGAAAAGTGGCTGTGACGCCCTTAGTGATCACTCAGGTCCTGAGTTTCCGAGTCGGTTGGGCCTTATGAATGGTTCCGCAACCTCCTAATCCACTTATAGTATCCCTAACAATCCAAGGTTCTTGGATTAGTGCTATACTTGTCTGCGCCACAGCCATGCTCCTGGTTAATATCGCCGAGGCGCTTTTGCTGTGGTGCAAGTTGATCTGGATTATGGGGACTTTTAGGTAGTTCATTTTGATGTACCTCCCTCCGTTCCCTCCACTGCGTCCGACTCCTTCCTAGGCTTATTATCGACCAGTCTTACGGATGCCCGTGCTAGCCCACAGTAGGGTCGGAAGTTGCAGGCCCTGAGAGTGGCCAATGAGGAGTCGCTCACCAGACAGGCGAAGTGGACGCCCGAGGCATCCTTCTTCGTGCTCCCCCTAGCGACGGCCCACCCATCGGTCTTCAGACCTGGGTTTTGCTTGTCGAGGAGTAGAAGTACTTTCTCGACAGTGTACTTGGGCTCCTCCAAGTGGACCACCACTCGATGGCATTTGGGCAGCTCATCGACCGGCAAAACACACACGGATTCCCCTTGGACGAGTAAGTCCGTGGAAAGGCTTCTGAGCCAGTTCCCCGTCTCCTCATCTTCGCACGAGAAGACGATTGCACCATCCCTCTCCCAGCTGCCGGTAAAGGATGGTGTTTTAGTGCCAACAGGAATTACCATGATGGCGTCAACAATCTTGTCCCGTATGGCTTCTATGTCGCCGGCTTCAAGTTTTTTGTCAGGGTAGCCCCTTATTATGAGGGCTAGCCTGAGGAGTCCTTTTGTGGCCTGGGCGTAAGAACCTTGGTCGGAGACTTTGGGTCTTTTCCCTGTCGCCTGATGGGAGGGGCTTAGGGTGTTTGGCCCTTGTCTGGGGCGTTTAGGAGCCCCAGGGGCCTCTGCAGTCCCGTCCTCCGGCTTAGAGTTAGCACTGGAGGCTCGGGTGTTAGCAGTTAGCCCCTCTCTCATAATTTTTTTGTAGCGACGCCTTGGCGCCGTTACATCTAATACGGGTTTTGGGTGGGCTTTGTGATGGGCCCGCCCCCGCGTTGGGTGCCTCCTGTTGTTCGCTTTTGACAAAGCCACCTCCTGGAGTGCATCAATTAGGTTAATTTTATTGTTTGTAGGTTCCATTTTTGTTCCCACGAGTACCGCGGTAGTGCGATATCACCCGGACAGAGCCGCGTATGACCGGGGCTTGGCGTATCCGGGAGGCACCGTAAGAGACGCAACACTCCCTGCGCCATGCAGCCATTAGCACGGTAGCTTACACCTCGGCTTGGAGAGTTGGTCCGCGGTGGGGCCTTCCACACACAGTGTATTAGCCACCACTACCCGAAGAGCACCCGGCCTCGGGTATCATCCCTCGAACCGGGGTCCCTCTTCGGGCGTTCTCCTATCCGCCACCTGGAGACGCGCCCGGTTGGTGCTCAGCCGCCGGGCGTTTTTTATATGTAAATTTGCTGGTGAAATTTTACGCGTGCGAAGCTTTTTTCTTTCACATTTAGCATTACAATGATTGAATCTAGTAGTATTTCTTTATTCTTTCGATTTCTGACAAAGGTTCCTATACTGCAATAATTCCAGTAAAATAAACAAGAGAATCTTATTACTGACCAAAATTTTATTCAATATCAAAGATGCCATTTTTTCAAAAATAATAGGTATTTGGAGAATATTCTCAAGACGTAGGATAGACGAAGGATGAACCGTAGGATGACTAGGAATTTAGAGACATGAAATGCTATTGCAGGGACACTTGAAAAGTAGAAACCGTTGGTGCGTTTCTGATACTTGACGGGAGCTGTTTCTATAGTCTAGCTGCATAAACGGTGAAGGAATATGTAAAAAAAGAATTATGTGTAGGAATCGAAATTTTGCTATCCTGCCTGGAACGGAGTGGAAGACCGTGACTTTTTAGGTCATTGAATTTTTCCGCTAGGTAGGAGGGAGCGGTAGGATTATTGATGATGTTATAGAGAAGGGAAAGAATATGCAGGTTTCTACGTCCACGTTTTCGACGCCTGTGAAGTCTGTACTCAGAGAAGTGATCGATGTTTTCGGTTTGTAGATATACCTAGTGCACTCCAATTGGTCTTCAACCACTCCAATTGGTCTAAAATTGCTTCGGTGACGTCAAGGCAGCAGACATCAGCATAGTCTAGTATAGGCAATAACATTCTTTGAACTATAGTATTTTTAACCTCCAATGGTAACAATCTTTGCAACTGCCGAAGACTATGAAAATCAGAAGATGCGTTTGCTGACTTCATTGATTTGTGACTGCCATGAGAGATAATAATCAATAGTAATACCCAAAATTTTCAACGTCTTTAAATATGGTTTAATATTACCATCAATATGGATTGGTAGGACAGATGCAATATTAAAAGTCGATAGCAGATTTTGCTGCCAATTACAATAGATTAGGATTTCGACGGGTTTTTATAATACTATTTTCTTTAGGCAGGTGTGAAATGTGGTCTAAATTTTTATTTATAATATAGGTAGCCAAACTAAACTATTGAGGCGTAGCATGCGTATAGAGTAGGGCATTGTCGACTACAATGGGTAAAGCCGTCACCCCAGGCTGGTATAATGATATGGGATCGTTCTTTTAGCAGTGGGATTAGGGTAGAAGACTTAGAGACAATACAAATCTACTGTCTAGCTAGGCCAACACGCCCGTCAAAGATCAACGCCTTACAGCGAGGCACCGGAACTCAACGGCAGCCTCACCCCCTGACTACCAGTTTGGAAGAAAATCTCCGTATCTCCATCAGGTGACCTCTTTTCTCCCGACTGGTTACAGGTTTGAGGTCGCTTGCGCTGTTCTCTCCCTTACGTAGCGGTGATGCGGTGTCTACCGAATAAATCGCGGACCACGGCAACATTTGCCCGGCTGTTCATCTGGAATCGGGTAGCCGAATGGTCGTTTCAAGAGCCAGTAAGTATATTTGTAAGTTGTTGATGTTATTAATGTTATTAGATTAACAGCTTATTTAAATATGCAAAAGATGATATGTCGACTATGCCGATATTATATTCATGATAATGTAAAAATAATTACTGAAATAATTAACTGCTCTGTATAAACACCACTCGTAAGTTTGACTTTACATATACTACAATAATGCCATTTCGCAGATCACATGCATTCAGTTCTATTAGAGCATATGATTTTGTCATATAGTATTTTTGTTCTAAAACCAGTATTTTTCGTAGACTAACGTATACGTAAGCAACTCGGTACTGGTAAACCACGATGATATAGCAAAATTATTGTGAAATGACAATGACATTTTAAGTATTTCCTAATATAAATACGTTGCACCAATTCGTATATTTTTTCAGCGGAGAGCTGAAAGGTGTAACGACCACCGTTAATTACTGAATGTACGCGGCGGAACGGGTGCGGGGAGAACGATCCAACACAATTCCCCAGGCAGTGATTTCAGCAAATGGTTACAGAGCTCACAGTGCCTACACCTAGAATAATAGCCTACATTAACAATATAGAACTATCTGGTAAGGCGTTGCCTCATTCTTACCTGATTAGGTGAAGTCAAAGCGAGAAGCGTGAAATTAGTTTTCACCATATTTATTTGTTCTTCGGGAAACATACAGCGCTTCATTAATTATGACAAATTATCCTAGTTCAATGTTTCGCTGACCGATTAATTGTTTCCTGTAGTAGTGTCTTACATTCCTTATACAATAAATGATCAATATTCAATTGAATTATATTAAAATACTACTGAACAAAATTATATTCCAGTCGCTAATTCAGTATTTGTATGGAAGAATAATATGGGATATGATATGAAAGGAGAGGGATGCGATATAGGATAGAATATGGGTTTTTAAATTATAGTTTATGTATATGTAATGGTTATATGTTTGGTTTGACAATATTCACCTGTCTCTGAATATTTTTTAAATGTTTTTCTAATCTAGCTGTGATATTGGTTTCCATGAGATGGCCATCTGAAAGTGGCGACACCTTAATCTCTGTCGATAAAAAGGTGGGCCGTTACTGGAAAGGGTATAATATGAGGAAAAAATATATATTTAAAAGTGAGAGGGTGCAACTAAATACGTTTGGTTTGAGAATATTCCCCGGTCTCTAAATGTTTTAAAAATATCTTGTTAGTCATGTACATTATATATTTATACATCTAATTTTACACACAATCGATCGTTTTCCCCCAAATATGAATAAAAAATTGTTTTTGACTTAATGGGCTGTTATTTTATATTTATTATTTATTTATACGTAAATCCTGATAAATATTACAAATTACTAAATAAATTTGTCGTAAAGGTTATTAAAAAATAATATAAAAAATAAATGGAACGTCGAATATTTTTTACTCACGAACGCATGTTTTCAACCCTCGAAGATTTGTTTTTAAAGGGTGTTAGCGCACGCGTGAAATGTAATTTCTACTTTAGTGGAAGGATAGATAGAGCCGATAATTGAATAGATGCGAAGATCGCCCGCCGCGTATTGTCACAAGAGAAAAACCATAGGTTGTACATCTATGTACTATGTAAAAATGGTGGTAGAGGCGCGGGCGTCCCTGAGGTTGAGAATATTTTTTAATAACATTGTGTGAAATTACTTTATTTAATCCCAGGAAACTGTCAATGTAAGTTGTTTTCTCACAAATATGTTAATGTATTCTTGTTTTTATTAAGCAGTTCATTTCCTAGGCTTTATTTTTATCGTGTAACATAGAACTGAACTGCTCAGAAACAAAAGACTGAAAAGACTCCATCACTCGTTAAAATCAGTCCATGATTTCATTCTAAAAAAGTACGAATTCAGCCAATTAGTGTCCGTTACATGTGAAAAATTCACTGCAAATACGATTGTAATCGAAAAGTACCTACGCGAGCGACGCTGCTAGCCGTTTCATAAATTCCTCTTTGAATCCCTTCTCCATATTGAAGCGAGTTCAATATTCATGAACGGTGATAAATTCCGTTTACCGACGTGTTTACCATTCAATTTTCCCATTTTCTCGCGCGTCTGCATACGCAAATAATAATATATTAAGTAAGATTGGAAAATATCCGTGGATTTATTATTCAGCAATGAAACGTAAATCCATTGTAATTAATATTTTTGGTCACAATTCAGTGATGATACGACTTGTAGGCGCATGTCGATATAATCGTAATTGAAATCCAAATAGCAATCCCCAACAAAAGTTGGTTGGTTTATTTTGTAACCGCGGTCTAGTTTGCAGAATGAATTATTGAGGTAAAAGAGAATGGTTAATTTCGTACCCACTTGCGAAGTTTGTTGTAAAACTTTGTCATATAATTATTATTATTATTATTTATTTAGTAAGACATCTAGTAGTAAACAATTAATGTCATATTTGTACGTAAGATGTTAGCAAGAAATTGATGCGACATTATTTTTAATGTTTGACACAGTCGCCTAACTAGGCCTATGCCTGTTCTAAGGCAGACTTCTAATGACTAGATATTAAGTGTGCACTGTCAACTTAAACTATAGTTAGTACTTATTTTTAAATCGAAAAATATGAAACTATAAATATTTACACATATACAAATATAGATACTCATATACATATGTAGATAAAAGATATATCTATATATGCACACATACACATACATACATATATGTATACTAAAATAATAATAAAACTAAAATAAATAACAATAAAAACTAAAATAATATACGTATACATATTGATATAACGTTTACATACCTATAATAGTTATATAAAATTATCATGATAAAAACTAAATACTAAGTACTAAATACTATCATTCAAAATACAACAGTCAGCATATTCCTTAAACCGTCCCTACCCACCTCCAACAACCAATCGGTTTGTGATTTTTAGCACGCTTTTATTAGGTCGACCTGTATGTAACTATGTAATGGAATCTAAGACAACTAATTTAATCATCTTCCAAGGATCATAGCGTCATGAAAATTTGCAGCTGTATGTAGTTCTGATGACAATACAATAATATGGTACTGTCGAACTGATCTGATGATGGGGTCGTAAGATATGAACTGGAACATCGTATCATAGCTGTGTTTGGACTTGTTAGAAAAGTCTTGGAATGAACTTTGACCACGATTAGGTTTCAAGGTCTGATGATGAAGCCGGAAGATAGGTACTGGCATTCCATGATGGAATATCGTATCATAGCCGTGTGTATGTGAATATCGTATCATAGCCCGAAAGCGTGTTTTTAGTGTTTTTTTAAACTATTAATTTATTTAAAGTGGATGTGTTCTCACTACTTTTAATTACTTCGGGAAGATTATTGTACATTCTAGGGCCAATGAACGTGAAATGGCGCTGGCCAAATGCTGTGTAAGTTCTTGGCACCATCATATCACCAGATTTTGTCTCTCGTGTTTCCAACTCGTTGTTGATTATAAGGGGTCATTTTATTTTTAGTGTATGTTAGGGCCATGCGAATATAAAGCTGTCTTACATCCAAAACCTCGGACTGGATGTAAAGAGTGTCTGATGGAAATCGATACGGTTTAAGTGCGATACCAAACGAAACCTTTATTACAAGTGTAATATTGTATTCTACAGCAGCTAAGCTGAAATTTGTAGCTTAAAAAGTTATAGAGTGCTGAAATCGCAAAATATTTTATTCAACAATTGCATAATTTTAAGTAAAATACCTTATTTACTTCGTTTAAATCAAACAATGCAGTTACTACTTAATTAACTTAACATCAGTTATTAATAGTGCAAATATCTGCATAGTACCGAGTGAGAACTTGTATTTCATCCTGAAAGCTAAAGTGGTAAATAAGGTTATGGGTGACGGAGAAACAGCCAATATATAAGATAGAGATACAGTGTGTGGCCAGTGTGTGGGTGTCAGGTAAGATTTAGCGCCTGGGTCGTCAGAATTTATAGTTTTACGCTAGGGTTGTCTAAAAAAGTTTATAGATGAAAAAGACACTGTAAATTAGCAAGACAGAGATAGATACTAAGTCTATGGGTGGTAAGTAAGAGTTTTCGCCTGGGTCGTCGTCATATTTTCGTTTTACATTACATTACCTTATTTTTACGTTGTGTGCAATTGGCTGCTAAAAACCACTCTTGGACGTGTCAAAATATTTGTGTTAGGTAGTAAGTCTCATTACTATTTTAATCCTAACATATATATGTCAAAAAAATATATAGTATCTAAGAAACTTTGGAACCTACTAAAAGTCATTCGTCGTAAAATCTTACTAAAAACACATTAAAGGCTTATTAAATAAAATAGTTATTCATTCTAATGCCTACCTATTAAAAGCCACTCAAAACAATAATTAAAATATTCTGTTAAAAAGTTGAATAATCAAAGCAGAAGCTTAACCTTATTGATATAGTCAATAATTCAAATACATACGTACTAAAAACTGTACATAGTAACATCCAAAGTAGTAAGTAAAGTGTTATGTAATTAAACTAAAGCTAAATCTTACATTGAAATATTAAAAGTACAAATAAAATTATCATTCAAATTGGTACAATATTTGCAAAGTCATGGCTCCCGAATTCGGTCAGATAATAGAAAGGGTGGCCTATCAGCATCTCCTTAATGTTTTTTTTTAATTGTATGTCCTCCAGCTGTTTGATAGTGGTAGGGAGTAAATTGTAGAATTTAATACTAAGGTATAAGTATCTCTTCTGTACCTAGTTGCCATTCAATGTGATAACCCGTCGGACGCCAACAGTGCCTATAGGCATTTTCCGAAGTTTGACAGATCCACGCGTAACCGTTTCAGCCGGTCCCCATATAATATAAATATATAATATGCACGACTAACGACATTAATTACTAGGTAAAAAGAGGCAATTCATGAAAAAACCTTGTTCTTAGTATTTATTTACAAAATCGACCAAAAATTTGCGGCGCAGTTTTTTGCACGCGAAGGCTGGATTTCGACCGGTTAATTGTTGAAAGTCCCTAGTTTTTCCACTCCGGGTGCATTTTTCATACAAAAAAATCCCATTATCCTTCATTCAAATAAGTTCAATTCAAATATTCAATTCAAGAAAATATTCAAATAAGTACAAACAAGCGATGAACGCAAACTTATACTGAAGAGTGCTGACGCTTCAAAAAATCAGAAAGGCATAAATCATTAGGGAATAGTAAAATAATATCATGATTTTGACAATAAAAGGCATTATAAGCTACAGTGGGATTACTTCAGAATCCGTTTCGTCGGAAAATGCTATTCTTTTAAAATCCCTTTTAAGTATAGTCTCGATTGCAAATATTATTATAAAAAACATAAATAAATATATTTGGTTCCGAAGTCATTCTATTATTTATAAATAGGATAGAAAACGAATTTACCGCGAAAAATTTGTAGGACCCGACGTTTCGGTGATGTTGCAGCCGCCGTTGTCTAGGGTAGACTGAAGAGCTGTCAGTCCGTTGTTTTGCGGGTAGGCCGCAAACCGCTGCCGCCACTGCGTAGGTTATAACGGTGGTGGGGGGCCGGGCTCGGAGCGCGGGAATTTTGAAAATCCCGCGAAAGAACGCAAAGACGTAAAACAGGATACAGTGAGTGTTGTGTGGAAGACGGATTTTCAAAATTCCCGCGCTCCGAGCCCGGCCCCCCACCACCGTTATAACCTACGCAGTGGCGGCAGCGGTTTGCGGCCTACCCGCAAAACAACGGACTGACAGCTCTTCAGTCTACCCTAGACAACGGCGGCTGCAACGTCACCGAAACGTCGGGTCCTACAAATTTCAGGCGGTAAATTCGTTTTCTATCCTATTTATAATGTCAAACAACCGCCATAGTCTTCGATTTTATATTCTATTATTTAGTTATAAACATTAATTATTCTATATAGATCTGTCCTTCATTAATAATTAAGCCCTGAGGCCTGCGAGCGCTTCCAGCGTGATATTGATGCAGTTTATGCATGCAGCCAAGCTCGTAACCTTCACTTCAATATTAACAAATGTTCAGTGATGACCTACACAAGATCGCCTGCTCATCTGATGTCTGATTACTTGATCGCTGGATGTGTGCTTTCCAGAGTGACCTCAGTCAAGCATTTAGGAGATTCTTCGACCCCTAGTTAAACTTCAAGGAACACATTAGACAACTATATACAATTTATTTCAAGCTTCTAGAGTTTGTGATACAACTATCTAAACACTTCAATAATATTCGGGTTATGCGCACGTTGTACAACCTGACTGTTAAAATTGTCATGGAAACAAATTTAGCTATTTTGATTCCGCATGAAGATACCTATACCCTCATCGTGGAGAGGGTACATATGTGTTTTTTGAGATTTTTGTACTTCCAGCTGTACGAATATTATCCATATTTGTATCCGACTGCATTTTTCACAGTCATGGTTAGCTAAAATTATCTATGTCTCTTAAGAGAAATGCGGACCATGTCCTATGTTTTAAATCTAATTCGTGGTGAAACTGATAACCCTAGCTTACTAGCCAAGGTGGATATTTTCGTACCAGATAATTATCTTCGCGCTCCATCGCACGATCTTTCCCGGAGCCGTTCTCACTCACTAATTTAATCAGGTATAACGTGATTGGCACGTGATTTGCGGAGATGAAATGAAATTCACTCGATGGCACTAGATTTTGATATTTTTACCGCCAACACTCACTCTTATTCTTATATGTTAGCTAGTAATATAAGTGTCATTCTATTTGTAAAATTTCGGTGATTTATTTATTATTTTTACTTTGCAGTTCATTGGTTATAATGTAACATTGATTAGTATTAAGCGAATAAATAAATAAATAAATAAATATTATTGAAGTATATTTTAATTATTACAAGTATTACTATATTATTTAAGAATATTCCAAGAAAGATGAGGACTTAATGAGTTCTATGTGAATAATTCATAATTTTATCTCTAATCCAAACTTTCTAATCATTCTATAACCTATATCACGTGCATGCCGGTCATGTAACACCTTGATCAATAGTGATGATATTATTGATTTTTTTTCAAACTGGGACCCCTACCAAATAAATCTAATGTAGCGTCTAAATTACGAATCAGATAGATTGATAATTTACCGTATGTTGTTATTATCTTTATACACGAAAATTTTATATATATGTTTATTTCTTTTTCTGAATTTATTATAAATTTAAATTTTATTATACTTTTAATTATATCTTTTTTCTTTTTGATGTAATTAAATGGCCTATTTGATCGTTGTAAAAGTAATACAGTGTAATAAAAATAATAATAAAATAGTCCAAATAATAAAACCCTAATTAAAAATTATATGAACTATAAATTGATTATATATTTTTATAAGTTGTTATATTATTATAAATTATTATAAATATATATTATTATAATTTAAAATTATATATTTTGATTATATATTGCAATAATATATCATTATCATAATTTATTATTATAAATTGATTATAAGAAATTATGATAAATATTATATGATTAAAAAGTTCATGAAGTAATCTAAAAATAATTCAATTAACTAAGAAATTGTAAATTCACGTTGCATGAAATAATGTAGAAAACATTAGCTACAAACTTTAAAATCTTTAAAACTGTAAAACTATGATAACAATGACTGCTATTTTTGAGATTTTCTTACAGTAACCAGTCAAAAATGATCAATGAAATTAACCTAAACTATATTGATTCTAATAAATTATCAAAGTAACATTTAAAAGCGGTCCACGGTTAATATAATAAATAGATAAACGAGGAAACCTCAATAAAACGATAGTATTGAGAGTCCCGAAAGCGTTGTAAAAATTCATCGGCGTGAATGCTCGGCGTCGCGCTCTAAAGCGGGTTATATATTGGCCGTCGCGGTTATCGGCATAGTCCCGGGCGGCGATACAGGAATAGATGGGAACGGTACGGTCTTAGAGCGTCTGGCAATTTTATTCGCTTTGCCCTACATTGCCTATAGACCATACATACACAATAACAAATACGTCCTCTAGTCTTCAGCAGATACTAAAATGTTATTTTCTAGGGCACCATATTTCAAATTAAAAAAAATAAAAGAATATATGAAATTTAATGGAAATTAGATGTTCGTCGTGAAATTCCTAAATTGTGAGTTTTTATTAGTGACAAACCTTGTAGTGGTGAATCAGTACGACAAAAAAAATCATTTTAAATAAAAAAAAAATAAAAAATATTTAAAAAAAAAAACATAAAAACCGTTGAGCGCGCTGTGTAATCTAGCGGTAGGTGAAGTATCGCAAATAAGCAATATTCGCGATATTTTACCTACCTCTAGATGGTACAACGCGCTCAACACTTCTCAAACTTTTGTTCATATTGTCATATTGTTTTTCTCAAAAGTTGCTCAATTGCTCGTACTGATTCACCCACTACAAGGATGTCACTAATATAAAACTCACGGTGTATAACGTCTGGCGAGGGGCGAACTCTTATGAGTCAGGAAAAAAATAGCGTTGGCTGCGGCGGACCCTAATAAGAGTTCGCGACTGCACCACGAATTTATTAATATATTTTATTGAATGAAGAAAGCGACTAATACACAGCCCGGTGGCAAAGTGGTTAACTCACATCATGATATATATATTGTAAGGCTCCGGGCTCGTTTCCTTTCCCGACTGGGTTACCAATTTCCATTAGGATAAAGTTAACGGAATGGAATTTGAACTCTGAAGATCGAATGCAAGATACAAGATATATACTTACATAAAATGTTACATGCACACATATGAATATATACACTCTTCATAATAACAACGCCTATTTTAAACTAAAGTGAGCACTATAAATAGGATAGAAACGAATTTACCGCGTGAAATTTATAGCACCCGACGTCTCGGTGACGTTGCAGCCGCCGTTGTCCAGGGTAGACTGAAGAGCTGTCAATCCGTTGTTTTGCGGGTAGGCCGCGTACCGCTTCCACCGAGCCCGAGCCCGGCCCCCACCACCGTTATAACCTACGCAGTGGTGGAAGCGGCATGCGGCCTACCCGCAAAACAACGGATTGACAGCTCTTTAGTCTACCCTGGACGAAACGTCGGGTGCTACAAATTTTAGCGGTAAATTCGTTTTCTATCCTATTTATAATGTCAAACAACCGCGATAGTCTTCAATTTTATAAAGTGAGCACATTATGACCCTGAATGTAAAAAAACTTTCATCACAGATGGACGAAATAAAGCGGAACTATTCCAGCAGCTAATTGAATATGTCATTTAAAAACCCTATAAAGTCAAATTTTGCACGACATAACTTTTCTTTGTATTTGGGTACCGAAACAATCACGCATACGTTTCCAATCTAAACAAACATAAAAGTCGGGACATTGAGAGAACAAATGCCACCTCAATCTTCTAGTTAATATGAAAACACCACAACTTCCTGAGAAAATATTAAATTGATATCTATTAGAATTAACCACAGTTGTCCAGGGTAGCCGCCGTTTTCCAGGGTAGACATACGTTGTACGTTGTCCAGTCTACCCTGGACAACGGCGGCTGCAACGTCACCAAAACGTTAGGTGCTACAAATTTCACGCGGTAAATTCGTTTCTATCCTAATTTTAATTTTATATTTCGATTGGAGCGTAGATTAGGTTAGGTTAATTCTTGAGAAAATATTAAATTGATATCTAAAACTCATAATCATTAGAAGTTGTGGTGTTATCGAAATTACTAGAAGATTGAGGTGGCATTTGGCACGAGGAGCGCCACAACCTGTAAACACATTGTACAGAAAATCTGAACATCCTTCGCCCAAAGACACTTTGGCTTTATAGGACCAACAATTTATAACCATCTAAAAGAATCTATAAAAACATGCCAACACACTAATTCAATCCAATTAAAATCTGAAATTACACAACATTTACTTCAACTTGGTAGAAATGAGGTGGAAAAGGCAATAAGTCATATTTTAAAGTAAAGGTCTGCATTATTATTATTGTCATACATTGCACTACACTTTATATTTTAATACTATTTATTTATTTGTTCTACAAACTTCATATTACGACATTTTATTATAATATTTATTTCCATGACCATGCTATATCAATATTTTAAATATAATTATAAGTTTAATTTGAATTCGCTTATCTATTTTATATTTTATCATATTTTGTATTTTTCATTTTAATATTATGTGCACATGAATAAATCTTTGTCATACCTAGGGTTTTCCTTGGTACGGGCTATGGCCTAGTTAGGCAGATTCTGCAACTAATACAATTGTAAATTTATTTATTTATTTATTTATTTATTTATTTATTTATTTGCAGCTGTTATAGAAAACATATACAAAAAAAAACAAGAACACACAGATTAAAAATTAAAACTATAAATAGACAAAGACTATGAAATAAAGCTACAAACGCTGCAAATTAGGGGTATCCTCAGGATATCTCTTATCCTGGTTTTCAGGACACACCTATTAATTATTGATACATAGGTATATGATTTTTAAAATAAAATAACCAAATCAAATAAATCTTAAAACAAAAATCCAAATAATCATAATCAAATAAATACACAAATCGAAATAATCAAAATCAAGATATTTAACATCAAATGATATTAAAAGAAAATAACGTAATTACATAAATTTAATAATCTACATATAATAAATCAAAAATAATCAAAATCAAAATATTTAACATTAAATAATCAGGTTACAAATTAATAAATAAACGAAGACAATAGTAATAATCCAATTAGCAATAGTTATTTTAAAATAAAATCAAATTATGACATCTAAATATCTTCCTTTAATAAACTTTTAAAGTGGTCCTTAAATACTGCAATTGATTACGATCGCAAAGCCATTCCCAACCGATTCCATACAACCGCAGAATAATACGAAAAGCTGCACTGGAAATGTGTAGTTTTGGGTATTATAGCAAGTTGTTCACGTGCCCGTGTTGAATGGACATGCCGATTACGGGACCACGTCATAATCGAGTAAAGATATCGCGGCTGTTTATTGCGTACTACCTTGAGTACAAGGGTCGCAAGATGGAGCTGCCTTCTTTTACTCATATTCAACATGGAAGCTTTCGCAAGGAATGGTGACACATGATGACGTGGAGGAATCCTAAAGCAAAATCTTGCGCAGGCATTTTGCAGTCTCTGAAGTCTCCGCTTAGTCTTCCTATATAGACAGGGGCCGTACACACAGTCGCCATAGTCCATTATAGACAATATAAGGGCATTTACAAGTAGTATTCTGATTCTGACGCTGAGGTACTCCCGAATTCTGTATAAGGCCTTTAGACGTGAGAAACCCCACCCAACGCTTTTGCTGACATGTTCCTCAAACCGTAATTTTCCATCAAATAGAATACCCAGATTTTTATGTTTTTGAATGAATAAAATTACTATTATTATTATTATTATTAATATTTGTTCTCTCAATGTCCCGACTTTTATGTTTTTTTAGATTGGAAACGTATGCGTGATTGTTTTGGTACCCAAATACAAAGAAAAGTGATGTCATGCAAAATGTGACTTTATAGAGTTTTTAAATGACATATTCAATTAGCTGCTGGAATATTTCCGCTTGATTTCGCTTAATTTCGCTAGAAGTTTGTTTCTATCCTATTTATAATGTCAAACAACCGCGATAGTCTTCCATTTTATATTACGAAATATAGAAAATAATAACATTAAAGAATTAAATTACTGTTTTATTTGCTGCCAAGTTATATGTGAAATTGTGGTAGTCGACTGTATGAATTAATTTGAGAAACCACACAAAATAAGGAGCTGTTAAGGCATTTCTTTCAAAAACAAACCGACATATTATATTTTTTTAGGCTACATTTATCGACTGTTTTCATGACGTAAATCTTTCCTACAAGTAATAATATATTTAACTTTAAAAAATAGTAAATTAAAAAGTTGTAATATTAAAAAAAAACAATGTTTATCTCTCCTGTAAAAAATACTTTTTGGTACTTTGTAAATGTTTTTTAAACTCAGATATTTTATGTTCACTGGTAATTTTGTGCTGGAAAAGAAACAACCTTTTATTTTACATTTTCCTATAAAGCACTCCTCTGTCTCATTGGCATGAACTCTTTTCCGATTTTAGTTCCCGAAGAAACGCAATCGGGCGCAATGTGAAATATCAAAGCTTTCGCTGAGTATTTTAAAATGGTATACATCAATACTGAGCCCCTGCTCTTGGTGGATGCGCTCGTTTGTGCTAACGACAGTAATAGACCTGTCTTTGAAATTTAGCGGGTGACCCTGAATTAGGTAAATCATGCAGTTTCTAAATAAAGCCTCAATGAACCGTTAAGGCCTAATACTATTCCACCTTTCTTGAATTAGGATTTTAAAGGGTATATTTTTTACAGGAAATATAGAATTTATCCGTAAATATTATCCTCCAATGTTGGTACTAGGAATGGCGGAATACAATGACTCAAAAACACGCCGATGTATTTCAATAATTGTATTAGCTTATAATTAATTTAACCCTTGGAGTAAATGGGTATTTTCATGGATGCATCTGTCTCTTTTGCAGGATTTTCGGCGACATCGACGGCGCTCGACTTAAAGTACTATAACTACGAAACTACAACACCAATCATAAAAAGAACAACTGCACAATGATTGCATTGAAATTTCGAATATAGAATATTGAAATATCATTTTGTAAAACAATTAGATAATTATGAATAAATATGAGAACGTCAAAGAAGTGAAAAAAACGCGCGACCAGATTTGGTCGACTCGTACTCAACGGATAATTGTTTCGCGACCAGATTTGGTTGACTCATACTCAACGGGGGGACTGTTTATTTATCAGATGTACCACAATATTTTCGTTTAAATTGTAGGCACCGACAAATTCAATAGCATATAGGTCGCACCTATTGTTTAATGTACCGTACCATTGTACAAATATTATTACAGAAAGGAAGGGAGGGTTATAGAGCTTCCTAACCCTTGAATACATATTGTTGCCAAATGGCAACATATTATATTAAATTGACATTTGTCAAAGGAATTGTCAGCGTTGCGTTTTATAACGTACTGCATTATGCAAGGTCAGGCCATAGAATAAAAAAAATATATAAGGAAATTGGGCGATAGTTTTATTTGGTAATTCATCATTACGAATGAGTAAGTGGTTGGTGTGTATTAGTTTTGGATACATTGATTATTCATTTTACATCATATAACTTGCTGTTTTTTTGTAAATCATCGCGTTGAAACCAAATAATTTATAAATATATGAATTTTTCTATTCAGTTTTCTGTAAAGTTTCAGCACCTTGGTTTTCAACTTCCCGGCCCCTCAAACGACGAGGATGAAAAGTATTGTGAAAGCGCTAAAAAATGTTTTTTTCAGACCTTGCTCTTCAGACCTTGCTCCGACTGATTTCCTATTTTTCGGAATTTAGAAAAAATATTGTTAGAAAACAAATCAATTTCGATGAGGAAATCAAAACCGCCTTTAAAGAATTCATTGATTTCCGCTCCCAGTTTTTTTAGCAAAGAAATCTATAAACTTCCCATAAATGGCGGAAGTGCATCGATAAAAATGGTACATACTTCAATTGATTAAATATATTACGTTAAAAAAATATATATTTTTTTTTTTATATAGAACGGCAATTTTATAGATAAGGACCTTATATAAGTAAGTCAGTTATTAGGTATTCCTACACTATATATTTAATATTCAAGTGCGAATCGTATTCGTCTGTGAAGCTCCTAAACGCGGTGGCCGTAGCACCTCGCTCGGAGTTACATCTGAATTCTTTAATGAATCAAATTATTCGTGACACAGATTTGAAACGTCTTATCGCCAATCTCTGAAATGTATTTAAGGCACAATCGTCACAATCGGTCTTTAATTAAAATAATAATTAAAAAGAAACGCATTATCAATTAATTAGCCAAAAACTGAAAACCGGGCATTTTAACCATGAACTATTATAATATTAAAAAACGTCAAAATGCTCGACTGGTTTACTTTTATAGGCAACTTGCATAGAAAGTGTAGGCTGTACTATTAATTATAGCTCTTGGAGCAGGGTGTACCACCGGTGAATACGCTTTAAAATGTGTAGCCGCCCGTGGTCGCATGGGAAAAGGACCATATTCGACGCTGCGCCGCGCCGGCCTGAACATGTACGATACGATACGATATTTATTGCTTTCGAAAGTAGGTATACTTTAATACGTAAGACACCTGGCCGCTTCAAAGTAAAAAATTAGCTCTAAATATACATCTCAAACACTAAGAGATTAAAAAGTCATATCCTCTCAAAACTAACGCCATAAAAACTTATCCACCATTTTCATTGAATTTTGTTTCAATTCACGTGCAACTTCGGGCGGCTGCAAAGCGAGTGCAAGGCGGTGCTGTGCAACTGTTGCAAACTTCACCTCGTAGCGCGAGCTGAATTATCGCACAACTTTATCTAGGTAGTATGTTGTTAACAAGTTGATATTTAGCGGGTTATATACGGATACACATCCCACTTCCGCCCATTAACATTTCCCTTGGGGTTATTGGAAATGGGTATTCTGCAGATAATGGTAGCAATATATATTATGTTGGTAGATTAGATAAACCCATTAAATATATTTTTTGAAGAATCATAAAAAAGCAGCGTTTATAAATATAGCATAAAATCAAAATCCAATGTCGATATCTATTAATATATTACTATTTTATTAAATCTATTGATCGCTGCAAAAATGGCTATAAAGTTATATAATCTATAAATAATAGGTTTCGGTATTACACTCGAATGTATTTCCTTTTCATTGGATCCGTAGGGGGTGGGAGATAATGAATGAAACGATACCTTCATTGGCCAAATGGAAACAACCTTTCCATTACTGCTCCTACCCTCGTGAAACTTTAAGCGAGCCTGCTTACTGTCAATGAAACCATTTGGTCGGGATCCGCGCATAAGTCAGCCGACCTTACCCAACTCTGATGGACTCTGAACAACGAAAAACCTTTTAGTTTTAACTAGAAATTAATAATTTAACATATGTACATAGGGTTACTACGTAAATAAGCGAGTACGGAGATCGAAAAAGAAGGCAGTCGGCTAGATCGAAATATATAGAGCGTATGCTTTTGGGATGTAGATTACTGAGATGTATAAGGACGTAGGAGAGAGTTTTCACCCCCTTCTTCGTAGCTCAGACACCCGCTGATAGTTACATACATAAATATATAGATTACGGAAAATATATATGCCTAAAACTGACTGTCCTACGGAATGTAGGTATAAGTTACTCTTCCCTCCTACTCTACTGAGGGATGCTAAGGCTGTGTTCGTTTTTGATACAAGTAAATAATACATAGATAGATATATACATATATATATATATATAGGTAATACTAGGTAATTGAGTGATGTGACGGATTAAAGGCTATGAAAAATGGGGATACTGATAGTCATCCTTGTTAGTTACGAGATGATTAAGGGAAGATATTCCGCTCTGAAAAAGAAAGATAGTTGCACCCTATCGAGATTGGCAGTGTGACTTATTACCCCTACCGACATACTTATTAGCCAAGGATTATTACCCTAAAATGGAGATCCTGAAACACAATTAAATAAAATTACCTGGGCCGGTGATTTGTAGCCGCTGCCTCTTGAGTCAGTACCTGTAATTTACATGTGCATGGGTGTCACCAGAGTCGGTCGCGGGCAGAAATGGCCGCGCGGCGTCGTGAATCTCCTCGCCGGGGTCGAGTCGGGTCAGCTGTTCGGGCATTGCGGGGCGCGGAGTGCGCGGGAAGCTCTTGGATGGGAGCGCCCCCTCCCCCCCCCCCCGGATTGTAAATTAGTCATGTGACGTGTCTTTAGTATCGTAATTTAACGGGGAATTGAGTGGTGGGGATTATGATTCTTGGATTTGGATTTAAGAGGGGTTAAGTGCGTCCTCCAACCATCCCCTGTAGACGCCCATCGCCAACACTAATGCCGGAACTTGTGTTGTGCATTTTGCACAATGATGATACTGGAATCGATGACTCGTTCCGAAGTGTAATATGGATGTGATTAAGCGACACGATCCGAAACATACCGCTTGGGTGATGTATGGATATCTTGGTCGACTAACCCTGCTGCGTGTGATGAGGAGAAAAACTTGGTGCCAACCATCTCGACCCGACAGGGTGCGATCTGGGTTTAGAGCTTGCAAGTACCTTCGGTGATGAATCTGCTGCTGGAGGGGTCAAATCGGTCGATTCGTCCCAAGACCTTACTCGATGTTAGGAAATAAAGGATAGTCGCTATTCACCATAGAATGCCTGCCTGCTTTGAGGTCGAGGTACAGTGAGAGCTTCTAGGGCTTCGGGCTCATACACCGACCTGTTCACGCCTGTTTGGCGATAGTCGAGGGTGCACTCGGCCGAAGGGACACTGGGCGTAGAATTTGAGTTCGTTTGTGTTGTAACATTGGGTAAGTCCTTAGTTCGACTCGTCGCGACGCTCGTCAGTTGATAAGCGTGAGAGTTTACTTGCAGTATAAACACCTTGGGTATACTATGTTGACATACCTTAGCAAATTTCAGTTCGACTGGATCAGTTATCGATTACCGATAAAATTCTAGATTGCACCTTTGGAATTATATTTGATGTTATTGGACTGTGGATCGATGAGGTAGGAATTGATTTTACGTTAATAAGTTCCGTTTATGGCATATTCTAAAGGGATTAGGAGGAGTTTCTTTGGGAGGAGTTTATAGGATTATTCCCTATGATTATGTCTGTGGAAATTGTCACGGTCCCTGTCAGAATATTGGTACATGTAAAATGAATCACGTAGAGTATTGTGGCCGCGCGCGCAGTCTATATCAGTGAAGGGTCAATATTTTATTAGACTCGTGGCGTCAGGTCCGCATTCTGGTCCGTTCGTAATTCGTCACATAAATACGTAATTGTAGTTTGGTATGAATGTTCTGAAATGTATCGTTCGTCGTAATGTTCATGTCCACTTACCCCTTCCTCAAGATTGTACCTCCTGTATAACGGTGTGTAGCTGCCATCCCCGTCTTGTAGCCAGCCGTTGTCTCGCCAGGATATGTGCTGCGCAGGTGCTGTGTGGTCTCGTTCGAATTGTCGTATATCGCCCCCCCATGCGGTAACAACCCTTGGCCAATATCTACTCCCCGCCCGTTGATCTAAGCATCTATATCATTTTATTAAGCTATATTTACATGAATATTATCCCCTTAATTTCCCTTATTTCAATTCGAGGAATCCGTATAGATGTTTATTTTAATTTTTCGAATTATTTGGGACCTCGTTTAATTGTTTCGTATTACGTATGCTACACTGCAATTATTTATTCCCCTTGGATTTATCTACATAGACTGTTTAATTATTTGATAATAATATGCTACACGGTAAATATTTATCTTAGGGTCTTATTTGAATATACTATTTAATTATTTTGCACTACAAGAAGGTTATCCTGTAAGTATTTATTTTTGGATTTATTTGAATAGACTCGTTTGATAAGTTGGTTCGATCACGTCACTTTGTTAATTTTCTCCTTATTGATTTATTCCCGCTGTCAAGAGATAAATTTTAATATACTGCCCGAGAGGAGAGGACCCCCCCTTTTCAGTCGTTTCCGATATTTAAATCCTTTATTTTATAGACAAGAAGATTTTACTATTTAATTTATTTTTCGAATTTATTCTGAGTAAGTTGTCTTAAATGATTTACTTTGTATTTTTGTCCACTGAATAATTCCCACACTGAGTTTATTTTCAAGTATACTGTCTTGAGCAGAGCAAGTTCCGCTCGAAGCTGAGTCTAATTTTGAAGTCCTCTTCAGGCCGAGTCCCAGATTGTAATCCCCTTCACTCCCGTCGTCATCCCTCAGGAAACCTCCCCAGGAGTACCCCCACCAATGTCTCCGCCCCAGCGGCGAGCACACACCCCCCGACGTTTGCTGCATTTTCGTCTTTCGGTCCCCTAGCCATTTCTTAAAGTCGTTAGTTTTAATGGTTTCGTAGCCAATTTGGAACTTTTAATATTAATTGCCGTTGTTTGGTATCAATCAGAGCCTCTCAACCTATGGTATTTTAATCTTAGTTATCTATTTGTATTCCTAGATTGAGTGAATTTTTTGGTTTTTCTATCTATCCCCGAGCTCAATTACCGTATATAATACCCTGCTTGCCGGGCCTGTTTTAGGGTATTCCGTTATGGCATGGTTATGACTCATATTTTTAGACATTTTGATAATTTCGTAGGTGTTTGGCCACTTCGTGGTTCATATTATTGTTTTTATGTTGTTTTCGCTCTTATAACTTAACTACCAGCGATCGAATTGGGTATGGTAGGTTTCGTGTGTGTTCGCGGATCCGATAATATAGTTAATTTAGTTCCGGCGTCCTCTGACGTAGATTACTGTCGTCCGGGATTTAGTCTATTTTTAGATACTTGTCATCCCTCCAGTGCTCGCTAACGCCAAAATTCCCCAAATAAGTATACTTTCTTTGTTCAGCTATATTAAACCGTCTATAACTTTATTAATAGCCGCATTCTTCAAATGAATCAACATGTAGTACGTTGCCCTCAACGCGGTACGTCTGTTTTGTTAAATCAATCTCACATGGGTTTTACTTAAGTATGGTCCATGCGTGTGATCGTAATAATTTTACAATTTATATTAAATAGGATTTTAGTGGGCCCCAGTCCGCGCCTTGTGTTGATAATGCTAACTCTCAAAGTCCGTCCCTGTCGGATTCCCTAGTCGCGCCCTTCCCGTTTCCATCTATCCGACTTGCTGCCAATGTGATTCTTACTCGGCGTCGATAGGTCTGCCGGTTGCAGGTATCGATCGCTTATTGGCTAAATCCCCTAGGCCCGCCCCGCGTTTTTCAATATGAACCTGCATGAAACGGTATTGCCAAATGTTCCCGGCCGATGTCGATTTTCATCCCTCATTTTTCCCTTGTATTTTATGCAATTTCGCAAGTTTCCGAGCCCATACCCCTTAGATTCGTGTCTCTCAAGCACGCCCTGGTTTCTGCATACGCATCCTTACACTATACGCACCGTGATTACTGTAATTAACACGTTCAAAGTGCCCATTCAGCCCCCCAATTTATATACGCGCAGCGGCCAAGTTATTTCACACGTGCCGTACTTTCTCGTCACTTTCTTAGGATTATTCGTGGCTAATCTGGGCCACTTCCCGGTTGAGGTTTAATGGAGCATATCTTTGGCTCTGATGCATAACTTTTGCACTTAAATTCGCCGCGCTTGATAATAATTTGCCATCGGAATATTATTTTCCCGGTATTGGCCAAAATTTCATTTCCTCCGATTGGTCTCACCTAAATTAATGGTCTTTCTGAGTGTTCCATTTCTCAGTAGTGATAGATTCCAGTTTTCTCAAACTTCGCATAATTTTCAACCCCTAGTTGCAAGGTTGCTAGTTCACTAAGGCTTTTGAGTATAACGATTCACCCCGCCTTATAGCTATCCTTATAGGTGGACGCTCCAGTACATATCTTCCCCTTCCTTCAGGTTGATTCCACCCCGCTCCCTTCTGTCGCTTCGTTAGCCCCCAAGGTAGTGATTTTCCTCACATGTTCCGTAGTCAGTTGGTTATATTTCCTTGCAGTGGGTCAGGGTCATCACAGTCGCCCGGAAAGGGGGGGGGAAATATCGACGCGTTTCCCCAAGTCAGAGATTTTCACCCCCATTTCCTTTGGTCTTTCTTCAAACCGTAGCCCGCGCCCCTTCCTAATCCCATTTATCCTCTTCCCCATCGATAGATCCTAATCCGCCTCTTTCAGGTCCATAGGGTAGGCCGTTCTGTGGAGTGGGCACGCCCTTGTCATAACCGAGCTTGAAAAGAATACTACATTGGTTTACTTCGGTTATGTTTTCATTAGTATTAATGACACTTAGAGATAACTTCGTTTATACATTGACTGACAAAATAGTAATTATATTGGTAGAAGCGGCCCCATAGACAAACCCAAAATGGTCCTACGGCGTGGCAACACCCAAAATAGATTATTCCTACCAACCTCCACTACCATGTGTGAGGCCACGTCTTAGGGTCTCCTCCGCCGCAACACGTGACGGGCAACCAAACCTATCCCCGTCTCCGCTAGCCTTAATACAGTTTTTTTTTTCCAAATCTAGCTAAATAATGTGACCTTAGCCTATTTAAATCCTATTGCCCAAATGGCTAACATTGTACTTTTTATATTACGTTTGCTCAATACTTATCCTAACATAGTTAATCCAAGGTTAATGGTGCGTAACGAAGCCCATGATCTTACCTTAATTACATTCTACTGCTAAAATGGCTAACATTGAAAGTTCTATACTACGCGTGCTTGATACTTATTCTAACATAAAGTTAAGTTAAATTCAATACTTATTCAACATAAAGTTAAATTAAATTCAATACTTATCCAACATAAAGTTACATTAAATTCAATACTCATTCAATATAAAGTTAAAGGCGCGCAGCGATGCTCATGATCCTATTCTAATTACACTCTACTGCCCTAGTGGCTATGGTTGTGTGGCGGAGCCCATGCATGGGTGGCCCGCCGCCGGTTCCCTGTCTTGGAAGGCCTGTCTCATTGGGTCGTCCTAAGGGAAATATCGCCCCAGGTTGACGGCATTGTAGTTCCCCCTGACCCTCTTTGTTTTAGGGTGTATCAGGGTGTACGTGTTGGGGTAGGGAGCTGCCCCGACGATGTACGGACCTTCGAAAAGTCTGGAGAATTTGGATGTCTCTCCCCTCCCTTTATTGGATTTGGGTATGGTGGTCAGCTTCACCCAATCCCCTATATGGTAGGTGACCAATCGATGCGACTTATCGAAGGTACGTTTCCTGATTGTCGCCTGTTTGTCGAGGTTTATTTTCGCCGCCCTCCGGATGTCCTCCAAGGTGCGTGGTTCGTCTAGCGTCTGGAGTGACATCACATTGTCCAGATTATGTGTGGTGCTCTGCCCCCACACGACTTCGTTAGGTGTAAAACCGGTGCTGCAGTGGACGGATTCGTTATAACACCTTTCTATCTGTCCCAAAAGTAAGGGCCATCTTCTGTGGTTGTCGTCACAGTACGCTCTGTAAAACCGTCCCAGCTCTTTGTTCACTCTCTCGGTGATGTTAGCGCGTGGGTTTCTTACCGAGGTATGTCGGATCTGGATCCCTGCCTCCTTCATTACCCCCTCCCACTCGCGAGACGTGAACTGGCTGCCCCTATCTGAAATAACTACTCCTGGTCTTATTAACTTCGCGTACTCGAGCAGTTTTTTCGCCGCTGCCTTCCCTGTAGCTCGCCTCATGGCATGCAATCTGATGAGCTTACTGAAGGCATCTTGAATGACGAAGACATAAGATGACCCTCCCCGACCAGCTGGTAGGGGTCCATAAAAGTCGACCATTACCCTCTCTCCAACGCCACTGGTCACAACGGGGTTACTTTCTCCCACTGCAGGTCTCGTCTCTGCTTTCGACATCTGGCAAGTGTGGCACTTCCGTAAGATACCCTGTACTGTGGCTCTCATCTTGGGCCAGTAAACTCTTTTCTTTAGCGCCGCCATCACCTTGTAAATGCCGAAGTGACCCAACTCTTCGTGGAAGTATCCCACTACATCCGCCACTAGCCCTGCTGGTAGTGCCAGTAGCGAATTTTCACCCCCGTGGCCTCGGTAGTATAGGATACCGTTAATGTAGTGGTATCGCTTATAGAGCCGTTCCACCAAGGGTTCTGAGTCGTCAGATGGCCTGCCTGCTAGTCTAGCCTGTACCCGTTTCAAGAAGTTGTCGTTTTGCTGCTCTTGTTTGATATTCCGCAAGTTCCTCATCAGCTCTCGGTTTCCCTTCACCGTGAAGAGTGCCACTTCTGGGTGTAATACCCTGTCACCGAGTTGCTGAGATGCGCCCACGGAATATCTGGACAGTATGTCAGCACCCTGATTATCTCGACCCCTGACATATTCGATGGTATGGTCGAACTGGTCCAAGAACAGGATCCACCTCGTGACCTTGGCGCTATATAACCTCCATGTTTTTAAGAATGTGAGTGACTGGTGGTCGGTCCTGATAATTAATCTCAGGCCCCTTACAAACGTCTCGAATTTCTTTAGACAATATATTATGGCATATAGCTCCTTTTCGGAGGTGGTCCACCGCATTTCAGCTGCGTTGAGGCCCTTACTACAAAACCCCACCACATGGTGCTCTCCGTCCTCATCCAGTTGGTACAACTCCCCGCCCAACGCATAACCGGAGGCGTCGCACTGCAGATAATACTGCTTGTTAGGGTCTGGGTGGGCCAGTAGCACTGCTTTTAAAAA
Organism: Micropterix aruncella; assembly: GCA_944548615.1. NCBI lineage: Eukaryota > Metazoa > Arthropoda > Insecta > Lepidoptera > Micropterigidae > Micropterix > Micropterix aruncella. The sequence continues at coordinate 28,888,657 of OX155964.1, read as the reverse complement.
TAGCTCCTTTATTTTTGTGAACAGGCGTTCTTGCTCGCTGCCCCACGTCCACTTAGTGTTCTTTTGTAGTAAGGTGCACAATGGTTTGGTCGCTTCCCCGTAACGGGCTATGAATCTCCTGTAAAAATTGCAGAGCCCCAGGAAAGCCCTGAGTTGTTTTGGTTTTTTCGGGGCCGGGAAATCCTGGATTGCTGACACTTTATCCTCAGACATAGTAATCCCCTCCACAGATATATCGAAGCCAAGTAACTTTACCTTAGTCTTTATGAAATGACACTTAGTTAGAGAGCAGGTTAGGCCTGCCCTCTGCAAACGGTGTAAAACCTGACATAACCGTTCCATGTGTTCTGCCAAGTCGCCCGACGTGTATACCGCCAGGTCGTCCAGATAGTTAATGCAGAACCCCCTTATCTCTGGCCCTAGAATCTTGTCCATAGCTCGTGAGAAGCTCCCTACAGATGTTTTAAGCCCTTGTGGCAACACCTTATAGACGAACCCCTTCCCGTTATACGTGAACCCTGTATATTTCACGCTGTCCGGGTGGAGGGGTATCTGGAAGTACGCGTTGTTCAAATCTAGTACAGTAATGAACTTAACCCCATAAAATTGTTGAATGATGTCGGAGATTACGGGAGGTGTCTCTATCTCTCCGACCATTTTACTGTTTAGTTCCCTTGCGTCTAATAGAATGCGTACTGTCCCGTCTTTCTTTAAGGTTACCGTGATGGGGCTAGAGTAGTTGGTGGATCGTCGCTCGATGAGCCCCTTGTTCCAACATCTCATCTAACTTGGCAGTGACCTTTTCCCTGTATGCAAGTGGGATGGGGTAGGCCCTCATGCAAAAAGGTTTGTCCTCAGTCAACCTAATTTCGTGCTCGTATAAGTGGGTGCGTCCCGGTCTCTCGCTGAAGACCGGCCTGTATCTTTCCAGCACCTCAACGAGAGCAGCCTTCTGACATTCTTGTAAGTCGAGGCTACTCACATACTCAGGTATGGTCGGTGTTGTTAGTTGTGGTCTCGACGTGGTGACCATATGGCACGCCACTTGTGCGTTACTGTCGAGCTCCTGTCGTGGTTCTTCCTGCCGTTGTACTGTCGACTCGTCGAACGATATGGCCAGTTTCTTCGACCTAAGTGCCAATATCCTCCCAGGCTTCCCCCCAGTATATACAATAGCCTGGTGATTCTCCAGGAAATCATACCCCAGGATGATAGGCCTAATTAAGTCGTCGACTATCAGAAATGGCGTATTAATTACCTCCCCGCCAAACATTAACGGCAGGAGGACCATCCTCGTCACCCGCTTGGACTTGGACCCCATGGCACCTTTCAAATGTATAGTACTGGTCGGCATCAGTGGGTACTTCGTCCCTATCGACTCTAACTCCTGCCAGAACTCGTTGGAGATGCAAGTTACTTGGCTCCCTGTGTCAATCAAACACTGTACCTCGTGTTTTCCGATGGTAGCCGTCACCTCCGGCAGATTAGGCAAGCCGCATCCGTCCGCATCCTCCTTATAACTACCCTCTTCAAATATGTTGAAGTTCGCCCCTGGATGGTTTGGTTTACTCGCTGTCCTTTCGTGCCCCGCCATCGTGCGCAGTGAAGGGTTTTCTGCCAAGGCGGCGAAACGTGTCACTAGGTGCTCCCCCAGTGCTACGGCCTCCGTTGTTGAGCATGAGGCATAGCCTAACCCCGCATATTTATCTTTTCTCAATTTGGTCGTAATCGGTGCCTTCCTCCCTTGGGAGTGCTTACCTAATCCCTTTCCCGGTTCCCATCCGAGTCTCAGCATCTGTTGAAGTGCTGGCCCCGCACCGTGGCCGACGCATGCATTTTTATTAGGTACCTTTGGTAGTGGTGGTGAGCTCGCTTCAGTTGCCAGCACGAATCCAATTCCCCTGTTCCCTCGCGGCGTCATTCTCCCACCGATGCCCCGGCGACATCCTCTCACGCCCCGCATGGCTCCGCCCACAACCCCGTTTTTCCTAATTTCTAAACATTTTTTTCTAGAACTAATGCCAGCTGGTGTTGCTATTAGGTCCGGCGCTGGTCTTTTGCCGTTCCTAATTAGTCTTTCCGGGCGCATGACGTGGGTGAACCCCTCTAAATCCTCCGCGGTTGCCTCCAAATTGTTTACGCGGCCCCTTCCCTCTAGGTGCCCCTTATGCTGGCGCTTGCTCGGCGGGTCTCGCTGGTCCCTGGCCGGACGGCCATGGGTTCGTAGTGGCTCTGCCACCGTCCTCCTCCTGTCAGCGTCCCGATGACATACCCGTCGTGGTTCTTCAGGAACACGGCTGCTTTCCCCACAGTTTGATCCTCCATCGCAATCCATTGGGTTTGTACAGCTTCCGGTAGTTGGCGCATGATGATGTTTATTAAGTGCCTCTCGGGTATCGGGTTCGTGAGGCCCCTAGCAAGTTCCAATTTTCGGGAGAAGTACTCCAGCTTTGTCGCTCCTGAACTCTTCTCCCAGAGACCCGCGTTGATCTCCGCCCTTACCTGGTCTTGCTTCACCAGGTTCCAATATATGTCGAGGAATTCCCTCTCGAAATCCTCGATTCCCGCCCACTTGTCTCTAAAGATCTCCATGACGGAGCGCACCGGTGGTGATAGACATTCCATAGCCACTTCCACCTCATCCTCCTGGGTCCTTAGCTTGCGGACATATGCCTTGAGTTGGCGCATGAACTGCACCGGACTCTCCTTGTCCCCCGCCGCGGAATGTTGGTGGCTTGGGCTTATCCAGGTACGTAGTGGTGCCGCCCTGGCTGGCCGACGACCGCCCTGCTGAGTTCTGAGATTCGTCCCGCTTAGTTCCTACTGTCCCGCTGGGCGTGATGCTCCGCGAGTTACTGGTCGAACTCCTGTTATGATCAATTATAGGCACCAATGTCTTCTGTAGCCCGAGGACGATCGCTTTGGATAACGCTTGCGTATCTACATCCGCCCTCTTGTAGTGTCTCCTTTTAGCTGCTTCTCCCTTATTGATGCTGTTCGTCCCGGATGATGACATGGTGTTGCTTGCGTAGCTTCCGTTTCTTTGACGTGCACCTCCCCTGTTGTCTCGTGATGTAGACTGTCCCTTTCTCCTGTGTCACTTTCTAGAACTTTCACACTGCACTGTAGCTTCTTCACTTTCACTTTAATAATCACTATTATTCGACTTAATTTGTTGAAATCACGCGAATTTGTATGTTGTCTTTGTACCTTTGTATATTGTCCTTTTGTATATTACTTTTGTATATTATTTGTATTTTGCTTTGTAAGATTTTGTATTTTTGTTATTTTACAATAGAATTTTCTGTCTATATGGAAACATCGGACTTGTTTGTAATAGGCTTGGGGTCCTCCCCTCGTATTGGTTTAATATTCTTGTCATCGTATGGGTGTATTTTACGTTTGTGCGTGCGTGATAATGATGTGTGGTTAGTAATAATTGATATGGCATATCAATATTTTCGAGTACTACCCCCCTACGAATTACTGCAAGCCTCTACCTCGCACAATTATTTGGGGTTTGACGGAATTTGAAAGCTATTTCAACGTCCTTTTTTCTGATAAGGGCTTTATTAGGGTGTTTGTGTGCGTTCACATGGTTGTTCCCTGTGCTTTGACAAAAAAATTTCGTACTTTGTAATGACGGGTGAGGGCGGGGACGAGGAAAGGCTGGTGTTTCGACACCACAGGAAAACGCTTTGAAAGGGGAGACGTAATAGTAATTATTTGTAATTGTAAATATATATATATTTTTTTTTTTTTAATATATGCAATTTTGGAGAGGAACCTGAATGCATTTTTTTTTCCAACTTGGTTCTGAAGAGGTTATAAACAAGACCTAGTATAATTCCTGGCGACTGGTATGTTGCTAAGTTTTTTCTTTGACAATAATTTCTAAGGAGCCTGAATTCCCCCCTGTGTTAAACCAATATTCAGTTGGCGGTTATTTAAACATCGCAGCGTCATCTCACCTATGGCGTCTTTGTTTGTTAGCGAGCTATAATTAGGTCTCCAGTTCGTTCGTGATGTCGTTATAATGTGCTTGAGCATTAACATTTTACTTATCGTACCCAGAGTTGTATTTCATGCGACGAACTTGTTTATCTCGGCTAGTGTTACGCTCCGGCTCACTGTTGTTTTTCAGTTACGCGGGCGCGTGACAAAAATTATTCGGGGTTTCCCCTTTCAATATCTTTCCTCGTGAGTGCGCGCGCGGCCCAACTCGTCTGGCAGTTGTCAGACGACCAGTCGGCCGGGCGAGCGGCGGCGCAGCAGCTGTACTTCAGACACCTTATCCTTTCGACGGTGGCGAAGGCAGACGTTTCACAATTAATCTCGTCTGCTACGCCACCTTCGGATGGGTGACTGTCAATGTCAACGGATTCTCCGACTGTTACCACCATCGGACTCTTCCTCTTGGAGGCCGCTTGCGGATATAAGGTAGCTCTCTCTTGGCTGCGGCGTACACAACCGGTGGTAATTGATTTCGATTGTGTCGCTCGCGGTCGAGAAGGTGGTTGCCACTACATACGAGTCTTCTTCTTCGGGCGCTGCGTGTGGACCCAAGGCATTATTCCCCTAGTAGCCCTGTACACAATTGCTAGTGTGTTATTGCACTTGTGACAGTCGCTATTATAGGAATGGTCGTCAGGGACTTCGACCACAACCATCGCCGGGTGCCGTCTCGTGATCAAGTCATTTACTACAAAGTGCATGATGTAAGCGTCCATTATTTTGGCTCACATGCGTGCATCCGTATGTTTGAATTTGGTTGTACCTGTGGGGGTCAAGACGGTGGGCGTTGATATTCACTGGTCCTTGTCTACATGAGGCGCGCAAAATCTCAACAATAACTTGTCAAGTTTCACCTATGCAATGGTTCAGCAGCTTTGGTGATATTTAATAGCAAGGTTGCCGGCCCGTTGTATAAGGTGGCTTGGGGCCTGCAGCTGCATCGCCGCTACAGGGTGTGCAGACTTCTCAATAACACTGTACCAAGTCGTATCTACTTGAGATTCATCCAGTCGCTTTGTTGGTATACGATAGTCAAAGCACCTGGTTGACCTCAGAAGATGACTTGCTTGTCGACGAGCACTGATACAGCACTCAGCCGCTTCCCGAGATCATCTATCTTCCCGCCGTGATCTGATATTATAATCCTAATGGTAATTTCATAACTTCATAATTTTCTGCAAGTAGCTAGCCGGTTGCGGATTTTTGGTCTCATAAGATTTATGTGTGAATTATTTTTAATTAATTCCTTCCTTGCACAATTATTCTAATCTTTGTATTGTGTTGTCTTTTGTTGTACCTATTATGGTGATAATATTATGGTATATTTTTGTTTTTGTTGGACCGTGGTCTTAGTTTAAGTCATAGCACTTCCATTGTTTATTTAAACGTAACGGTGGTTAAGCATTAATGTACTGTTGGTATTTGACGGTTATGATTCTATTTTTAGTCTAATGGCGTTCCTGTTTTTTTTTTGTATTAAATTGACGGCGTCTACTAGCTATGATTGAATAAAGTCTTACAGCAATCGAGTGGGTTGGTCAGGCGGGAGGGGTATAAATGTCTATTGTTTAATGTGACCTATAAAATTTGAATGTAGCTAGCGTGGATTAAGTACGAATTGAACCGGTCATAGCAAGATTGGCATGCCTTGGTTATTATTCTGTAGTTATCATTTAAAACGGGAATAATTACTCATACTGTTTAACTTAAATGCATTAACATTATATTAGGATTTCAAGCTATAAGCCGGCAGGTTTTTCTATAATAATGGCTAATGAATTTATTCTATTCAAATCAAAATCTGTCCATTGTTAATTGATCTGACAATGTATGATGTTACGTATATAAACGATTCTTTTCCTTTCTTTAATTTTCTTATGTCTCGTCTGATCCCAGTAGAAATTATATGGGCTAGGGTTTATGGAAATCTAAGATTATATACTTTATAAGGAATGTAGATAGAATGTCAAACCTTTCTATTGTTATAGTTTGACTTGTTTTTGGCCAGTTTTTTGTAGCTCACTAATTCTTTTATTTAGCGTCTTTTATGCAGAGGACTTTCTTTACTTTAAGTGGCGTGATCTCATGATATAAATCACCTTTACCTGCAATAGGTTTATCTTAGTGAATAAATGTTATAATTTAGGTGGTGCAATGCCTAAGCCATTTGCATAGTTACAAATGTTAGGTTGGTTATAAGATATAGGTTCCCTTGTTCATAGACAATCGTTAATGGAGGATTCTTTCCGTGCTACCTCTCCGTTATATATTCCATGACCGAGTCACATTTTAGGGATAGCTTCTCCAATTTTGTTCGCTGGCCATAATACCTCTAACTGCTCACAGAGTGTATATGATTGACAAGATTGGGTTTAAAGCCAGGTCGGTCGTGTTGATGCGACCCAATTAAGTATCGAAAGATACCAGATTGGTGGCATTCACAACCGTGGACAACCTAAGGACGACGAGTTTAGTTCAGTTTGGTACGCACGTTCACGCATGGTAATCATCAAGCGGAGAGGTAACCTTACGCGATTAGGAAAATTCAAAATTAGCTTTTCTTCCAATCTTGAAAAATCCAAGGAGATATTCTTTATTCAAAAGCTTCAATGTACGTGAAACAATTGTCTACTTCCCTCAGGTCCCATTGTTGACGCTAGAAGTTGGGTTGATTTGCGATCACAATATTGACATCCTAAAGCACCTTTAAAATTTGGTTGAGTTCTATAGTGGGTGGGTTTTCAAAATATAAAAATGGACTCGAAGAGCTACTTTCCTTGGCAAATTGGAGGATATACGAGGGTGATATTTTAGAAAAGGTATGATAAAGTGCTCTAATGGGATGTTTGTATAGGTTTTGCCAACCGATATACAAAACATGCACAAAACCAAGCGCACACAGAATATAATTAAAACTGCAATCAGACGAAGACTATAAAATAAAGCTACAAACGCTATAATTAGAGACATCCACAGGACATTCCCATCCCGACCCTCAGGATACACCTACTAATTATTGGTATTTATATGATTTTAATTTAACCAATTATGACTCCTAATTGTCTTCCCTTAATTATAAACTTTTAAAATGGTCTAATTTTGAACCCTTACTTTCACCTTCAACCCTTAACATGATAGGGTTATGTTGTTTAATTACTTAATTTTGGGTGCCCAGGTGTTGACATTTGTCAATTCCTGGGTTAAATCGGTAAAAATACTCGCCCCTCCCTCCGGATAGGTTTGATACAACCCGTTTAAGAATTACCATAAAGGTTTCCGAATTTTTCCCCATTTATTTTCTGTAAAATTTCGTTTGTAAATGTAACTAGAATTTTTCTACTACCAATATTTCCTAATATGCGTAGCTCCCCTTTTTTCCTTTCTATAAGCTGAATGAGTGCAATTTCGCTTTAATTCAATACCTACTCGGTACTAAGCGAGATATAATATAATTTTATGCCAGCGATATAATCCATTTTCGCCCATTGACCATAATCTCTGTGGCCTGAGTGCGGCCCTGTCTTTCACTCAGCCTGCGCCTAGATTTTCCCTGACGTCGTATAATGGCAATATACTTATTCTGACGCCCTATATCGTGAGGCTTATTACGCGCATGCTATGGTCAAATGATTATATCGGCTTCATATATCAACAGTCGAGTAAGTCGCTTATATTATCGTGGTGTTGTTTATCCAATACAACATCCTCCAGGTGCTCACTACTCCAATTACACCGGCTCAACCGCAGTGTTATTACGGAGCACCTTTTTCGCACATTGACTCGCCGAATATCGACAGTGATTAATCAGAGTGATAGTGCCTCGGGCGCCCACTCGTGCGGCTGAATTCTAGGATGTCCTTCTTGTTTCGGTCGTTTAACGTGTGGTCCTCAATACTTGGGCGGATATCACGTTTCCCGCCCGAAGCAAGCGGTACACGACATCATCAGCATCTCCTTCGCTCACGACGTAAAACTTCACCTTACAGTGACCGGTTAATCATCTAGGGTCAGTCGGCGATTTGGCCAATAATTTTTTTCATTTGGCAAGTCATCGATTACTCTTTATGACTGATCTGCACCCCTCCGAGTGATCAACGTGTCATCCTCCGTTGGGAAGACCAGGTCATCTGCTTATAAGGTTAGTTAAATGATATACTCTTTCATATCTCATAACAACAACCACCTATTTGATGGTTTTCTATTTTTTTTTTTTTATTGTTATAATTAGGGTGATATGCTTTCGACCCCTAAATTTCATTGTTGTGTGACATACTAACACCCACCCCTCGCCTTGTTTGTGAATTAGATATTTTAAATGAAATATGTCCCTAGCTACTTGCCGGGGGACCTCGTAGTGTCATGACTGGTGACCTTGGATTTTTTTCCTAAAGGTTTTATTATTTTTTTGTAAGTTTAATTTTTCCTTTCACCGGGTTAATTCCCTATCTATAGGAAGGCTCGATAAATACTTATCATGTTCTGAGCTGAATGCATATACATGTGAAGGAGCCGTATTGTTATTTTTCTTTGTTAAGTAGTGCGCGGTTGATTGCGCGAAATCGCGACGCGGTAATTCTGCCGCTTGTATTGAGCTAAGACAGAATCTACGTTCCCATCATCAATGTAATTACGCGGTATTAATACAACAAAGGGATATTTCCCTTCATTACAGCCGACCATGGGTGAACGGCCGGGCGAAGGGTGCCGTGGTCCGCGATGGATTCGGTAAGCACCGTTTTATCGCTTCGTAAAGAGCTATGTAAGTGACATCGAGTTCCTAACCGATCAAGAGACCGGAGCAATACGGTCACGTCTGGAAGTAAGGGAGCGAGTGTGGGCTCGCTGGGTAATACTCCTGGTTATCCGCGGTTGGGCGTTGGTCCCTTACGGATGTGACGTAACTAGATGGTGGGCTGTTTAGCCTCAAGTCTGCCACGCTCACCCCAGGGAATAAAATGACTAACCGTCAAAACTTCCTGTGGTGGCGGGTTCGCTCATAGTAATCGACAATACAGTATGACATTACTTTATTCGTCTTTGGTTGTTTGGTCGTACTTACTAATATAACTACCGACTACTCAGCCCATTTTGAGATCGGCAAAGGTTGCCATGGTCCGCAGTGAACTCGGTGTGCATCGTTGCTTCCTTTATGTGAGGTGGGGTTACGCAAGGGACCTCGAACCCGCAACCAACCCGGGGCGGAGCGATATGGCCACTACGGGAAGTGGAGGCGCGAGTGTCGGTTCGCTAAGTATTTTATACCTAATTATCTCGTGGATAATGCTAGCCCCCGCGCGCTTATGGCGTCACTTGGCGGGGTACTTCCCTTAACCAAGATTCCATGTTTGCTCCTCACGGAAGATGGAATGTTTGCATTTTCGTTAAAAATCCCGGGGGTGAAAGGTCCCCTCTTTTAATTTTGGCAGTTATAATCTCCTAGTGGGCCCAAGTTCCCCAAGGTTCTATCATATCATAATTTTATTTGTTTATAATTATATTTTATTCAGTTTTAAAGTAATAATAATAATATTACACTAACTCAGTACATTTCTCTATTATAAAATAAAAGTTTCCTTTTTCTTCAAGTTAATCAGGCCAATTGTTACATAAGTTGTATTACTTATTTTAATTACTCTGACTTGCCTAGGTACGGAACCGTTTTAGTCCTAATTAGTTGGGCAATGAACGCCAGTTACTTCCCGGTGTTCACCTTTCTGAGTTACTTATAACATTGATAACAATGGGCTAAATGTACAAAAAATGGAATGAATAACGTATTAAGCCATAAATCCTTTAACACAATTCCAAGTTTCCTAAGTTTCCAAAGTTCCTAAAGTTTCTAAATCTTATTAATTCCCTCAAAGTGTTTATTATTTAATTGTAATACTGGTTTTAATTGTTCACATCGACCCACAGGAGCGCACTATCAGTGCACACGCGGTAATCGAGGCGATCTCCGCAAAATTAAAACTCTCTGGGATGCCGGGCATGTTCTTCATATACTCATTATTCGTCCGACATGTCCTTGAAATCCTACCGGCACGCTGATTTCATTTAGCCTGTCATATATCGACTTTACTTTCGTGTTCGATGTTTCTTAGTAACTCTATTTTTTTCGGACCTTTGTATTGATATAATTTTGGCGGGCTGAGCTACGTCGTTGTACGCCATCCCGACGTAATTTATTGCCTACATGCCGGGTCGGCCGTTCGACCGCTGACCCAACCTTTTTTCCGAGTCGTCGGTCAGTCTGAAGGCCCCCTTTTTTTTTCTGCACCCCGGCTTCCTGCATAGTCCACTGCTGGGACATACGGCGACCACATGTCATGATGATTTTCTCAGAAATGCATATTCGCCGCCCGCGCGTCCGCTTCAAAGCAACGGTCAGTCAGTTGCTCTCCAGCAACGCGTCGCTTTGGCCCTTGCCTAAGCAGATGCGTCGTCCCCTCCCCGCCTTAATATCTAGTCTAATTCATGAGTGATGTTCTTAATTGTTGTTTAAATGTGTATTTAATGGTTCAGCCACGGAGCTCCCAAGCGGTGATAATCAAATTATCATTTTGATACTATTTCGTCTCACCATACTAATCCTTGTCGCGTCGCGGGTTTTGGCGGGGTTTTTTTTTTTCTCTAGTGATTTGTGATCGTGATGTGGTTTGTGATTTTCTAGTGATTGTTGTTTCAGAGTTTAAGTGGAAGTGATTGATAGTGTTTAGCTCTCATGATCGGCGTGCTTATTGCAAAAAAGGCCCTAGAATTCTTTACCTCACCAGTCGGTGAGTGTTTTTTTTTCAATTTGCTTTTGTTTGACTTTTTATATCTAACCGAGAATTTTCAGCAGCTTTAAATTATTTATGGAATTTACATACTATATCTATATATGTTTTCTTCAAGCTTCAATGTGTTTGCGCGCCACCGGCCTCTGACGGTGGTGTCGCGAAGCTCCTCGCTACCGTTTTAACGCTAGCGGTTCGATTTTCTGCTAAGGTCTCGGCCGAGTTTGTTCAGTGCCGCTGGGGGGGCGCTGAAGTCGATTTATTCGTGTACCAACGTCCTCTAGTGGCGATGCCGCGCGGTTTCTCGTTTTCTCTCTAACGCAAGCGGTTCGGTTCTTCGCTAAGGTACTGCCCAAGTTTGCTGCAGTGCCGCTAGAGTGCGCTAGAGTCGTTTTGTTTATTATTTTTTCTACTGTACTCTAGATTCCTGTTATGAGTATATCTCTATAATATACTATCTTTCCTGTTATACTGTCACCCTTTACTAATACTATTATCACTATATATATATTTTTATTTTTGAATACCTAATGTATGCTCTTAGGGTTTTTGTGTTTCTCCTTTTTTTTGTAGTAGTATATTTTAATATACTATGATGCTATACATCGTGTTTTTCTAAATATACTTAATATACTATATTACTATACAATTTTGTAAGCGCTGTTAATATACTATAATACTATATCTCCCCTTTTTGTAGCCGTAAGATTTTTTTCTTTTTAGGTACAACATTTTTTTTGTACCAATTATTTTTTTGTAAGGTTTATTTTTCTAAAAGTTTTGATTTAGACGTGAACTGAGTGGCTAGGACCTTACTATATCAGTCGTAATGACATTCGAGTCTAAACTTTGCTTATTTTAGGAGAGTCTTTATCTATTTTTGTTATGGTTTGGTTTTGGCCTTACTTGTTTACTTATTGGTTAGAATCGTTATGTCATTCATATGTTTGGTTCAATTCCGGTCGGCGGCCCTCGCGACCAGAACAATTGTCCTTGTCGTTCTAATTGACTCCTTTTTTTTTCAGGTAACAAAATTGTACCAAAATTTTCAAAAATTCAAAAAATTCAAAATTTTTATAAAAAAATTTTCTCTTTATTTTTATTTTTATGTTCGGCTTGAGATCTGTCTAGTGGTTTTAGGACTCTACTACGTTGTGTCGTTTTTTTATTTATTTAAGTAACAGATATTTTTTTTGTATAAAATTTTTCTAAAATTTTTTTTTTTTTTTATTTTTTTATTTTCTTTTTTTTTTTTATAAACCGTAGTAACCACAGGTTCAAAATCCTGGTCACGGGCATCATTTGAGATGTATAAGGACGTAGGAGAGAGTTTTCACCCCCTTCTTCGTAGCTCAGACACCCGCTGATAGTTACATACATAAATATATAGATTACGGAAAATATATATGCCTAAAACTGACTGTCCTACGGAATGTAGGTATAAGTTACTCTTCCCTCCTACTCTACTGAGGGATGCTAAGGCTGTGTTCGTTTTTGATACAAGTAAATAATACATAGATAGATATATACATATATATATATATATATAGGTAATACTAGGTAATTGAGTGATGTGACGGATTAAAGGCTATGAAAAATGGGGATACTGATAGTCATCCTTGTTAGTTACGAGATGATTAAGGGAAGATATTCCGCTCTGAAAAAGAAAGATAGTTGCACCCTATCGAGATTGGCAGTGTGACTTATTACCCCTACCGACATACTTATTAGCCAAGGATTATTACCCTAAAATGGAGATCCTGAAACACAATTAAATAAAATTACCTGGGCCGGTGATTTGTAGCCGCTGCCTCTTGAGTCAGTACCTGTAATTTACATGTGCATGGGTGTCACCAGAGTCGGTCGCGGGCAGAAATGGCCGCGCGGCGTCGTGAATCTCCTCGCCGGGGTCGAGTCGGGTCAGCTGTTCGGGCATTGCGGGGCGCGGAGTGCGCGGGAAGCTCTTGGATGGGAGCGCCCCCTCCCCCCCCCCCCCGGATTGTAAATTAGTCATGTGACGTGTCTTTAGTATCGTAATTTAACGGGGAATTGAGTGGTGGGGATTATGATTCTTGGATTTGGATTTAAGAGGGGTTAAGTGCGTCCTCCAACCATCCCCTGTAGACGCCCATCGCCAACACTAATGCCGGAACTTGTGTTGTGCATTTTGCACAATGATGATACTGGAATCGATGACTCGTTCCGAAGTGTAATATGGATGTGATTAAGCGACACGATCCGAAACATACCGCTTGGGTGATGTATGGATATCTTGGTCGACTAACCCTGCTGCGTGTGATGAGGAGAAAAACTTGGTGCCAACCATCTCGACCCGACAGGGTGCGATCTGGGTTTAGAGCTTGCAAGTACCTTCGGTGATGAATCTGCTGCTGGAGGGGTCAAATCGGTCGATTCGTCCCAAGACCTTACTCGATGTTAGGAAATAAAGGATAGTCGCTATTCACCATAGAATGCCTGCCTGCTTTGAGGTCGAGGTACAGTGAGAGCTTCTAGGGCTTCGGGCTCATACACCGACCTGTTCACGCCTGTTTGGCGATAGTCGAGGGTGCACTCGGCCGAAGGGACACTGGGCGTAGAATTTGAGTTCGTTTGTGTTGTAACATTGGGTAAGTCCTTAGTTCGACTCGTCGCGACGCTCGTCAGTTGATAAGCGTGAGAGTTTACTTGCAGTATAAACACCTTGGGTATACTATGTTGACATACCTTAGCAAATTTCAGTTCGACTGGATCAGTTATCGATTACCGATAAAATTCTAGATTGCACCTTTGGAATTATATTTGATGTTATTGGACTGTGGATCGATGAGGTAGGAATTGATTTTACGTTAATAAGTTCCGTTTATGGCATATTCTAAAGGGATTAGGAGGAGTTTCTTTGGGAGGAGTTTATAGGATTATTCCCTATGATTATGTCTGTGGAAATTGTCACGGTCCCTGTCAGAATATTGGTACATGTAAAATGAATCACGTAGAGTATTGTGGCCGCGCGCGCAGTCTATATCAGTGAAGGGTCAATATTTTATTAGACTCGTGGCGTCAGGTCCGCATTCTGGTCCGTTCGTAATTCGTCACATAAATACGTAATTGTAGTTTGGTATGAATGTTCTGAAATGTATCGTTCGTCGTAATGTTCATGTCCACTTACCCCTTCCTCAAGATTGTACCTCCTGTATAACGGTGTGTAGCTGCCATCCCCGTCTTGTAGCCAGCCGTTGTCTCTCCAGGATATGTGCTGCGCAGGTGCTGTGTGGTCTCGTTCGAATTGTCGTATATCGCCCCCCCATGCGGTAACAACCCTTGGCCAATATCTACTCCCCGCCCGTTGATCTAAGCATCTATATCATTTTATTAAGCTATATTTACATGAATATTATCCCCTTAATTTCCCTTATTTCAATTCGAGGAATCCGTATAGATGTTTATTTTAATTTTTCGAATTATTTGGGACCTCGTTTAATTGTTTCGTATTACGTATGCTACACTGCAATTATTTATTCCCCTTGGATTTATCTACATAGACTGTTTAATTATTTGATAATAATATGCTACACGGTAAATATTTATCTTAGGGTCTTATTTGAATATACTATTTAATTATTTTGCACTACAAGAAGGTTATCCTGTAAGTATTTATTTTTGGATTTATTTGAATAGACTCGTTTGATAAGTTGGTTCGATCACGTCACTTTGTTAATTTTCTCCTTATTGATTTATTCCCGCTGTCAAGAGATAAATTTTAATATACTGCCCGAGAGGAGAGGACCCCCCCTTTTCAGTCGTTTCCGATATTTAAATCCTTTATTTTATAGACAAGAAGATTTTACTATTTAATTTATTTTTCGAATTTATTCTGAGTAAGTTGTCTTAAATGATTTACTTTGTATTTTTGTCCACTGAATAATTCCCACACTGAGTTTATTTTCAAGTATACTGTCTTGAGCAGAGCAAGTTCCGCTCGAAGCTGAGTCTAATTTTGAAGTCCTCTTCAGGCCGAGTCCCAGATTGTAATCCCCTTCACTCCCGTCGTCATCCCTCAGGAAACCTCCCCAGGAGTACCCCCACCAATGTCTCCGCCCCAGCGGCGAGCACACACCCCCCGACGTTTGCTGCATTTTCGTCTTTCGGTCCCCTAGCCATTTCTTAAAGTCGTTAGTTTTAATGGTTTCGTAGCCAATTTGGAACTTTTAATATTAATTGCCGTTGTTTGGTATCAATCAGAGCCTCTCAACCTATGGTATTTTAATCTTAGTTATCTATTTGTATTCCTAGATTGAGTGAATTTTTTGGTTTTTCTATCTATCCCCGAGCTCAATTACCGTATATAATACCCTGCTTGCCGGGCCTGTTTTAGGGTATTCCGTTATGGCATGGTTATGACTCATATTTTTAGACATTTTGATAATTTCGTAGGTGTTTGGCCACTTCGTGGTTCATATTATTGTTTTTATGTTGTTTTCGCTCTTATAACTTAACTACCAGCGATCGAATTGGGTATGGTAGGTTTCGTGTGTGTTCGCGGATCCGATAATATAGTTAATTTAGTTCCGGCGTCCTCTGACGTAGATTACTGTCGTCCGGGATTTAGTCTATTTTTAGATACTTGTCATCCCTCCAGTGCTCGCTAACGCCAAAATTCCCCAAATAAGTATACTTTCTTTGTTCAGCTATATTAAACCGTCTATAACTTTATTAATAGCCGCATTCTTCAAATGAATCAACATGTAGTACGTTGCCCTCAACGCGGTACGTCTGTTTTGTTAAATCAATCTCACATGGGTTTTACTTAAGTATGGTCCATGCGTGTGATCGTAATAATTTTACAATTTATATTAAATAGGATTTTAGTGGGCCCCAGTCCGCGCCTTGTGTTGATAATGCTAACTCTCAAAGTCCGTCCCTGTCGGATTCCCTAGTCGCGCCCTTCCCGTTTCCATCTATCCGACTTGCTGCCAATGTGATTCTTACTCGGCGTCGATAGGTCTGCCGGTTGCAGGTATCGATCGCTTATTGGCTAAATCCCCTAGGCCCGCCCCGCGTTTTTCAATATGAACCTGCATGAAACGGTATTGCCAAATGTTCCCGGCCGATGTCGATTTTCATCCCTCATTTTTCCCTTGTATTTTATGCAATTTCGCAAGTTTCCGAGCCCATACCCCTTAGATTCGTGTCTCTCAAGCACGCCCTGGTTTCTGCATACGCATCCTTACACTATACGCACCGTGATTACTGTAATTAACACGTTCAAAGTGCCCATTCAGCCCCCCAATTTATATACGCGCAGCGGCCAAGTTATTTCACACGTGCCGTACTTTCTCGTCACTTTCTTAGGATTATTCGTGGCTAATCTGGGCCACTTCCCGGTTGAGGTTTAATGGAGCATATCTTTGGCTCTGATGCATAACTTTTGCACTTAAATTCGCCGCGCTTGATAATAATTTGCCATCGGAATATTATTTTCCCGGTATTGGCCAAAATTTCATTTCCTCCGATTGGTCTCACCTAAATTAATGGTCTTTCTGAGTGTTCCATTTCTCAGTAGTGATAGATTCCAGTTTTCTCAAACTTCGCATAATTTTCAACCCCTAGTTGCAAGGTTGCTAGTTCACTAAGGCTTTTGAGTATAACGATTCACCCCGCCTTATAGCTATCCTTATAGGTGGACGCTCCAGTACATATCTTCCCCTTCCTTCAGGTTGATTCCACCCCGCTCCCTTCTGTCGCTTCGTTAGCCCCCAAGGTAGTGATTTTCCTCACATGTTCCGTAGTCAGTTGGTTATATTTCCTTGCAGTGGGTCAGGGTCATCACATTACGCAGCGTACAATGAGAAAAATATAACGAAGTAATTACACTGAAATATGCAAGTTTCAACGAGGATTACGAATATAACTCGCACTTTGGTCGATACATAATTTGGAGTTACAGTGTCGTAATGTTAAAACATAATGTTATTTCATTACGTCGCGACCTTGGAATCTCGCTTTTAACGTGACAGCATGTAGTAGTATACGTACGGTTATAGTCTGATACATGAATCACGTCGTTATTTCCGTACTAACCGTAAGGAAAACGTTGATATATATAATCGAGTAGAGGAGTTTCAACAAAATTCCTTGTAATTCAACAAAATTACGATTGAAACATCATTATTCTGTATAAAACCGTAAAAATAAAATGTAATAATAATAAATAATAATAATAATAATAATAAAGCTCTTTATCCTTAAGAAAAGGCGAGCTTATTGCCTGCAGGCAATATTTTAGAGCTAACCTATACCATTGTATGAACATTATTTGCTAGTAGACTACATAACTTAATCTATATAAAGAGTATGACAAATAACATAAAAGAGGATAGAAAGAAATATATACTTAACTCTTTATGGGCACAGGATTTGCCACACCAAAATAATCTAACGCCTATAAAGACGCTAATGTTTAAAAAGGAGGGGAATGGGAAGGGAAAGGGAATTTATCTGGAAGATTTCAAATGCTCTCTGAGTCTGTTTTTAAAAGTTGTTATGCTTGGAGCGGTTCTCATATTTTTCGGAAAAGCATTCCAAAGATGGGTTCCATGCACGGTGAAAGAGAATGAGAAGAAGTCACTGCTGTGACTAGGGATAGAGAGTAGCAGGTTGTCGTTTGATGTCAGAGGGCGCCCATGAGCTGATAGAACAGTAAATCTGCCGGTAACATAATTGGGAGCGTCGCCATCCAAGATCTTAAAAAGCATATAGAAAACTCGGATGTCTCTTTTCTCCCGGGTCGAGAGCCAGTGAAGCTTCTCTCTGTACTCCGTGATGTGGTCAAATTTTTTGAGGCCATGGATATGCCGAATGCAAACATTTTGGAGACTCTCAACTTTGATAAGACAATAAGAATAATATTAAAATAAACTCTTTATTTGCACTAAAAAAATAAAACACAAAAACTCGAAATTATTGCCACAAGATAATATCTTTCAAATAACCTATTGAAAGTGCATACACGCGTTGTAAAAATAAACATAACTAAAATAATGAATTTGACTGCATAAAGTATCCATAAATACAAAGTATCAATGAATGAGGAGTTGAAATTGGTAGGGGAAGAAGAGAAAAAGAAAAGAACTGGATACTTCTTAGACAAGTAAATACACGTATATTAAAAGGAATTGCAATTACAAAAAGTGAAGTAATGTATTTAAAATTATTTTTATTACTGATTTTTATAAAACATTTGTAGTTTATGCAATAATCCATATAGATACATATATTTTTTCTGAATGTATTTAATCAGACCCTTTCATTTGACACTAAACACGATATATTTTTATTCATTTATTGACATTTGGAGATTTTGACATTTAGACAACTATTTAATTGGTATGACATAACGACTGTAACAATACCGCATACTTTAAATCGGTTTGAGCATTTAGAAGCTATGGCGGAGTAAATAACGAAAAACATACATAGATGAACCCTGAATAAACTAAACGCCTTTTTTGTTGGACAGTCGTGTAAGAAGTAGTGCTTTTACAGATGAGTTTTGAATGACATTAAAGAAAGCGACTTTCGCATATTTTTGATTTTAGAGACGATGCTAGTAAACGCACGAGAGACGCACAGGATGAACTTGCCCACTTTACATGCACTTCGTAAAAGCCAAGCGATCCGCGCTTTTATTTCATTGCGAGTTTAATAGTTATTTATTTATATTAAGAAGAAACATACTGAGCTACAAAAATTAATGCAGTTACATTTAGAATATAGTATTTCCGGATGACTACACGTCTTTAGATATCATTTCTTTGAATTACGATAAACATTGTGGTTAATTCATTAGTTCACCAACAAGCGCAATGCCCACAGAAACGGTTGATAAAAGGGGAAAATATTAAAGTAACAAAAATTGTTACAAACAAGTTTTACATTCCATCAGAGAGTTCTATTGGAAATCTCCCTGCTCCATATTAACCCTTCCTATTTGAGTTAACCATTTTTGGT
The DNA here is from genome assembly GCA_944548615.1 of Micropterix aruncella. NCBI lineage: Eukaryota > Metazoa > Arthropoda > Insecta > Lepidoptera > Micropterigidae > Micropterix > Micropterix aruncella. Next base: position 28,869,860 of record OX155964.1, on the reverse strand, counting down.
TAGACGCTTACAAATGCTAAAATTGTATCTAACCAATATTGGTTAGGGCGCTCCGCGCTGCGTAAAATGCCAACTTTTTAAATATTTATTCATTATTATCTTAATTGTTTGACGAGATAAGGTTATAATATTATAAATTTAAAATTTCAATGCGATCATTTTACAGTTATTCTTTTTACGGTCCGTATAGTAGTTTAAAAGTTATGGTCGTTTTTCTCAAGGCCATCGACTTCACGCGCAAAACTGTCCCGGGCAGAAGTGACGACTAAATTTTTACCCCGCGATAGGAGGGGTTAAGACCCTCGGCATAATATGTAATGGAAATTTCTCAAGACAACAATACAAACGAGCCCTAACTCGACTATCCTAGCACTTTCCATCAGGGAGTTCCATTCATAATCCTCAGGCTCCATCTTCAGACCCTCATAATCACGTGTAATCAAAAATATTCAAGACGACAAAGCAAACGGCTCCATATTCAGACCCTCGTCATCATGTTTAATGGAAAGTACTCAAGACAACAAACAAACGAGCCCAAACTTGACTATCATAGTACTTTTTTTCGTCGGGGACGTCCAATGGAAATCTTCCGGATATATCATCAAATCACATCGATCATAATATTGTCTTGTCACCGAGCTTACATAAGTATGCAAAAATTTCAGCTAAATTGGATAGTTATAAATAGTTTTGCGAAAATTGCAAGTTAATAAATAGTTTGCACAAAGGACAGGTTTCTGAATAGTTTAGATATTTTACATTAATGATAAACATAGATATATTACAAATTATACATTATAAATAGTTGTTAACCAACTTGTTCCGGAAGCATTTTTCCCTTATTGATTTGATTTTTACAAATGCTGCTAATTTTCCATTATTTTTGGCTGAAAAATAATTAATAACAATCCTGTTCAGCTGGCAAAGCGGAAAAATTACCGACATTTTAAAGAAACAATAGTAACATATATTATTATCGCCAAACTAAATGAATTGAATAATTAGATGACCTAGGCCAGTGTTTCTCAACTTTTTTTGAACGCTTCCCCCTTTATGTAAAAAAAAAACAAGTCTTTCGCGACCCCCCCCCCCCCCCCCTTCCCCAACCCCGTCCTTGGACTGTTTTCCACAGCTGTAACTAAAATCATTTAAGAAATAAAGTGTTAGTAAAAATAATGGCAACACAAAAACACTTTAATATCAACTGATTTTCAATTTCGAAGCTGTACCTAACTGTTTCAATGTAAGAACAACATACAGTTAAGTCAACATAACATAGAACACATAATATATAGATTTTGTAATATTTCCATTTTTATTTCTAGCACACGATCCCCCGGGGGCCTCTTTCCGACCCTTCCAGGGGATAGCGATCAACTAGTTGAAAATCAATGACCTAATATATCGTTTTGATCGAAATTTTCTGAATGAAAAAAAATAGAAAAGAAAACTGTCACTTTTGGTTTAGCTTTATGTACAGAATCACGCATTGAAAAAATCCAGGACACACTGTTATATAGCAAGCCTAAAATCGAAGGTGTATCCCATATTATAATTCTACGAAGAGCGTATAATATGCGCAAGTTTAACCCGCGGGTCTGGCATGCCCGTTGTATAGCTATTATATGTTATTGCAATTACTCGTTAAAACGTATTCATACATCTGCCCCAATTTGCGTTAATTAATTTGCATTACTTAATTAGGCCTTTCAATAATGGATATTGTAGTAGCTTTAATCGACCTTAAAGCGAAAACCGCGCCGTTATATGACCATTTCGCTCTGTATATAAAAATCGCAACGTGTACCTTTAGTTTTGGTACGAAAACAAAATAAAAATATTAGAGCTCCAGATGATGTTTTATTGAAGAATATGTTTTATTATAATTAAAATATTACCTATAAATACGGTAAATACATATCGAAACGCTGTGTATTCATCATGGCAATGCAAAAAATACTTATCGACATATTTTTTGATCCCGCTCTAAACTCTATTCAGATCTTATAAATAGGATATAAACGGATTTACCGCGTGAAATTTGTAGCACCCGACGTTTCGGTGACGTTGCAGCCGCCGTTGTCCAGGGTAGACTGGAAGAGCTGTCAATCCGTTGTTTTGCGGGTAGGCCGCCGCCACTTCGTAGGTTATAACGGGGGTGGGGGGCCGGGCTCGGAGAGCGCGAATTTCGAAAATCCGTCTTGCACACAACACTTACTATATCCTGTCTTACGTCCTTGCATTCGGCGATCGGCGGCGGGAACATTTTCAGAAGAGGATTCCACGTAGAAGAGAGTTTGTAACCGTCGTCTGTATTGAAGTTCGGGGTTCTTCTTATTTCAATGGCTTCCCGGATCATGCGAGGAAAGTAGAATTGTTCCTTGGATAGCACAATGTGATTTTGAAACTGCATCCAGTGGTTACTTCCGGTATCCAATATATGTTTGCAGATCGCCATTTTTCTCGATAAACGTTTTTAACACCTTTGATGTGTTCTGTCAGTCGCGTGGCTATGGGCCGTTTCGTTTGTCCAACGTAGGCTAAAACGCAACTGCATTCGACTTTATACACACCCGGGGTTTGCAGTGGTACTACATCCTTTACAGGTCTCAAAAATCGAGCTATATTTTGGGTCGGCTTGAAGATCGTTTTTATATCTGTTTAGCATCTTAGTCGTCGGGTGATACAAATTTCACGCGGTAAATTCGTTTATATCCTATTTATAATGTCAAACAACCGCGATAGTCTTCGATTTCTATTCAGATCAATGTCTAGCGATAGAAATAAATGAGAGGTTTGGTTTTTTTTGTTTTTAAAATACAAGTTTTGAGTTAAAACCAGCTAAGTCTATTGGAGATTCGAGGCTTGGCTATCGGAGATTACGACATTTGACTCCTATTATATACCTAATAGCTGTTCCCCGCAGTTTCGCTTCACGTAAATTTTTTAATCGATTTGAAAAGTAAAATGGCTTTTATTTGCCTTTCTAGACGCTACCTTTAGATATATAGTGCAAGACGTCCCCCTCAGATGCATGCTACCTCTCTCGTAGACGTACGAGTCTTGTTCCTCCTCCACCCACGCCGCCTTCCACTGTACGCTGACCTAAGTATTTCGAGGTGCTTGCACGCGTAAGTAATTTTATGTTATCACTATGACTATACCCCCCAAAAATTTACGGTAAATGGCTCATTTTATCTCTATTTAACACCCGTGACAATGGAATAATTTATTTTGATAAGGATCCTTATTTTATTGCTAATATCTTCAACTAACACTGCCTAATTACTTTTATTATTTTTTTGAGACATAAAAGCAGTTATTGTAGCTTAAATTTAAATGTTAGATATATACCGTCAACCACTTCTTTATAAGATCTTTTTGAGGCACAGATATCGTGATTTCGTATTGAAAACCAACATTTATCGTAATAAAATATAGCCCATAGCATCTCATTTCCATTAGCGAAAGAATTTTTGAATTCGGATCAGCAGTTTCGGAGATTACCTCTACATATTAACTTACTGTTACAAACATTACTTCTTTATAATATTAGTATAGATTAACTGTAAATGCGTTGATTCAAACTAGTCGGTACAGAAAGTAACCCTCTTGATAACGTTTACGAAAAAAGACGTACCTAATGCTGACATAGTATGTACATATATGTATGTATGCACTTATTTGTAACTTTGATTTCACTTTTACTTATTTTAAAGCCAATTTTACTTACTTTTTTTATTTTATTATTTTTCATGCTTAGAAGAGTCTGATTGAATAAGCGATGGATTAGTCACTTCAATCTTGTGTTTCTATGAAAATGGGAAAATGAGAGAAGGAGAGTTCATTGTGTACCTGACTAGTATATGTTTATGTTATTTTGCCTAAAAGTTTCAACTTTTTTCTTACTATGTTTTGGATTTATTGAGGTTAATATTATAATCATAAATAACAAAGACTTAGGATGAGAAAATATAAATGTAAATTTCGCTTTGTTTGACAGCGCCATCAGAAGACGATTATTCCAATAATATCAAAAATAGAATGGTGAAACTTACATCATATTTTATCGCTCAATATGTTTCCTTTTCATTGTTTGCTATTATGTAAAAAAAACACTCACCTACCTGCAACAAAAGAAACATTGACATTAGATCAATGAAAATTTCATATTCAATTTATTCATTTTCAATTTATATTTTTTACAATTTTTATTAGTTCATACTTAACTATGCAGCCGCCTGTTCTAAGGTAGACAATTTATATTCATCGTTATTATTTTAGAATTTCTTTTAACATCATTGTACTTAATAAAATTAACCTAATAGCTTACATAAAATTCGAAACAAAATTACATAAAAAAATATAAACTATCAATAATAAGTGAATAATTTAACCCTTCAAATGAAATGCGTCCTTTTGGGGATGCAAGTTTTAATACACTGAAATGAGAGGCGTCCACTTGGTCCAGTGATGACGACACGATGGGGCCGTTTGCGTTTTGTAATTTGTCGCCATTATTATCTTAATTGATTTACGAGATAAGGTTATAATATTTTATATGTCAAATTTCAATGCGATCATTTTACAGTCCTTCTTTTTCACTGCAATCCGTGCAGTGGTTTACAAGTTATGGTCGTTTTTATCACGGTCGTCGATTTTGCGCGCGAAAAGGTCGCGCGCGAATGGGACGGCTGAATTTTTACTCCGCGAGGAGAGGGGTTAATATGTATTTAAAAAGCATTTAAAATAGTAAAAATATCCGTACAAATGTAAAATAATATTTAATGACTTGTCCAAGAAAATTTCATAGTTAATCAAGGTAATAAATGGCTATAATATAATAAACCTGAGGATAATGATAGGAAAAAAAGTAATAATAATAATAATAATATAATAATACACAGGGATAATAATATTATAGTAACTACATTATTCTCTCACAAAAAAATATATCTATTTCTATTTATACCTACTTATACCAATGTTTTCATTTTAGTATTTTATTATCTATTCATTTAATTATATATTCAATATCTGCAGTGGCACAATTTTGAAGATATTCAGTCAGTCTCTTTTTAAATATATGTGAAATTTTGATTTCTTTAACCCTTCAAGCCCCGCGACTTCGATATCGAAGTCAACTTAACGCGTCCAGGAAAAGTGATTTGATTGGGTTTTTCGTGTCATTCCGTATGCAGTTGTATTTTATTTAAATGCACGATGATACAAATATCATCGTGCATTTAAATAAAATACAACTGAATACGGAATGACACGAAAAACCCAATCAAATCACTTTTCCTGGACGCGTTCAGTTGACTTCGATATAGAAGTCGCGGGGCTTGAAGGGTTAATATCCAGTGATAGGGTGTCATATAATTTAAGAGCAAGATACGGATAGCTGGATTGGCCAAAAGCGGATCTCCTGAGAGGAATTTCACAGTTAGTTCCGTTCGATCTTTTTGTCACTCGAGTTTGCTGGCTTTTCTGTTGGTTTCCTAACTCGCTCTGGAATTAAGTGAGAGTTATTAGTATAAATGCTTTTCCAAAAGAGTATCTTTGCAGTTTTTTTTATTGATAACTCCCAGTATCGTCTTTTGCGCTTTATAAAAAGTGGCCAGAAGATTTTTGCAGCACAACCGCAACTTACGATGCCATATAGAATAACGGACTTGCAGAAAGCATCGTAGACATTTTAATCAAATTATTATCTTAAAATAATCAAAAAAAAAATTAAAATTACGTTTACCTTAGAACAGGTCCCGGCCTAGTTAGGTGACGTTGCCACTAGACTATGCATTGTATTCTTTTTTCTGCTTTTGATTCAATTTTGAAAGTATTCCTAAGCTGAAATTGTTTACTTTTTAATTATTTGCATTACTTATATAAATAAATAAATAAATCTAATTTATTTCGCAAACTCCTAAAGTAATAGATGAGTTTCCTCGGCCTTGCCGCAATATTCGTTAGATGATCCTCCCAGCGCAGTCTGCTGTATAATATTATGTCCAAGTACTTAATGGAGGAAACCTTTTACCTTCATATACTGGCAATCTTGTATTTCGATGCACGAGTGAAGCTTTATACTTGAAGTTGGTTGGCCAGTGATTTTATTGCTAAAATTCTATTTCGCCTATATAAGCATTCTACAAAATTCTATTATGTAGAATGCTTTAACCATTAAGAAAATAGACCAAGAACTCAGGATGTATAAGGAATGTAGAGGGATATGGTTTGGGGAGGGTGAGGGGATTTAGGGTTTTGCGCGCGTGGGGTGGTTGTCTGCTTGCTGGGAGTCTTGGGTTGACACAACCCGTTTTTTTATATACGCCATAATGCTGATTCAAATTTAAGAAGCGAACTCTACAGTGCTACGAATCCACCACAGTATTCACCTTGGATGAGTTATAATACTGTTATCATATATATATTATTATCAGTATATACAATAGATCTGATAATCCTATTCATAAAATAATCATAGATGAGCCAAGTCAGCTACCATAAAACGATCCGTTGGCCATCCGATCTTGGTTGATATTGTCGGGAAAATCATGAATAATCAAGCGAGCGTCGAGACGTATGTGAATAAGGCGGATTCGAGCGGTTCGCGACTCGATGAATCCGATTCGACACAATTATAGGTCAAGAGCCAGCGACGAAAAAGAGTTTTGAAAAATCTGATACCTTCATATCAGACAGTATTTTGGCTGCAAAATTCTGGGGTACAATCAGCATATAGAGTTGTAAACTACAACGGGCGAACCCGTCACCTCAGGAAGTTTTAACGATTAGTCGTTCTCTCTCCCGTGAAGTGAACGCAGAAGACTTGGACAAAACAATCCACCGCCAAGCTCCGCCACATGCCCGCAAGAGGCCAACGCCTTAACCGCGAGATAGCCAAGAGTGTACCCAGCGGGCTTACACTCACGCCCTTGCTTCCAATTGCGACCAGATTACTCCGGTCTCTCGATTGGTTACGAGTTCGAGGTCGCTTGCGTGGTCCTCTCCCTGACGAAGCGGTGAAACGGTGTATACCGAATCTATCGCTGACCACGGCATCCTTGGCCCGGCTGTTCACCCAGGATCGGGTAGACGATGGTCGTTTCAAGAGCAGTCGCCCTAAGGTCCGTAACCACCTCCGCTCTATAGGAAACAGTACTGCTTCCAGACTCCCCCGACTGTTAGTCAGAGTGCACAGTCGATTGGCTTACGCCGCGCGGTGCGCAGACCGACCAGGAGCGCTAGAAGTTTGATTCCCAGGGGAAACTGACCAAGGCCAGAGTCCCACCCAGGCTCGCACTTCATGCGTGAAGGCCGTCGGATGGGTGTTGACTTGTGAGTGTGACCAACCCTGAACAGACTGCGTCCTCGTGGCCAACTCAGCAAGGGCCCATTAACTCCCACAATCAGCAGTCCAATTTTACGGGACACCTGGCGCTGGCGTACTAGGAAAGGAAAGGAGATGTTGACTCCACGCGTTCGATTATCAAGCAGTCTGGCCATATGTTTAGAAATCTTTATTGCATCTACTGTCTACTAATGAAGTTTCAGCTTCTCCAAAACACTTTGGGGTACTAATTAAAATACACTTTTCCTGGTACGACAGCGCCAGGTTTCTCGGAATCTGGCCTGTTGACTGTAGCCTGGTATTCTATGGCCAAAATACTGTCTGATCTGAAAGTATCCGCTTTTCCAAAACTCTTGCACTTAATTGTCGCTGGCAAAACAATTACATTATCATTATCAAGTATATTGAGTTCGATTGCGTTTCTTCGTGAACTAAAATAGAACTTTAGTTCAACCGAACCAAATAGAGCGATACCTTAGAACGGAATATGAAATGAACTAGCGTCGATTTTCCCGCACCAAACCTGTTGAACTTATAACCGCTCGAATTAGTTTGAATACATTTCGTGCGGTGTTAGATTAAGCTGCTTTATCTTCGGTGGGTAGTTTTAATGCGGAAAAGTGACCCGTTAATTTCACATCTCGGTCTGACGTACTGTTCTGTCTCGTTCACATGAACTAATTTCAGATTTTAGTTCAAGAGAAACGCAAGCGAAGCCTTTATTAAGCTATTGCATAGCTTTTATCGCGGGCCTAGCCCAGCGCGGCGACCGAATGAAGAAATTTCTTAACGAAAATTAATGATTTTAAACTGATAATTACGTCTAAACGAATACTGCTTACGATTCCAAAAAAATATATGTTAAACAAGAACATTTTCCTAATATTCTTAGCTTTGAATATTTTAGATTTTGTTTATATTACATAGTTTAATTAATTTGTGAAATTAGGTCTAACCGAACACAAAAACGACTACTACGCAATACTATCTGGCATATTATTATGAAACCTGCACCATTTTAAAGATAATTTAATTATCTATCTTTTTATCTACGATTTTTTTCGAATAGTCAAAGAATAAAAGAATAATATCCGGTTTTGTTGCTTTATTGAATAACATTCGTGCGCGGCGCTCTATCGGAATTATTCTGAATCATTTGATTCCGCAGCTCCATATGATTTGGAATAATTTCAACGTTTACCGATAGAGCGCAGTTATCTGATATCAGAAATAAATTGAATTAATACAGTATGACCGCGGCCACTCTTATAGGGCGTTTACACTCTCGCGTGAGGCGCGAGGCGAGACGCAAAACTATATCAGTAAACAAATGGAACAGAGGCAAAGCTTCTAACGAGCGTTCAAAATGATTACCTACTTGCTAGAAGCTTTGCCTCTGTTCCGTTTGTTTACGACATGGTTTTGCGTCTCGCCTCGCGCCTCGCGCGAGAGTGTAAACGCCCCATTACGGTAGGATTCTGACATTGTGTTCCGAAAGAAGACGAAATAAATTACGTTATTAAAAAAACAAAATGGCCAGGAAATCAAAATTTTTACAATATAAACGCCGTATACTGGAGAAAAATAGATTATTAAGGTAAGTAACGTGTATTATTACGTGTATATTATTACCATTTCTCTGCTCTGACGTTCCTTGCCTGACGTCACATTGGGGTGACTAGACGAATAGGTTTCGTGCAACAAGTTCACTCATTAACAGTTATAAAATAAAATACGTCATTTATTTCATAAACTGACGTGATTACTGTTAGATCAAACTTGAATATTGATTTTGAAAATCGATTTAGGGTCGATTTCAATATGAAACCTGCGGGTAGAAGTACCTACACATAAGTATAAGTTGAACCGTCGATTTGCTAAATTCATTCATAAAGCGACAAAATTTCACTCGTGATTTTCGTAGTATGACGTAAATTATACTTCGGTTGGAGGGGGTTGTATCTATTTGTGGCAATAAGATCATTTTGTGATTTTTAGCCAAAAATCTAGTAGTAATCATAATAATTCTACTTATAACATATTTAGGCGCATATCTGACTCACTGACTGACTAACGCTGTGGGTAGTCTTTTTTTTGAAATTTGTCAGTTTTTAAACCTTCTTTTCTTTTCTAATTTCTACTACCTACTTCTAATTTCGAACTTGGAATGCTATTTCGAATTTCGAACTTGAAATTGTACTTCGAATTTCAAACTTGAAATTGTGCTTCGAATTTTGAACTTGACATTCTACTTCGAATTTCGAACTTAATATTCTACTTCGAATTTCGAACTTAAAATTTTACGTCGAATTTTGAACTTGACATTTTACTTCGAATTTCAAACTTGATATTTTACTTCGAATTTCGAACTTGAAATTCTACTTCGAATTTCGAACTTGAAATTCTACGTCGAATTTCGAACTTGACATTTTACTTCGAAATTCGAACTTGATATTTTACTTCGAATTTCGTACTTGAAATTCTACGTCGAATTTCGAACTTGACATTTTACTTCGAACTTGATATTTTACTTCGAATTTCGAACTTGCAATTCTACGTCGAATTTCGAACTTGACATTTTAATTCGAATTTCGAACTTGACATTCTACTTCAAATTTCGAACTTAATATTCATTCTACTTCAAATTTCGAACATCTACATTTTGACATTTGAAATTCGGAATTTCGATTAAATTTCGATAATATCGGAATTCGAATTAAAATTTCGAAATTTTGTATTGGGCTTTGAATTTCGAACTTGACATTCTACTTCTTTTTTCACAGGAAAAGACAAAAATTGGACAGTAATGAAGAGAATGTCGTGCAATGTAGAGCTGTTGAAAATATAGAAAATGTAACGCTACAAGAAAATCAATTTCACAGGCAACAACTTCAAATTTATGAACAGCGTAATGAATGCATTACTCCCGAAGGTATTCTATACAGGAACACAGGAATTCCTGGCGATGGTAATTGTCTATTCCACTCGCTCATAAGTGTTTTGCAACTTCAAATTGAGACTTGTGACTTGAGAAATCAGTTACGCGATTCACCCTATTTAAACTCCTGCCACAATCCGCAAAAAGCATATAAAAACATTCTATCAAGCACTAATGATTACGGAGATTTGGATTGTTTGTACTTATTTTCAAAAATGTACAATCAAAATGTTTGTGTTCATTATTGTTTTTACAACATAACTACAACGAATCAAGACACTATCTTTTGTCATTTTAAAGCGAATGATACACAAAACTGGATTCATCTTCATCTTCGTGAACAACATTTCACACCTTTATATGAATTATCAGATTTATTGGAGACAATACAAGACGCTACCCAAAATGAAGCCCATGTTGATGCCAATATTCAACTATTGCGTGACAATTATAATGAAGATCCTACCGAAGATAACCATAACAATCATGAAAATGAAATTGAGATTGATAGAGAAAATCGAATTGGTGAAAAAATTATGGATTTTATTGTTGATGGTACTATTCCAGTTTACACAAATTATCATAAACACAGTACAAGCCATATTGATTTTTTTAAAGACTTTACGAGTAATTCATTTGGTCATTCTTGTATTATTTGCGACAGAACATGGTGGAAAAGAGACTTGAAAATGTCGACCAGTAAACATGAAAGTATTTTGAAAACAATACTGCAGGTAATCTTAATTATATAGTTTTTTTTTTAATTATTAAGCTATTGCATAGCTTTTATCGCGGGCCTAGGCCAGCGCGGCGACCGAATGAAGAAATTTCTTAACGAAAATTAATAATTTTAAACTGATAATTACGTCTAAACGAGTGCTGCTTACGATTCGAAAAAAATATATGTTTAACAAGAACATTTTCCTGATATTCTTAGATTTGAATATTTTAGATTTTATTTATATTACATAGTGTAATTAATTTGTGAAATTAGGTCTAACCAAACATAAAAACGACTACTACGCAAATACTATCTGGCGTATTATTATGAAACCTGCACCATTTTAAAGATAATTTAATTATCTATCTTTTTGTCAACGATTTTTTCGAATAATCCGTTTTTTTTGCTTTATCGAATAAAAAATTCGTGCGCGGCGCATAATCGGAAGACATTTAAATTATTCTGAATCATTTGCTACCGCAGCCGCAAATGATTCGGAATAATTTTAACGTTTTCCGATAGAGCGCAGTTATCTGATATCAGAAAAAAATTTAAATAATTATAATTGCATAAGTTGTTAAAAATGCTATGCAATAGCTTTACCGCGGCAGTCCCCGAGTGCCACACATATTTTTTTTATTTATTTTTAAGCTATTGCATAGCTTTTATCGCGGGCCTAGGCCAGCGCGGCGATCGAATGAAGAAATTTCTTAACGAAAATTAATGATTTTAAACTGATAATTACGTCTAAACGAGTACTGATTATAAATCGAAAAAATATATGTTAAACAAGAACATTTTCCTTATAATCTTAGCTTTGAATATTTTTGATTTTGTTTATATTACATAGTGTAATTAATTTGTGAAATTAGGTCTAACCGAACACAAAAACGACTACTACGCAAATACTATCTGGCGTATTATTATGAAACCTGCACCATTTTAAAGATAATTTAATTATCTATCTTTTTATCTACGATTTTTAAGCTATTGCATAGCTTTTATCGCGGGTCTAGGCCAGCGCGGGGACCGAATGAAGAAATTTCTTAACGAAAATTAATGATTTTAAACTGATAATTACGTCTAAACGAGTACTGCTTACGATTCGAAAAAAATATATGTTAAACAAGAACATTTTCCTAATATTCTTAGCTTTGAATATTTTAGATTTTGTTTATATTACATAGTGTAATTAATTTGTGAAATTAGGTCTAACCGAACACAAAAACGACTACTAAGCAAATACTATCTGGCGTATTATTATGAAACCTTCACCATTTTAAAGATAATTTAATTATCTATCTTTTTTATCTACGATTATTTCGAATAATCCGTTTTTTTTGCTTTATCGAATAAAAAATTCGTGCGCGGCGCTCTATCGGAAGACGTTTAAATTATTCCGAATCATTTGCTACCGCAGCCGCAAATGATTCGGAATAATTTCAACGTTTTCCGATAGAGCGCAGTTATCTGATATCAGAAAAAATAAAATAAATAAATAATTATAATTGCATAAGTTGTTAAAAATGCTATGCAATAGCTTTACCGCGGCAGTCCCCGAGTGCCACACGTATTATTTCGAATAATCCGTTTTTTTTGCTTTATCGAATAAAAAATTCGTGCGCGGCGCTCTATCGGAAGACGTTTAAATTATTCCAAATCATTTGCTACCGCAGCCGCAAATGATTCGGAATAATTTCAACGTTTTCCGATAGAGCGCAGTTATCTGATATCAGAAAAAAATTAATAAATAAATAATTATAATTGCATAAGTTGTTAAAATGCTATGCAATAGCTTTACCGCGGCAGTCCCCGAGTGCCACATGTATTTTTTTTATTTATTTAAGAGTTAATTACTATAAAACATTGATTTGCTTACAAAAATAATAGGAACCGAATGGCAAAACCTTAACCTTTCTCTTATTTGATTCTGTCGCCCAACTGGGACTAGCCCGTTCTAGAGTGGACAGGACTCTAATATTACAATCAAGTTTGCTTACCAATCTATAAAATAGTTCCGACAACTCTGTCTCGTTCACATGAACTAATTTCAGATTTTAGTTCAAGAGAAACGCAAGCGAGCCCATTACTATATAATCTATAAATCTTTTATAAAATAATGATAGATGAGCGAAGTGATTAAGGAATCGAGTGTCATTGTATTCGAAGGCTGGGAGATGACAGCTCCAACTAAGAATAATAGGTTGAGTGTACCCCGGAGAGACTTCCCGACGTAGAGATTCACATCTCGATGAGGTGCATTCATGGGCGGGGAGAAAGATGACGTCTCCGCTAGGCTAGGTGAAGCGCAGTGGAGCGCCAAGTCGGTGGACCGGTTTCCTTCTTTCATTGTGTCAGCGTTAATAGATGGGGTAGGAGCATTCACGGTGCGCGCTTCCCGGCACGTGAGCCATTAGCGGAGCGGACGCAGCTACAAATGCTACCCGTAAATATTAAGTTTGAATGTCGCACACAAACAGCCACGCAGAAACAAGACAAAGTATGGCATAAAGATCATTGGGACCTTTACTATGGAAAAATTCCCCACGGCGGACAAAGCTGAATCATACCTCAATTGAAAGCTCTTAACCTCTAGTATTGCTAAGCAAAAGGGCATTATTGTGGCGTATGGGAATATCGAAATATAATTACATTAATAATTCAGGTACGGTGATCGTATTATTTTAATGTTGTACTGTTTGTAAATGTTTAGTACTGTATGTATATATTTAGTGTTATTTGATGACTAGCTTGATATAGCGGTTGAAGTAGCAGACTCAAGAGATTATGGTTTATAGTCTTGTCAAGTTAAGCAGCACAAGGAGGACATAAACAATTGAAAGAAGATAAACAATTATAGTCGTTTATTATTCGTCATAATCTATGATTATAATATTATCCAAAAAGGCAGCTGGCATAAGGTTAACATTTTCGTCGTTTCTAGCCCAAGAGAGATAATATATCATGCATGCGATATGCGCACAACAACCTACTGTTCGCCGTCCATGAATACACGAGCAATAGTATCCCTGCAATCCTTCATATCCATTTCGCGTGGGATCAATTAAAATATAAGTATAGTATTGTCTCAATGGCACAATATGCCGTGATTGGATTCGGCCTCTTATGAGAGTGTTATTTTCTATCATCTCTTTATATCGATGCACTTCAATTGAATATTTCTCTCAAAGGATGCTGGAGAAAGGTTATGTTTTTTGTGCCGTAGCACAGATCGAGCACAAACAACAAAACGATTTGGTCCAAGTCAACTAAGGTCCAATCAAATGCAAAATCGTACCAGGCCAGTACAAACGATGCAAGGTAGTCGGTAATAATTCAAATAACGCAAAAGATAACAGGAAGGTTCAAATAACGCACGACGCCAAACAACGACGACATCAAGACGACGAACGACGAAGAACTGCGATCGAACAATGCGCGTCGAACAATGCGATCGAACTACCTTCTCCTACCATCTCGGAAGCCGTTTGGTGCCATGCCAAACACGTTTTAAATATTATAGCTATTTGGAAAAACAGATATAATGATTTATTAATAAAATGGTAGGAGAAATACTAATTATGAAAATCTCATTTTCTCAGCTTTCCTATTAGTTATGGGAATAAAAAATACGCAGTGGTAAAGTCCGTAACATTATCTTAAAACTTTTATTGGTTGTGTGTCCGCTAGTAGGGCAAAAGTGGCGTAAAAAGTTCCCAATGTTCTTTAGATGATTTTTACGAAGCCGGAAGGTACAACGAAAATGATACGTTTAAAGAAAATTACCCATAATAATGTGTACAAGCCGTTTTTAATAATGTAATTATTGTACAGTAAATTTACAAACAGTAAATACTTGCTAGGTTATTTGCAAAACCTATTTACTCAAAACTAATCTAATAATAATAATAAACTCTTTATTTGCACTTAATTATTATCCAAAAAGGCGAGCTTATTGCTATATGGCAATGTCTTACAACTAACCTAAACACAGTGGTACATGCGCGCATGGTGAAAATAAAGATTACTACATAACATACAGGTCGTCTGCATAACATACAGATATTCATATTCATATTCATATTCATTTTATTAGTATACTGGTATACAAGTCAGATACAGATTAGCAAACATTAATACATAGCAAAAAAACATTATTTTTTATCGTAAAGAAAAAAAATATACAAAACAAAACGAAGAAAAAAACACAAGAATAATGTAAAAAGAAGAAAGACAAGACAAAATTCAGAGAGATAATTAAATACTTTAGCCACCAATCATTTTAGACTTCACTCGAGTAATATTCCTTCAGTGAGTAAAACGCCTTATCTGTAAGGTATCTCTTAAGGCGTCTCTTAAACACGTCAAGAGATTGCGCCCGCTTTATGTGCTCGCTGAGTTTGTTGTAAACCGCTGGGCCGGCGATATAGGCTAGCCTCTCCGACTTGGATAATGCATGACTTACCGAACGTAGCATGCTACGGGATCTTGTTGGATAGTGATAATGCAAATTATTTACTTCAAAATCGGTTAGATTTCTGCGAACGAACAGCGCTACTTCCATTATATAAATGGACGGCAGCGTCATGATGCAAAGATCTCTAAACAGAGGCCTAGCTGACGTATCAAGC
Source organism: Micropterix aruncella (assembly GCA_944548615.1). NCBI lineage: Eukaryota > Metazoa > Arthropoda > Insecta > Lepidoptera > Micropterigidae > Micropterix > Micropterix aruncella. Next base: position 28,854,216 of record OX155964.1, on the reverse strand, counting down.
GCCACACGCGCTATTGTGCGGACTGCACGCTGCTTACTTGGATAAGTGGAAGAATTTTAAACTAATAATGCCCGAGGAGAGGAAATTGGGAGAGGAAGAGGAAAGAAAGGGAAGAACTGGTTACTTATTAGAAAGATAGTAATTCTTAAGGTGAGTCTTAAACGATGGTAAAGAAGGCGAGTTCGTATATTTGCTCGTTCCAGAGTCTTGCACTAATCTAATCTCCTGTCAAAAGTTTACATCGCAACAACTTAAAATAGAAGTAACATGAGCAGGTAAATAATAAGTAAAATTAAAAAATGGGGTATATGATGCAAAAATGTAATATAAATAATTTGATATTATTATTTATGATACCTAATATGATATATAGTAATAAAAGGGTATAGTATAATAATATAATAAAATCATGAACGTCAATATATTAAAAAGATTAAAAAACACTGCTATTACAAAAATTAAACTATTGTATTTTTAAATTAAACTCAAATTTAAATTAAAGAAAAATGACACTATATATTTATTGGACAATGTATACTGCCTTATATCCACTTCGTCAACTTCGACATATTCAATACGAAGGGAAATAAAACCGTAACCCGATATCAGCAAAATTCTCCATCACCTCATCTTCGTGCTTCACGTGCAAGAAACGAAGGTTCGGGAATATCCTTCGACTAATGTGAATATATTGCCATGACGTGCGAGCGAAATGCAGCGCCGCTTCAACGGGCGTCTGTGCGAGCAAGTAGAATGCGTCACATGACTGAGCAAACGAGATAGCGCTACATGTGAACTTAAGTGTGTCTTCTCAAATGTTTCCTTTTTCTTTCCCGTCAGAGGGAATGTGTTGTGAACGCGCTAAAAATAATTTTGAGAAAAAGTGGGATATATATTTTGACCCCCCCCTCCCCCCCCCCCCCCTCCCCAACAGAATGGTTAAGACTATCCAGACTGAAGTCTGTATGTGAGTCTATGTGTGTGTGTGTGTGTGTGTGTGTGTCTGTGCATGTGTGTGTGAGTATGTATGTATGTATGCGGGTGCGGCTGTGTGTGAGTGTGTGTTTGTGTGTGTATTCCTCCACGATAGCGCACATGACAGAATAATAACGAGTAGGAAAGAATTCACTCGGTGCTGTCGAGGAAAAATTGCCTTAGAATAAATGGCAATTTCGCGTGCCACCGCAACTAGTGAGTAGCTCTATCTCATTTTTTATTGTCGTATACAATAGCAATATCGTGCCGAACAGACATCTTACCAGATTGTGTCATATTCTCGACACTACTTGTAAAAGTTGAATAGCTAGATATATTCTATTATACGCCGAATTTAATTAAAGAAACAATCAAATCAAGTATATGTCCAAAACAAAACGTGAACTAAATGGTGAGCACCACACCCATGACACTCGCCACCGGTTAAATATTGCCCTTCCCAGAGTGCATCTAACACAGACTCAAAAGTCCTTCAATTACGTTAGTTTTAAACTTTTTAACTGCCTCCCACTCCAAACTAGACTTCTGGAGTTAAAAAAATTCGAGAGTTTTATAAAAAGAAAATTAGCATCCACACATGCTTTCTATACGTTGGGCGAGTTCTACAGCTATACTGAATCGTTTGTAGTCTAAATAGTATTTGTATATTAGATTTAAAAATTTAGGGCATAAAATGCTATTTTACAATATTGATTGGATTTTTTTATATATACGCTTCAGGCCTTTTAGTTGTTTAGTTGACTATTAAAACGGTATTATTTCCGAATTATGTTGGAATTTAATTACTGGCTCAATTAACATTTATATATTTAACATATATGTTTTGTTTTGTTTTTTATTTTATTTTTTTTGATGCGATTATTTTTATTTTATTTTGTTATGTCTTTTAATTTGATATTATTGCCACTTTTTACATTTCTACTATGGTTTTTCATTTTGAAATTTAACTAATATGTAATTTATCTAATATGTATTTCTCTTGACGATTTGACCCGATTAGGTATCTACCTATGCTTTTGTAGATATCTAGTCTTTTTTGAAAAATAAATTATGATTATGATTATGATTATACTATAATACTATATCAGATTATTATATTATAATGCAAGGTCACCGATAAGGTTTCTTCAGTGGAGACCAAGAACCACAAAGCGAGGCGTAGGAAGACGACAATTGCGATGGCTGGACGACATCAAGAAAGCAGCAGGGACCAACTGGCTGAGAGCAGCAGCGTACAGAGATACATGGAAGAAGAAGGAATAGGCCTACGTCCAAGTGTGGACCCAACCAAGCTGAGGAAGAAGAAGAAGGACAAAAATAATATGTTGTACCACAATAATGTATTGTAAATACTACGTCAATATTCGTTTGCTCCATCAGAAATTATTTAAAATTTTCCGCTTGCGGTATTGCCACACGCCCGAAGTTATAGAGTTGGATATAAATGTTATAACCTTTTTACGAACGAACATCTCTGTAAACGCGAGTGTGCTTGAACAAGGTCAAGCGCTTGCCAGTATCAAATAAAGCATCCGCTGAACAACTCTCCGTGCTTTCCTCCACCGAGCCCCTCCGGTTGTAAACGCTATTTGAAGACATCTCAAACGTAATCGTCAATTCTCTACACGAACCACACGACGGTAAAGTGGTACATTGGTATCCATAAAGTGGCATTCGGCTATATTAATATAACTATTTTAACGCTATTTTTAATGCGGCATATAAAATTAAAATAAAGTAAAAGTTTGGTATCTAGATCTGTTAAAAACTATACATATAAATGAAACCACTCAACGCTGCTTCGAGTCATTTAAAAAAAATGCTAGCTAATAAACATATGAAATATAACAAAACATAAACTTCAAGGTTAGTCAAATAAAAAGCGATTCAGTTTCCTTAAATATACTGCAATATTAACCCAGGAAAAACAGCAGTAAACCTTAGTACAAGAAAAACTAATAACAAAATAGACGTCGTAAATTGCATACGTAAAGTTGTCTACGATTTGTTGGATCACAGCGAATGGTGGATAAAAACCCAAAGAGACCTAAATATTCCACTCGCGAGATTGCTGTCGCCCTCTATCGGAAATGTTTGGAAGCGCCTCGCTGTCGTAATGCATGAGCTACTAACTGGCGATCGATATGGGCCGTAATCGCCATCGAGTAAAAAAAACTTTATTGCATACAATAAAATCGTGTGTAAAATGGGCGGAATTGTTGGACGTGTAATATCTTATCCACAACTTAAAATTAAATAGTTACGATACTTGAAATTTTATATTACTTAAAATGGTTGCATTACGAAATCACATTGAATTTTCACCGGTCAGTATACATAATTGCGTACACGATTGAATCTTACGTTTTGAACGCGTTACATTCTCATTATCCGCGCTCGTGGCCGACTATCTCTTTAAATTAGGTCAGCCTCCTTCCCAAAGCGATATCAAAATCCTTCCGTAAGTCCTTGGCTATTTGCTAGGAAAGTCTTGGGGTGCCACAACCGATTTTTTTTAGTCTACTCTAGACAACAGCGGCTGCAACGTCGGGTGTTACAAACCTCCCGCGGTAAGTACGTTTTTTATCTTATAGAAAAAAAACATAGTGGTGTCATTTAAAAAACATATTGTATACCCCGAAAAAAAATCGTCCGTGTGTAAACGCCCTTATGATATAAAGTAGCGTTTGTAATTAAAAGTGAAACTGGCGAGAAAAATTGCACTCGCTGGAGCTTAATATTTTGTCCTCCGGCTGATTTATGAAATGACTTGGAACAAAAGGTCTCTGGCAATTATGATTTCTATTATCTTCCAAGAATTTTGGAAAAATGATGAAAGAGCGTCCATTATTTCAACGTCACGACCGTAATTACCGCGAGGTTGAATTAGGCTTTCAAGAAGGGTTAGAGTTTAAGAAGAATCTTTTTAGCCTTTAATCATTTTTCTCTTCATTGCCTCCTTGATAAGGTAATTGGGTGAATGCATGTTTTGTTTTTAACGCTTTCTTAATCCCTAGATTTTTGGACAAATAACCTTTAGGACAATACCTATTAGGACAAATAAATATTTTTCTTTTTGCCATGTGTATGCTAGAAAGTGAGTGTACAAAAGATAAGAACTAAAAAAATTACCATTCAAAACAAAAGACTCAGGTGTAGGTATCAAAAACTTCTTTCTACTGCTCTAGACACGAGGCAGATTCCCCCAACCAACAAACCATAAAACAACCAAGTTAGTGCAGAAATTATAGTTTTAATTTAGCAAATCTTGGTAATTTCCCCCCGAAATCAACCAAAGTTCTGGCCGAAGCCTATGGCGGAGGACATTGGGCGAAAAACAAAAAAAACGGCTCAGAATGTATTCGGCACGTAGATCACACAAGTCGCGGAGAGATCACAAAGTGGCGACATCTTAAAACATCCGGCGGTAGCAAGTATCTTTTAGAGTATAAATCCGAAGTTATTATTAAGCTATTGCATAGCTTTTATCGCGGGCCTAGGCCAGCGCGGCGACCGAATGAAGAAATTTCTTAACGAAAATTAATGATTTTAAACTGATAATTACGTCTAAACGAGTACTGCTTACGATTCGAAAAAAATATATGTTAAACAAGAACATTTTCCTAATATTCTTAGCTTTGAATATTTCAGATTTTATTAATATTACATAGTGTAATTAATTTGTGAAATTAGGTCTAACCGAACACAAAAACGACTACTACGCAAATACTATCTGGCGTATTATTATGAAACCTGTACCATTTTAAAGATAATTTAATTATCTATCTTTTTATCTACGATTTTTTTCGAATAATCCGTTTTTTTTGCTTTTTCGAATAAAAAATTCGTGCGCGGCGCTGTATCGGAAGACGTTTAAATTGTTTCCAATCATTTGCTTTCGCAGCCGCAAATGATTCGGAATAATTTCAACGTTTTTCGATAGAGCGCAGTTATCTGATATCAGAAAAAATAAAATAAATAAATAATTATAATTGCATAAGTTGTTAAAAATGCTATGCAATAGCTTTACCGCGGCAGTCCCCGAGTGCCACACGTATTATTTCATTTCTACAGTTTTACAAAGTGCTCGAATGCTAAAAGAAAGAAAAGAATCCCTGTACATTTTACCAATCAAGAAGCCATTCTTCAATCGAAAACCGGAACAAAACTTACCAGTTTATAATAAATTCGCAGCACTACATATTTTTATATTTACATATATGGCCGTTATTTAGCCAAAAATTGGCTTTTTAACACATTAGAACACTTTTGTTCTTCCAGCCCGTAAAAGCAAAACGTCTTCCTCCATAGTCATTTTGGAACCGGATGCCCTGTCAAGCTGTCAGTATTGCCCACCGGCTAAACCAATATATTTCTCGTAAGGTCATAAATTAGAAAAAAAAGAATTATGTACTTTATACCAAAATATTAATAATATTATTATATAATGCAATATTTTTTTGGAATCTATTATTTGTTTTATTAATTATCTAATATTTACATATGGCAGGAATTTGATTATATTTGTTAACATTGCAACACTGACGTGGAGAGGTAAACAAACTTCTGTCAAATGTGTGAGTTAGGCTAGGAAGATTGTGAAAAGTAGAAAGTACATTTTTTGGACATGTAAAACCAATGAAAAAAACCCTGAACACTATTAATTAATATAAAGCATATGACAAAGTGCGTCCAAGAGCGGTCCAAGAGCGGTCTTGTGGAGCGGTCTTGTTAGCTGTCAATTGGACACGACGAAAATGTAAATGTAAATGCAAACGACCAAAACAAAAGAGATTTCTGTTACATTAAAAATAAAATATTATCAAACTGAAAAGATTACGATAAATATTTTATTTATTTATTTAAAATCACAAGAGTTCGTTGGTCATTTCCGATGTTTAAAAAATTATTACGACTTTAAAAAATAATTCAGCAATTATTTTTTTTTTTTGATAATATTAAGACTCTCATGTCTCAATGACATGGAATAAATATAATTTATACATCATTCGTATTCGATAACTAAACAATATTTTTTAGTTTATGGGACAAATATTTTATGTCCCATGGTTCTTAATGGGTTAATGTGATTTTCGGAAGAATACCCACACACACACACACAGACACACAGACTCACAGACATATTTTAGTCTGGAGAAGGTCCTAATCGTCTCATGGGGTGTCAAAATAGATATTTTCGTCTTCATCTCGTTTCTTTTCCTCGTTCACAATACTTTTCCTAATTGTTGGTTGGCGGCAAAAGTAACAATAAATAGCGTCGAATGAATATGCTATCTAAATGAATGATAAATTAGGGAGAATGACATTTATTTATTTATTTATTTATTTTATTTTTTTACTCACAAAGGCATATGCCTTTTCGTGGAACTCGCCTTGTTGCCTATTGGCACCATCTTCTATGTGGGCATTTGTAGCATCACGCAGTCAAACACTCAGGCGGTCACCCATCCCAGGATTGACCGCGCCCGCCGCTGCTTAACTTTGGTAACAACGAGGAAAACCGGTGTCATCGGGGCTACGGGCGCTACATTGTTTATTAGGGCCTGACTTTTACTAAAATACGAACGAAAGCCATCCCTTCATGACTTAGAATAGCATTCTTTACGAGTATCTAAGCCACTTGATTTATTATAAATAGGATAGAAAACGAATTTACCGCTTGAAATTTGTAAGACAAATTTCACGCGGTATATTCGTTTTCTATCCTATTTATAATGTCAAACAACCGCGATAGTCTTCGATTTTATATCACTTGATTTATTATCTATAAAATATTGGTCAAATGCAAAATCATATAACCTAGCATGTAAAACAGACAAAAGTGATAATTATCTCCTGAGTGATAATTTGAATGTACCTAGGATGAAGACGACTTTCGGACATCGACACTACTCTTTCATAGCTACAAGACTTTATAACAAATTAAGCAGTGACATAAAAACCAGCCTCAATTGTCATTTGTTTAGAAGCAAAATAAATAAATGGCTGTTGCAAGAAGAGCGTTTATCTATCCATGCCATGATCGATGTAGTAGAATAAGTTGAAGTTGACATAACATATATTGTGTTTATATGTATGTATGTGTGTATATGTGTATTCGGTATTTCTATTTCCTGTATGATGTATTTAGTATTTCTATTTCCTATATAATATTGTAATTATTTAATATTTTTTATTACATATATATATATATATATATATATATATATATATATATATATATATATATATATATATATATATATATATATATATATATATATATATATATATATATATATATATATATATATATATATATATATATATATATATATATATATATATATATATATATATATATATATATATATATATATATATATATTTGATTGTAAATGTGTAAATTATTATTTTTTCAAATTGAAATTATGTTTATTACTAAATAAATGAAATGATAAAATAATGAAAGGGCACTTATCTGGTCTGTGGTGACCAGGAGTGACTCCACGCCTTATTCTTCTCTTCCTTCAGCGCTTGCTAGGTGTTTCCTGTTGTGGTATTGGAACCTGGTCAAAATGGTAGCGGCAACACAACAATGCGAGACGAGAATGAATGCTGGAAAATAATAGGCGATTAGTGTTTCTTAAATATTAATGATTGTTATAAAATGTATATCAATATTTCGGCTCAGCCGTCGTCAAGATATGTGACATTTCTGAAATCGAACAATTCGTTGAAAATTTAAATTCAAGGAATCGAACAAAAAGAAATGGATTAATAATATTTTACACGATTTAGTTAAGGTACCATAACCAACCGTGCAAAACGTTATTTTAAATGAATGATTATAAATTAAAATAAAAAGCATTTGATGATTATGATAATATGATAAACCTTATTAATTTTGCCTATTGAGACCGGAACCTTTGCAAGCGCCTAAAATATAAATATAAGCTAATTCCCAAGATTTGACGTCCCTTTCTTTTGCATTATCACCCAGGCATTTTATTATTTTAACTTTAAAACATTGATCAAAAGATAAATTATGCGCTCTGGCATGTAAAGATATTGGGAGTTGGCTTTCATTTCCTACACTAGCCCTATGATTATTTAGTCTAATATTAAGTGGTGTTGTTGTTTCACCGATATAAAAGGCATCACAAGGCAAAATAGGCAAAATTAATAAGGTTTATCATATTATCATAATCATCAAATGCTTTTTATTTTAATTTATAATCATTCATTTAAAATAACGTTTTGCACGGTTGGTTATGGTACCTTAACTAAATCGTGTAAAATATTATTAATCCATTTCTTTTTGTTCGATTCCTTGAATTTAAATTTTCAACGAATTGTTCGATTTCAGAAATGTCACATATCTTGACGACGGCTGAGCCGAAATATTGATATACATTTTATAACAATCATTAATATTTAAGAAACACTAATCGCCTATTATTTTCCAGCATTCATTCTCGTCTCGCATTGTTGTGTTGCCGCTACCATTTTGACCAGGTTCCAATACCACAACAGGAAACACCTAGCAAGCGCTGAAGGAAGAGAAGAATAAGGCGTGGAGTCACTCCTGGTCACCACAGACCAGATAAGTGCCCTTTCATTATTTTATCATATCATTTATTTAGTAATAAACATAATTTCAATTTGAAAATATATATATATATATATATATATATATATATATATATATATATATATATATATATATATATATATATATATATATATATATATATATATATATATATATATATATATATATATATATATATATATATATATATATATATATATATATATATATATATATATATATATATATATATATATATATATATATATATATATATATATATATATATATATATATATATATATATATATATATATATATATATATATATATATATATATATATATATATATATATATATATATATATATATATATATATATATATATATATATATATATATATATATATATATATATATTTATTATGATTATATATATTTTTTAATTATTATTATTATTATTGTGTTTGGTTGGTTCATCGACGCTCGTTTTAAATGTAAAAATATAAATTGCTTGCCCTGGAACGGGTATATCCCAGTTGGGCAGCACTAGCCAGTGAGTGAAAGAGGAAAGTTTTTGCCATTTGTTTTAATATTATACTTATTGTAAATGGTTAATTTGATAATTCCAATAAAAAAATTTAGAAAAAACAAAAATAATCGGACGCTGGGCACTTCATATACTAACCATATAGATATTTAATTTGTGGCTATTATGGAATTAATTATTAATCATATATTTTGCCTGGTAAAGCATTCTATACCTGCGATAACGTGCTGCGGTGGCAAAGCGGTTAAAATCGTAGAAATTCATATTTCGTTATCACATGTGATGACGTCATTACAGTAAAAGGGGGAATTATATAATTTTACCACATTCAATGTCATGTATACCTAAAAAAATAAAGATAAAGTCTCAAAAATACCAGAAAATCACGAAACGTATAAGATAAACACCCCTGCCAAAAATACCCTGTATAAGATAAATAAGGCTGTGAATAAATTATGGAAAATAGGAGATGTACAACCACGGTCCAGAAATTTATCCTTCGCTTTAGAACCAAGAAAATGTTAAAACCTGAGCCTAAAATAATACGTCTCCCAGGTCACAAAGTAATAATAAAATAATTACTGCCTTTTCTACCGACTGAGTAGGCTTTTCCAGTCCCTCAGTCACGCTTCACCGCCAAAGCCGGGATTAACCGGGCTTCGATGTGCCAAAAAAAGTTACACCATTGATATAGCAGGGTATGACATGCCGTGTGAAGTTACTTACTATTTTGATTTAAATATTTTCCAAATATGTGTTATTTTTATACATACTCTTCAATGTAGAAAGCATACTGATTTATTTATTGCACAAATAAATCAAAAATACAGTCATGACAAAGCGTTGGTCTGCTATGATATTCTACGCGCCAAAATTTCTGTTGCGTATTTGAGACAGTTTGAGAATTCGTTTGAAAAGTTTAGTCTTTTTCATGACTGCAAAATCTGCGCCAAAAAATGAGGGTGGGCTTTGTCGGGGCGCATAGCCCCTTGGTTTAACGTGAAAGGTCTATAGCAGAGAGCTAAAATTACGTTTGGCATGCATACCATACACTGTTTTTACTTTCCCGGCCCACTAGTAGACCAGGAGGGGAAGTTTTGTGAAGGCGCAAAAACCTTTTTATCGAGATGAAAACGAAAATATTTATTTTGAGCCCCTCCTAAGAGCCCCGATTTAAACGCTTTTTTGAGATAAACAATCTTTTGAGATGAAAAAGCTATCGTCACGCAATTTTTTTTTTTTGAGATGAAGACGGATGTATTTTTTTATTTTATTTAAACGCACCCCTCTTACCCCCCCCCCCCCCTCCTCATACACCCCAGGACGATTAAGACGATTACCAGATTTAAGTCTGTATATATGTCTCTGTGTTTGTGTGTGTCTCTCTGTGTGTTTGTGTGTATTTCTCCACGATCGCGCATTGAGCTAAAATTTAGCAGGCAGGCATCTATTCTATTCTGATGTGTTTGAGAATTGCCTTAAGAAGTACCTCACAGATTCGAGTGAAGACTAAAATGCTGTAAAGTGTTTATGATTTGTCCTTGTAATTGTGTAAATTATCTCTTTGCATTTCTCTAGAATTTTCTCTTTTTACATTATTTTTATGTATTATTTTGTTTCTTTTTTATTTTTATTTTAATTTCCTTGTGTATTTTAGTATTTTCTAGCGTTTCCATTACGATATAAAAAATGTTTGTTAGCTTAACTGTATGTTTGACTTATATACCAGTATAACAATAAAATGAATCTGAATCTGAATCTGAATCAGATTCAGATTCATTTTATTGGCATACTGGGGGAAAATCTGACATGAATAATTACAGACTAGTGGCGATCCTTTCATCTGCGACCAAATTGTTTTAATATATTATCCACACATATCTGTATAGACAGGTAAGTAGACAGCTATTAGATGCTCAGCATGGTTTTCACCCAGAACGTCCCACCATTAAAAACCTCTCATTATTAACTGAATACATAGTAGAACAATTTGACTCTCAGAGGGGTTGTCAGGTTGCTGTAGACTATTTTAGCTTTCGAATAGAATTCAATCGGGTTGATAATGACATTTTGCTAAGGGAACTAGCAACAGTGGGGTGCTCACATACACTCCTGCAGTTCTTCGCTAGTTACCTGAGAGAATGACAGCAATTTGTTAAATATGGGCATCAACATCAGACCTGTACTTTACATACTCTGGGGTGAGCCAGGAGTGAAATCTGAGCTCAATACTGTTTAATTTACTCGTACCAACTACCTGATTCTTTGCTGATGACCAGAAATTATTCGCAAGAACGGCCAGCATAGAAACATTACGTTTCGAAACATTAGGTTTATAAAACTTGCAGGGTATGAAATACCCCGCCTCATCGAAGCCGAGTCAAAAGCAGTATCATGGTCGCAGTCGTAAGAATTAAACGCGAATACGTTGTTAAAAAGTGGAGGGGAAAGGTGCATTGAAGCATATGAATCGCGTGGGAGGAAAAGGGGAGATGGAGGGGAGATATAATAACAAATTACCCAACCCCTTCATGGTCCACTTCTAATGAGATATCTCGCAACGCAGTCGACAACCGTATGGCTCTTAAGGCGCCACAGTTATTGCATGATGTTTATGTCACAGAAATCGTGATAGTAAATAATGTATGTCAGAGATATATATTGCTACTATCAGCTATATTCGTTGACGCATCTATACCAACAGATTTTACCAGAGTGGCTGTCAGATTGATGAAGCCTATTTTAAACTTTCGAAAAGAATTCGACCGGATCGATAATGACATATTGTTCAGGGAACTGGCAACAGTCGGGTGCTCACACACTCCTGCAGTTCTTCCCCAGTAACCTGAGAGACTGCCAGCAATTTGTTAAATATGGGACATCAACATCAGACTTGTACGTTACACACTATGGGGTGAGCCAGGGATCAAATCTCGACTTACTAATTTAATACGAGAGTACTAGAAGATATTCAGAGAAAAAATGGATAACCAAATCTAAAAAGTGATTGGCATTATTTAGAAGCATTATTTTTTTTTAAATAATTTGTCTAGATGTTTTGAATATTTCTATTTTTGAATCTCTATGACAAGACAATATGGTTAATTGTCATATCTTAAAATCAATATCCGGTATTGGGGCATACTGCTATCATTATTATATAAGGCAAACTTTCCCCTCAGTTTATTTCAATAGCTCATATTATAGTATCAAAAATATATTCAAGGAAAAGCCTAAAAACAAATAAATAATCGTTTTAGCAAATTTCTATTCTTTTTCAAAAGTATCCAATGTATCCCCCTCCAATACTTATTTTTTGGTCGCGCGTGTAGCACTGTAAATCTTCAGTCAATCGAGACTCATTTGAGATTGTTCGACATGAATTTATTAGCCTTTCTTCCATATGTGGCCCAATATTACCATAATAGAAACAAACTTCCTTAAATGCGACGCCCCGGCCACTACTACAGCAAAAGAACGGTACTGCGGAAACGATTAATACTATCTTCAGACTGAAGTCTGTCTAAGAGCCTGTGTGTTTGTGTCTGTGTGTATCGCCGAACGATAGCGCCCAAACGCTTCTTCCGATTATGCTGAAATTTAGCATGCAGTCATAGCAAGAGTTGTAAAGATTGTAGTTGAAATCGCTCTACCAAGGAACGCGCTACTCATACTTAAATATCGAAATATTGGACATAGAGATTTAAAATTTGGTACACAAATGCCTTGCTGGTCCAAAATTAAATTGTAGAATTATGGTTGGGAGATCTCATATAAAAGCGACACAAATAATTTTTAAACTTCGTCGAGTTGTCACTATTAGAAATAAGTAGGTACTTAGCACCAAATAAGTAGGTAACGCCGAACGCCACTGGGCTACCTCGCGATAATTTGGTATTTGCTATTATTTGCCGAGTTATTTAGTCTGAAGGGCTCTCTAGATGATCAAGCATGCTTGTCAAGCTTCGCGTCGCGGGCTGGGAGGGGATCGTAAACCGCAGGAAATATGGAAATATATTTTTTTTATTTTACCAAAATGCTTAATTTTGTAAGTCACGTTAATTAGACGTAGAAGATTGGTTGATGATTGTTTGATTGATTATTGATTGATTGGGGATTGATTTATTGATGTTAGGTTGATGATTTATTGATGATTGATTGATGGTTGATTGATGATTTACGTCATGTGACTTGACACATGACGTCACGTTAGTATGCCACCTATGGTATTATAATTTTAAAAATATTTACCAATAATGCCTAATTTTGTTGTTTTATATCAGGGAGTCACGTTAATTAGACCTAATTAAATGAATAACGTGACTCCCTGGTATAAAACTACAAAATTAGGCATTTTTGGTAAATATATAAAAATAAATAAAAAAGGTAAATACTATAAAAAGATTTCCGCCAGTTTGCGATCCCCTCCTAGCCCGCGACGCGAAGCTTGACAGGCATGCTTGATCGTCTAGAGTGCCCTTAAGGTTATTTGTAATGGCGCAACCGTTAGGCAGTATTAGCGCGGTGAGTGGCGGGGGGGGGGGAGGGCGTGGGAGGGTGAGGTGGCACGGATCGGCGCGTGGGAAAAGAAGGTAGTTTGATGTGGCGGGTGGGGGTCTTGTTTACTTGCCGGAAAAGTCTAAGGGTGGCACAACCGAGACACCAATAAGACACAGGGAGTGAGTTCGCCTTATCACGGTAGTGCCTTACCGGCCTGGTAAGGCCGGCCTGGCTTGGTTGAATTTTACTGAGCACATTAGAAAAACAAAAAACTACATATAATGTAGGCATGCGTTTATATGTAATGCAATACGCTTAAAGCCTTGCTAAATATAGCGTTGTTACGCGTGCCTGCATTACTATGATATGTCAATCGTATGCACTATTTTTTGTAAGGTTATGAAATTTAAAATCAGTTAAAAGCCACCACCTCTAGTTTTTCTGTCTCCACACTATTATTATCTTTTGAAATCCAACACTTATTAGGAATAATCATGTCATAGAATTTAGTAAAATTATTATCTGCTAACATGGCGACTGACATAATGTAAATTATATTTTCGGATCTGTAACCGAATGGACAATGAATACGCGCCCTTAAATTTACTCACTGCAATACACGCAACCTCGCTATTTATTGGAGTGAAAAACGCATTGTGTAGAGGGCGGTACTTAGAGCCATAATAACCACGTCATAGAACCCCTATTAAACAGTCTGAAAGGTTATAGGTATCCTATGTTGTATTATTACGCATACGGATTTAATATTAGCAGATGTTCAGTGGCATGGATCCTGCTTGCGTGACGCAATATCCTATATTAAATTACACAGGCATGGATAGTCTATTAATAGAGCAGCAAATACCGTTTATAATACAACTAATACCTGTATGAACATATTTTATTTCACTATTTTATCGTGAGGAACACTATTTTATCATAAGGAACAAAAAAACATTTTTTTCGCCAAGAGTAACTTAGGGCCACCCTCCGAACTTCGATCTTATACTGCAGATTTTATATTACAGAAAACTTATTCACATACATAGTAGCACATGCTTATAAAAAAAAAAAAATTACGTGTGGCACTCGGGGACTGCCGCGGTAAAGCTATTGCATAGCATTTTTAACAACTTATGCAATTATAATTATTTTTTTGTTTTATTTTTTCTGATATCAGATAACTGCGCTCTATCGGAAAACCTTAAAATTATTCCGAATCAATTGCGGCTGCGGTAGCAAATGATTCGGAATAATTTAAACGTCTTCTGATAGAGCGCCGCGCACCAATTTTTTATTCGATAAAGCAAAAAAAACGGATCATTCGAAAAAATTCGTAGATAAAAAGATAGATAATTAAATTATCTTTCGAATGGTGTAGGTTTCATAATAATACGCCAGATAGTATTAGCGTAGTAGTCGTTTTTGTGTTCGGTTAGACCTAATTTCACAAATTAATTACACTATTTAATATAACCAAAATCTAAAATATTCAAAGCTAAGAATATTAGGAAAATGTTCTTGTTTAACATATATTTTTTTCGAATCGTAAGCAGTACTCGTTTAGACGTAATTATCAGTTTAAAATCATTAATTTTCGTTAAGAAATTTCTTCATTCGGTCGCCGCGCTGGCCGAGGCCCGCGATAAAAGCTATGCAATAGCTTAAAAAAACTTTTTCATTTTGTTTGAGTTTGAGTTTTAGTTTGAGTTTGAGTGAGAGCTTGAGTTTAATATTCAGACTAAAATTATTTATTTATTTATTTATTTATTTATTTAAGAATTAATTACTATAAAACATTGATTAGCTTACAAAAATAACAGGAACCGAATGGCGAAACCTTAACTTTTGCTTATTTGTTTCTGTCACCCAACTGGGACTAGCCCGTTCTAGGGTGGACAGGACTCCAATATTACAATCAAGTTTGCTTGATTGCTTGGTTGCCTACAAATGTCCAAGTTTTAGTAAAAAGCTAATTACACTAAATTGCCCTAAAATGTGGTCTTCAGAATAAAATATAAAAAAATAATAAAAAAATATTAAAAATATATAATAAATAAAATGAAATTCCATTATTAAATCGGCAATAAATATAATATAAAATTCGATTAAAAAACATAAATAAAGTTATATGTGAGAAAAGAAAGAAACAGTCATTAATATTTAATATTATGTTTTAAGTAATATAAGATTTAATATAAAAATACCCAGTCTAAAAGTATAATTCATTGTCAAAGTCAAATATTTTTTGGTAGTTAGTTCAATGTTAAAAAATACTAAACATATAAGTTTTAAAATATGTTAATAATTTGTGCACCTAAGTTTTATTATACTATTATTTCTAACATTTGATGTATGGTTAGTCTGTCATGATTCGATAACCATTTCTTTAATTTATTTTTGAATTCCCTAAATGTCAAATTCATTTTTATTTCCATATTGATCAGATTGTAATATCTCGGCGCAATGAAAGAATAATGTCTTTGACCAAATGATGTTTTCCTTCTGGGTATTATTAAGCTATTTTCTACAACTTGTCTCGTTGGTCGCCGGTTCTGAATTATTCCTAAATTTGAGTTATTGTCCAAAAATAGCCTTAAGAGGGAAGTTTTTAGAAAAAGTTGCCTACAATCAAGAACTTTAGCTTCCTTATACAGTTCATTAGTGGGATGGCGATATGGTCTACGTAGAATAATTATACAGGGTGAGTTTTAATTAACTGGCATCCTTTAAGGGGTTGAATCGGTATGAGCAATTAATCAACGTTCGATAAAACATTTTTAAAAAATACTTTTAAAAAAAAGTTTTTTTTAATTAGAACAGATTGACAGTTAAATAAAAGTTTAACAAGCGTTTGAGCGCGCTGCGCCATCAATCGATAGGTAAA
Source organism: Micropterix aruncella (assembly GCA_944548615.1). NCBI lineage: Eukaryota > Metazoa > Arthropoda > Insecta > Lepidoptera > Micropterigidae > Micropterix > Micropterix aruncella. The sequence continues at coordinate 28,837,688 of OX155964.1, read as the reverse complement.
ATACCACTAATAAACAGTAGTAGCGATATTTTATCTACCACTAGATAGCGCATCGTGCTCAGCGCTTTTATACTATTTTTCAAAAAAATTAAGTTTTCAAATTATCAAACAAACATGTTACTTGATTTTCCCACAAATTTTAATTAAAAGTTGCTTACTTGTTCGTACTGATTCATCCCCTTCAACGATGCCGGTTCATTAAAACTCATCCTGTATAATGGTGATCGATAAAATTTATTTATTGTGAGACATTTAAGAGACGAGTAGGAACATATATTTCCCAATTGCTCTAAAATCTTTTACTGCAGGTTTTATACTAGAGAAAACTAATTTGCATCGAGGCACCTGCTCATAAAATGAGCAAACTTCTTTCATTTGCGCAAGTTTATTATTCAGAATAAAACTATATAATGGTGATCGCTGAATTTTATTTAATGTCCGGCATTTAAGAGCCAAGTGGGAACTTAAGGAATTTAAACAGGGCGTTAAAAATGCACACCATTTAATTTATTATTTGAGCCATTCAGTGAAATACACAAATATAGTCGTCGATTGGCATCCTGTTATGTGGAGCACCAATGCATGAGACCACAGAAAAACATCAGAAATGGGCGTACACGCGAAGAAATAGGCGGGGTCAATTTCGTAGGATTTGACCAATAAAAATCCAGCGTTGACGAAGCGTCAGGCACAGATTCCACGTCCGCTCGCGCCGGCTACCAGGCGCAAACTAAACTTTCGATCACAGCGCTAGCACAGAATAACTGCCTTTGCGCAGTGGTGGTATAAGGGTGTTAATGGTAAATCATATTTAGCGTAACTCTCATAGCGCTGTCACGGTTTTATTAATTATAAATAATTAATTGTCAGTAATTAAAAGTGAAAATAATGAAATTAAAATAAGACACACTCACCGCATACATTGAAGGAGTAATCGCTCCTGAAAATTTTCGAAATCAGTTTAAAGCCCTAATGTCCAAGGCAATGAGCAACTTTTTTAGTCCAAATTGTAAATTAGTTTCTTTTCAAAGGATTCGTTTAGAAACTTTTTTTAATTAATGCTTATATTTTTCAAAAAATATATAAAACTAAAATTCTTGGGATATGCTCGTTCTCAGGTATCATGTCGCCTTAAATTCGGTTCACCATTGGAAAAAGATCCGTACGTGTCATTACGGTCAGGTACTGCGATAGACGTGTCAGGAATACTTCCGAACGTACAGAACTGCAGAACTCAGAATATAAATTTTTTATTACCGGGGAGAGTGGGGTTGAGGCGAGCCAACATTAAACCAAGCGTCTCGTTTGATCCCCGGTGACCCTCCCTTGTCGCATTCTATGGGCTTTGGGAGATCAATTTCATTTTAATCATCTTTTATTTAGGCAAGGGCCAAGTTTAAACATGCATGCTGGTACTTACTCCTTTTATTTATTTATTAATTTATTTAAAAATTAATTAGGTACTATAAAACATTGATTTGCTTACAAAAATAACAGGAACCGAATGGGAAAACCTTAACCTTTAGCTTATTTGATTCTGTCATTCAACTGGGACTAGCCCGTTCTAGGGTGGACAGGACTCTAATATTACAATCAAGTTTGCTTGATTGCTTAATTGCATATAATTGTAAAGTTTTAGTAAAAAGCTTATAACATTTATTTTATAATATAAGTTTAACGCTTTAACCTATAATATAATTTGTAGTAAAAAGCTATAAAATGTGGTCATCAAAAAAACAATATTAATAATAAAAAATATTAAAAGATAATATAATAAATAAAATGCAATTCCATTATATAATCGGCAACAATATAAAATTCGATTAAATAATATAAATAAAGTTATATGTGAAAAAAGAAAGAAACAGTCATTAATATTTAATAAACATATGTTAAGTAATATAGGATTTAATATAAAAATACTTAGTCAAAAAAAGTACAATTAATTGGTAAAGTAATATATAACAACAAAGTCAAATAATTTTTATACAAAAAAAGAGCTTAATGTCTGTAGCCATAATTATCAAGGCAATTAAATGATGGACGGATTAAGGATCTAGTATAAATTTGTAGTCTAAGTAAGGAAAATAAGGTATAAACTTGGAAAGATATAGTAAACCAAAGTACAAGAAAAATGGCGGTGAAGTTTTATCTCACCAAAAATAAACCAGGTCTGGATAAAACAGTAGCAACATTACTTATGGGCACTTTTTGAAACACCTCGTCAGCATCCGCAGGGTCTACTTGGCTTCTACTATGCACCTCACTTATGGAGCAAAACGATTCTAGTCTTCATATCTAATCAGATAAAGACCGACTTCTTATCACCATAATTTTTTCAGAACAATAAGTTTCACATCCTTTGCATTGAAAGACATAGAACGGCTTGGTGATATAACAGTAACATAGCAGGCTCTGTCCCTGAATCCATTACACCTAAACAAGCATGTCTATCTTCCACGTAGCTATACAGAGTCAACACTAACCAATGTGGTAAACAATATAGAATGCGCTGTAGAAAATTTGGTATCAATTCCAGGCGTTTTTCCTTACAAAGAAGAAGCGTTTTACAAGGCATCCTCAACATTGATAAAGCACTGAAAACATATTGGAGTAAATAAATCCAACCGTGATTGTTTGAATCGGAATCATGTCAATATTATTATAGTCAGTGGTGCGGATAATGTCAGAAGACACAGAATTGAGGGCTGCCACGAAAAAGAAGTGGCCCCGAGGAGATCTTATCACTTCTACTTTGGGAACTTACGATGGCCACACTCATTACAAAGCTTTATTAACATAATTTATTTACGATCGGATACGCGGATGATATACGTATATATTGGGATATTGACAAGGCCGAACCTGAAGTCCAGTAAGTAGACAAATAGTCTGATCAACACGATCGAATGCCTTAGAAAAGTCAGTGGATATACTAATAATCTACTTACGCAATTTATTTATTTATTTATCACGCTAAAAAAAATACTATTATTTATATTATTTTCACTACTAGGTACTATTTGATTATGTTTATGATTACATTTAATGACTACATATAATTATTTTAATTACTTTTATGACATTGATTTTTTTACCTATCCTCAATTTTTAACATTTAATTTAAATGAATTTCTGACATTGTGATTATTTTATAACTATTTTTAAAACTATGACTGTTCTTATCTACTCTTATTTTTAGTAATTATTGAGGATTTTTATTTGTGATTTTGAATTTTTCACGTTTGTAATCCCTTTTTTTATTTCATTTTTAACAGTGTATCAAATAAAACTGGCAAGTATTTTCAATAAATTTTGAAATTTCTGTTTTTTAAACGTATTTACATGTATTTTTTCTACGTATTTAACGACCCTGTATTTATGGAATGTCCTCCAAAACACAAGCTTTGCTTAGTTGGGCGACATCTAACAGAGGGTATCATTTAATGATCATAATTGAGTTTAATGTCTTGCTGTCTTTTAGATATATGATATTTTATTTGATTGTATTTGTAATTTTATTAATTGCAATTTGTAATATTTTTGTGAATTGTTTAAATTAAATAAGAAACATGTTCATTGAATTGCGCTATTGCACATATAATATTAATGCTGTCACTGTTTCAATCTGGAACAATCCACTCGCTTGACCACAATCAATTTCAGCCATTTCTCTCAGATCGGGGGTGGAGAGAATCCGTTTTGCCAATGTTTCACGAGAAGCGCTGATATTAAAACGAACGTCTATTGAAAGGACGAGTCCAAATCGACTGTCACGTACAGATAAATCCAATCAAGACCGGATTGAGATAGATTTTACTTGTGTTATTCACTCGACACTCGAGTTGAATTATTGGTCGAATACCGAAATAAAAACCCAAGTTAGTGGATTTAATTTAAAATGAAATATTATGCTGGTTATATTAATGGTCATTCTTTGTTTTTGATGTTGATAAACTCTTTGAAACGCAACGTGTAGTTGGCACTCATAATTAAAAAATAATAATCTTTTCTCTAAAATTGATAATCTTCAATATGGCGCTGTTCGTGGTTTAATAGATAGCACGCCAAACACACATATACCACAGTATTTCGAGAGAACAGTAGACGCTCTCTCGAGCGACAGGGCTTTGCGGGAATAGGGTGCGAAGGAAGTGGGCAGAAGGGTACGTCTCGAGGAATGCCTTTGGTTATCATTACAGTGAAGATTGGCGACTTTTTCAAACGTTTGCATATCCGCGTAAGCCGATTAGCAGACACCTGGCGGCAATATCTCCTTCATTTTCTTCTTTCTTGACCCTGTCCTTTTGACTTGGGGTCGGTCTTCCTTGTCCTTCTCTTCCACCGAGCACGGTCTTGTGCTGTGTCGGTGTCGAGTTCAGTTTCTCTCAGATCTGTAATGGCCCTTAAGTACCATTACATACGATCAACAAATGCATCGATTTCCAGTGAAATACACTGACACAATTCAGCTACTATTTTTACTCGTGCAGCGATGAATCAGCACGATGAAACAATACTTTTACTCTGAATATTTGGAATTGCATCATTTCCCGGCCTATATAAACCGGCGAAAAAGCAACCAAAGTATCATTCCCCGAGTGATCACCTTCCTCCAAGGTTGCGACGGCATACCCGGCACTCTATCTCTCTCCCGAGTTAGGTCAATGGGTCCGGCTCCTTGGTTTCCTTTCCTTACCTTTTCCAGTCCTCGTGACTGGGAAAGAATTCCTTCATCCACTATTCCCACATAACCTCCGTCGCGCAACCCTCGCGTCTTGATAACCTATTCGGCAAGCGTTAAAGCTGGCAATATCAAACTTTCAATCAATAAATACCTTCCACTTCATTCAAAACCGCCTTTTAATACGGAGATAACTCGTTAGTTGATACCACCACCGCACAATTTGGAGTGTAGTGAGGGGTGGTCCCTCACAGGTCTTTTTCAACCGTCCTCAACCAGGTGACGAATTGTCTTTCAAGAGCACGTCTCATCGTTGGCAGGTCTAGGGCAAGTGATCACCGTGTGATCATCTGGGCGTCGCTGGACGTGACCGTATTACCGTAAGCGTCTTTCTTTGACTTTATCAATTATGTGAGCTACTTTAAACTTTCCCTTATGTACTCATTTCGGATTTTGTCTAATAGTGTGACGCTCGCTGATCAGAGTAGCATGCGCATTTCTGTTGTATGTAGTTTGTTAAGGTGTTGTTTGTTAGTCGCCCAATATTCTGATCCATACAAGACAGCATATAAAATTCCATACAAGACAGCATAAACAATCTGGCGGTTATACTCTAGCACTTAAGACTCGTGACGTATTCGCTTCTAATTCAATTTGGTTTTAAGAAAAACTTACTGTCTGATGTACCGTGCTTATACGGTATCCTATTTCGAAATAAAGTAATAAATATAATACCAAACGAATTTTTAAATCATAACTTATTATTTTAATACTAATAGCATAAATATAGCGATTTTATTTTGCATTGTATTATATTACTAGATGACCCGGCGAACTTCGTACCGCCTTACAGTCAATGAATGTCGTGTTACAGATTAGCTGAACATAATTTATGATTTATGAAAGTAATACAATAAATACAAAATAAATGTTAAGTTCACTACTTTATTAAGATAAAAACACAAAAAGAAATATAAAAGTACAAAAAATAAGTATATCAATCACGTGTCAGCAAGACACGATTGAATTAATTTATTTGCATATTGTGCAGCATGAGATGCACTCGGTTTAATTCTCTTCATTGAAGCACCTTGTGATATATGACATTTTTTGTTTTTTTTTATCAGGCGCAAGAAAAAATAAAGCGGATGATTTGCCGAAATGTGAACATGCCACGTACAACTGACCAAGAGAAAAACACGTATTTACATTTTGTATGGGAAAATGTTTTTCTTTTATTTTAATTTTTCGTCAATTTTCCAATTTTCGTTTTAAATATTTATTCTACTATTCGGGACGGAGACTATTACTACAAATAAAAAACCATGAAAATCGGTCTAGCCGTTCTCGAGTTATAAGTGTTCGAACAAACCCGACTTTGTTTTATATATATAGATTATGCAAGTTCCAATAAATAATAATAAGGCTATTTAATGTTTAAATAGACTAAAAGATGACATTCTAACCTCGCCGTATCATTTCTGTGATGTACACAGCCTATAAACAGATGCAAATGCAATGAAGGCATTAGGTTATAATTGAATGGTATTAATGTTGTTTTTGGTAAAATTATTAGATTTTTATATTTGATCAGTCCTTTATAAAATAACCATTCTTTATCAGTGTCATTATAGATGGCCAAATGAATTGCTGTTAGGTTTCTCGTCGACGCTTTCAGCGCCACCTGAATTTCGCCGACGCAAAAGTGTTACCAAAACATACTATTTAGTTGAGCAATTTAATTTTATACACAGGATGAGCTTTTAATAAGTGACATCCTTGAAGTAAGTGAATCAATACGAGCTGTAGCAACTTTTGATTATAAAAAAAATAAAAAACACAAAAAAAGGTTTTCTTAAAAAAAAACGAAATTTTGAATGTTAAAATAACATTATAAAAAGAGTTGAGAGCGTTGCGCCATCTAGCGGTAGGCTAAAAATATCAAGGATTTTGTTTATTCGAGATATTTTACCTATTGCGAGATAGCGCAGCACGCTCAACGCTTGTAAAACTTTTATTTATCAGTTAAATTTCTCAAACTTCAAAACAAGTTTTTTTCAAAAAATAAATCTAAAGTTGCTTATTTGTCCGTAGGTACTAATTCACCCACTTAAAGGATATCAGTAATAAAAAAACTCATGCTGTATAATCAATGAATACGCTGTGTGATGTTTAGTGTGGTATTCCATCTTGATCAAAGAAGATCCCAAATATTGACATGAAGTATTATCACGATAGTAAGTAATGATGATACTAGTAATAATCCTTCACGACTGTAGCCAAAAGCTCCATGGAGCGTGTAAAGGCAATTGAGTTAGAAAACGGGAGCGCTCTCACGTAGCAACCAGTCGTAGAGAGTAAATTGTAGACCAGAGAGAGGAAGAGGGAGAGAGAATGAACAAAATGTAAACAAAGTACTGCTCGGCCGCACTCGCCTCGCATACCGAGCGCGGTAATTACATAACTCAAAGTAACAAGCGGCAGCGCGGTTAAATGATTATACCTACCCAAATATGCTGTGTTTAACACTCAGATTGGTACATGACATTGGAATAAACGTTAGTGGTTAACCCTTTCTATGTGAGCTAACCATTCTTGGTTAGACGCTTTCCGCGCTGTGCTAGATTATTAGTGTCTTATTTATTCATTATTATCTTAATTGTTTTACGAGATAATGTTGTAACGTTATAATATTTCAAATTTCAATGCGATCATTTTGCAGTTATTCTTTTTACGATCCGTATAGTAGTTTAAAAGTTATGCGCAAAACTATCCCGGGCAGAAATTTTTACCCCGCCATAGGAGGGGAGGGTATTAGTAAGTTGTCCGATTTCGTTGACACTGGAGTCTGAAGTCAGGAATTAAAACTTCATGTCGACACACAATCTTTAAGGAGGGTGCTTAGGTATGGTATGAGTATTGTAGAATGGCATATGATGCAATACGTTTTAACTTCCTAACCTAATATTTAAAAGTATACGTACATCAATTCTATAGGCGGATATCTGCCAACCAGGTCAAAATTGACTTAGAAGTAAATAGCAAAAAAAAATCGGTTGTAACACCCCAAGACTGTCCCGGCAAAGAGACAATCACCCTCCACCCCCGTGCCAACACACCCTCTCCCCGCGCGTCGTCACAGTATATCTATATTATTTTCCAAGATACTAAAATACATATTTTTTAAATATTGTAGTATTTTCTTAAATATGACGGTCTTTAAATATTATTTGTATTGCTTGTATACAATATAAATCAACTATAATTTCACAACGTGGTTTTGGTCCAACAAGGCATTTGTGTACCGTTTTTATTTATCTCAGTGCAATGTTTCGAGATTTAAGTAGGACTAGCGCGCCCTCCGGTGGACCGATTTCAAACACAATCTATTGAACTCGGTATAAATGCTTTGGGCGAATTCACACACAGACAGACTTCAAGCTATAAATGGTCTTAATCACCTTATGGGCTCGAAATATATATTTCCGTCTTTATCTCGAAAAAAAAGATCTTTCACATTCACAATACTTTGCCTTCTCGTCGGTTGGTGGGCCGTGAAAGTAGTAAGTCGAGAGAAAATTTGTGCTTCGCAAAAGACATTTTCATGCAAAGTATTACAGTAGTGTAGCGTAGGTATATAAAAATTATTTATTGCATACAATGGATACGAAATTGATATAGATATGTAGTCTAACTCATCTTTGCGCGCTGCACTATGTGTGCGTGAGCTTGTAGTTATACAGATTTCATTTGTGTGGCAGTGACGCGACATTCGTCCAGTCGTCGTCCTAGCTGCATGTGCGCTTATCGTTTTTTTGCACGGGTACAGTCGTTAATAAAAATGTCACTTCTTCACGGAAAACATGTTTAAGGAGTCAGGTAAATTTTTATTAATGATTTTATATTCCTGTCAAGGAAAGTATTGTGGACGCACTTCTGTGTGTCTATGTGTAGGTATTCTCCATTAACCTTAGTGAGAGTAGCAAATCCGAAAATTCATCATTTGATTTTTCGAGTAGCGATTCTGAATAATATGTTCAATAAATATGTTTTTAGCAAATTAGTTTGTTTTTTTTATAAAAATCCATATATTATCAATAATCCATATTGGGCCCGATTGCGTTTCTTTGTGAACTAAAACTAAAATTAGTCCAAGCGGACGAGACAGAGCAATACGTTAGATCGGAATATGAAACGAACGATCGTCGATAAATACTACCTGTCGAACTTATACTCACCCGAATAAATTCGAGCATATTTCGTGCGGTGTAAGATTTGACCTTGGCGGGCAGTTTTAATGCGAAAAAGTGACAACCGGTCATCTCACACTCCGCTCTAGCGTATTGCCCTGTCTCGTTCACACGGACTAATTTCCGATTTTAGTTCACGAAGAAACGCAATCGAGCCCATTGACTATTTTTAATCATAACCCCGCTCTTTAAACGTTTGCTATTGTCAGAATTTATGATGCATTTTTTCTATGTACACGAAGTTTTCATTAAAAAGTCAGAAACCGCAATGGCGGCGAAGTTTTCATATGAAATTTTTGGATCGCTCGTCTATAAAAAAACGGGGAAAATAATTGCATGCAAAAGTTAAACAATCAAAGTCGGCGAAGCGTGAACTAGCCACCTCCGCAAACAATGAGGCACACGTAGACGTAGGCCGCGAGCTGGCGCTGGCGACAATCCAAAAGCGCGACGGCGCCGCGGCGCGTCAAATTGGGTGCCACCATTGAAAATTTACATTATCACTTAGGCAGTCGTTTAGTATTGCGAAAACTGACAATTGACAAATTGTCAAAAAACATGTGTCAATTATGGAAAAAGGAGACATTATACCACATAACCCCTTACTTTCGCTACCGAAAATGGCTTTAACAATATACAATAAATATTAGGGCTGCCAGACTTGCATACAACACGGCCTTAATTACAGATAATGTCGATACAATGCCGTGAATATTCGGCCAAGTAATAAATATTTCATTATATATCGAAATCGAAATTGAAATCAACAAAACAACAATATACAAAAAAAACAACATTAACATATAACCCATCAAAGAAGAAAGTTGAGCAGTACGTTCCTGCGGCTTACGATCCTCTCCCTGTCCGCGACACGAAACTTGTCAAGCATGCTTGATCGTCTAGTGAGCCTCTTATATCTGTAGTGTTTGTTCTCACGTTTCCGGTGTCTGGTAATTCCAATATGTTTGCTGTTGGGTGTGTTTCTCTGTCAGCGAACGAGATCTGGCTTTCATATAAGCAAATGCGTCTGTTGTGTCGAACTTGAATGGAGCTATGATACTTCCTCCCCCCCCCCCCTCCCCCTTCCGTGGGACGTGTTGGTATTTGAATATTTGCAGGTGACGAAGAAGAATCTCTTTTACTTTTTTTCGTTTTCAGGTTTTCTTTTTATTATGAGTTTATTATTCTTATTGAAGGCTTCGTTTCCTTTTTCTCGTTCTTGCTTCAATTGTTTTCGCAGATTTTTGCGTAGTTCTACTGTTTCCTTTAAGAAATCTTTCGTGATATACCTCCATTCAGGCATTTTTGATTTATTTTTCAATATTTCAACTTTTTTATTATAGAAAGTAAGGGCGATTAATATAGGTCTAGTTTTTCCATCTTCTGGTTCACGTACCAGTCTGTAATATTTGTTTATTTCATTTTTTTCGACATTAACATGCGTCTTTTGCAGAGTGTACTTTTTTATAGTAAATAGTTCTTCGTAGATATTTTCTGTTTCTTTGCCCCCATGTTTTATCAAATTATTTTTTCTGTTCGCATCATTAAGGGTTTGCTTGTATTGTGTAGTGTTTGTACTTCCACTGTTAAGCTTTTGTTTTCGTCTAGTATCGGTTGTTTTTTATCATCTATAGCACGCATCTAAGTGTCGGTTACACTCTGTGTAATTTTTAGGGTGCCCTTCGCTACAGGTAAAAAAATTATCAGGGACTGCTTGGAGCAGGAACATCGGGCTTCCTGGAAACAGAGCCAGGGATATCTCCAGGCAAAAGCCATGATGGAGCAACCACTAAAAAAGAAAACCAAGGCCCTACTTGACATGAGCAAGAAGAACCTTAGAACCACTATCGGTCTCCTCACCGGACACACGACCCTTAGAGCACATCTATTCAACCTTGGCTTAACCGAGAGCAAGGACTGCCGAATATGTGGCGAAGAACCTGAAGACAGCATACACATCGTTGGTTGCTGCCCAGGCCTCGCCGCTAAAAGACAGTTTACTGGGACGAGCCTTTCTCGAACCTAGCGATCTGCCCAACTTGAAGGTCAGTTATGTACTTGGACTGGTAAGAAGTACTGGGCTACTAGCTGACCACTGACCTAACCACATAGTGGGTAGTTACAAAAGATCTTATAGATCTAGGTGACATCAAGGGCTGGAAACAAGCCCCCACTCCGTCTACTACTACTACTAGTAGTTATTAATAGTCGTCTGGTAACGCCGTTTTACGATCGCAGACGCAGCGGCGCGGGTTGTAGTAGGTACCCTCACAAGTTGTTCTGTGTTTCAGAAGGTTTAAAACAATGTTTCTGACCCAAATTTCCACCAATTTCAATAGCGAATGATGCACAATGAAGCCTATTTCTTAAATAAGATGAAGATTTCGTTAGATGTAAAGATATTTAACTTCACTACTTTTTTGTATTCAAAACGAAGGAGCGACACATTGAGGTTTAAATAGCGGGCCGCGTTGCCAACCCTCAGGTAAGCTGTGGCTTAACTAACATTAAACAAACAAAACAGCCGATAGCCACTCGACTAATAGAACATACCAATGTGATTAAAAATGTTTAAGGAAAAAAATGTTTAACTGAGACCACGTCTTAGATAGTGCAACGAACCACTTGATGCAGTTTTAAATAATCCTTTATGCTATCAACAGAAAAAACATACTTTCTATAATTATTACGGCAGTATTATTATTATATTGCATACATTATGGCGACGACATATAAATACACTTGTGCTAAGCCATTTTGTGGCCACTTTTCAATAGTACTGTCGTTACATCAAACTCAACGCTACTCAATAGCATGGCTCGTATGTAAACTTCCACCCAGTGGCGTACGTTGAGTTTGGAGTAGACATCCACATATTTCTCGCAAAGTTTTGTGCTTGATGTTGGGGGGGAGGGAAGGGGGGGGGGGAGGGGTGGCGGTGGGAACTCCCCTAAGGAACCGCAGCTGGACTTTAGGACTAGAAATATTAAAATCAACTATTTTTACTTTTTCGATGATTGTTCTTTAAATTTGTGACGATTTTGCAGGAAATATGTATAAAAATAGACATATTGACACATATAATTGTGTAGTCAGCATATAATTGTGTATTTTTACACAATCGCCAACAAAAAAAAAGTGTTGTGTGTTCAGGTTTATCTACATTGTATATTAACCGTTTTTTTTATTCCACCATAACTTCTAAACGCTAGAACTGATTTAGAAGTTTGTGATAATATTAGAATAGCTATGTTATCCAGAATGTCATAGGGTACCGTAACTATCTAAATATAAATTAAATAGTCGTCTAAATGACTAAATTTCCAAATGTCAATAAATAATCACGTGTTTAGTGTCAAATTAAAGGCCTGATTAAGTACATCCCGAAAATGTATATGTATCTATATGGATAAATACATGAACCACAAATATTCCATAAAAACCGTGATAAAAATAATTATAATAAATACTATAGTCCTGTTAGCCTATAGTCGTGTTTTTTATTGCTTTCAATATATTTACTCTTTAATACTGTCGACTGAGTTCGTCAATGTTTTTTTTAATTTTAAGGGTGTTAAAATGCACACTGAAAAATACACCATTGTGTAACATCTGAAATCATTACGATTAGCGACGGAAAAATAAAAAACCTTCTAACCAAAGTAGTGGAGGTGCTATATACCGTTCATTTTTAAAAGACGCTGCAATGATGCAGCGAGGACATCAACTCTCATTGCTCGCTATTTCTGTAAAATCACTGCCTATACCGATACCAAGTGAACAGCCGGGCGAAGGATGCCGTGGTCCACGATAGATTCGGTGAACACCGAATCACCGCACAAGGGAGAGGACCGCGCAAGCAAGCTCGAGCCTGTAACCTTGGCTTGTAACCATAAACTTGGCCATAACTGGTGGCGACGCTGTTTGATCTGCGTTAACTAGCCCACTGGGTTAACTACCCGGTAACGGCGGCAAGGGTTGGTCTCTCGCTGGCTAATTGGCGGAGGTAGATGGCGAATTGTCATTGTCTTTCTATGATCATCCCACGGATGAACGAACGAAAAGCCTGTGGTGACGGGTTCACCTGTTGTAGCCGACACTGCTCAACTGCTTATTGATCAGCGCATAGAGAACTACGGCGTGAAAACGACACGGAGCATACTAACGTAATAACATTGTATATATATATATATATATATATATATATATATATATATATATATATATATATATATATATATATATATATATATATATATATATATATATATATATATATATATATATATATATATATATATATATATATTTGATAAGTTTTGTAAAGAAATCCGTTTATAGGATGATGTTTTTATTTAAAATAAAATTAGTAAAAGCTACTTAAAAAGCAGCGAAGGAAATCCCAGCTTGGATCGGGAAATGCTAATATTTGAATGAGATATACTTACGGATGTGCACGACTTTCGACGGTGCAATGTAAGTTTATAGGTCCTTTTGCAGTCGACTAACGATCACTATTCATCCATATATCTCAAAAATCAAGCTAATCCTTTTGCAACACAAAATGCCTCCAATTGAGGCGAATTAAAGCGAAAAAATCAAAAATTAAACAAATTCATCACTTCGGCAAAGCCGTGACATAAATGAAGGTGACATATCGAAATAATTCAAATTTCGAATGCTACCAACATTTAAAATATGATACAATTAGGCTGAGTTTGTTATTAACGAGCCATTAAATCGAAATAAAAATTTAAAAAACTCCATATGCTTAATGAAATGAAAGAAGAAACTTCAATCTTAATTTCTGGCAGAGAAGTTTATAAAAAAGGCTGTATAATGTTATCAAAATACAGTAAACCAGTATAAAATTGTATAATATTAAAAAATATGTAAAGAAACATTGTAGAAAACAGTATAATATTTTTATATTTGATACGTTTTGTAAAGAAATCCGTTTATAGGATGATGTTTTTATATAAAATAAAATTAGTAAAAGCTACTTAAAAAGCAGCGAAGGAAATCCCAGCTTGGATCGGGAAATGCTAATATTTGAATGAGATATACTTACGGATGTGCACGACTTTCGACGGTGCAATGTAAGTTTAAAGGTCCTTTTGCAGTCGACTAACGATCACTATTCATCCATATATCTCAAAAATCAAGCTAATCCTTTTGAAACACAAAATGCCTCCAATTGAGATGAATTAAAGCGAAAAAATCAAAAATTAAACAAATTGATCACTTCGGCAAAGCCGTGACATAAATGAAGGTGACATATCGAAATAATTCAAATTTCGAATGCTACCAACATTTAAAATATGATACAATTAGGCTGAGTTTGTTATTAACGAGCCATTAAATCGAAATAAAAATAAAAAAAACTCCATATGCTTAATTAAATGAAAGAAGAAACTTCAGTCTTAATTTCTGGCAGAGAAGTTTATAAAAAAGGCTGTATAAATACGGTAAACCAGTATAAAATTGTATAATATTAAAAAATTTGTAAAGAAACATTGTAGAAAACAGTATAATATTTTTATATTTGATACGTTTTGTAAAGAAATCCGTTTATAGGATGATGTTTTTATTTAAAATAAAATTAGTAAAAGCTACTTAAAAAGCAGCGAAGGAAATCCCAGCTTGGATCGGGAAATGCTAATATTTGAATGAGATATACTTACGGATGTGCACGACTTTCGACGGTGCAATGTAAGTTTAAAGGTCCTTTTGCAGTCGACTAACGATCACTATTCATCCATATATCTCAAATATCAAGCTAATCCTTTTGCAACACAAAATGCCTCCAATTGAGACGAATTAAAGCGAAAAAATCAAAAATTAAACAAATTGATCACTTCGGCAAAGCCGTGACATAAATGAAGGTGACATATCGAAATAATTCAAATTTCGAATGCTACCAACATTTAAAATATGATACAATTAGGCTGAGTTTGTTATTAACGAGCCATTAAATCGAAATAAAAATAAAAAAAACTCCATATTATTATGCTTAATGAAATGAAAGAAGAAACTTCAATCTTAATTTATAGCTGGGTATTGACGGTCAGTTTTTCGCGTCAGTTGAACTGGCGTGCATCCAAAATTTGATCGTGAATGTCGAATCGTCACTCCAGAGTTTTAACTGACGACGCGCCACGAATATTTTCCGTGGCTACCATAATCCAACTGGCGCGTCGCGCCAAACTGACCGTGAGTGCGCAATTGCATGCAATCCAACGCGTCAGTTCCACGCTCGCGGACCGCGGTGACAGCGCGTGCTGCGTTTTTGTTTTTGTCATGGCGGTGTCGTCGTCGTCATCATGGCGGTGTCGGACTTGTCATAATAATAGATTTCATCGAAAAATATAGAAATTCAGAATGTTTATGGAAAATAACCGACAAAAATTTAAAAAATAAACAGTATCGACAAAAAGCCGTAGAAGATTTTATTTAGATAAAATATTCCAATTTTATTTAGATATTATTTATAAAATTGAATTAGATATTATAGAAGTCAGATTTCATTCCCGATGCTAAGAAACGAAGAGTGGCAGTGAATCTATCATGAGGGTTTATAGCTTGTCTCATATTAGTATCTTGTTTAACAATGTGTCGCGTTTTTTGATAAATCGTGTAAAGGATTAGATATATTTTATGATTCCATTAATTTAATAAATGACTAAATCATACCTAGCCTATCTCCTACTTCTTAAGATTTCACTAACTGCCATCCTTAAGTACTGTATTATATTATTACTATATTATAACAGACTATTGTATTATATCATATTATGTATAATAAATATTACTATCCAATTACTCATACTTCTATTTTGCTCTATCCAAATAACCTTATTAACAACTTATTTAATTATTAATTTTCCTACCCTTATATTATTATTAGCTTTATTATAATTTTTTCTACTATCAACGTGTTCATGTTATTTCTGTTAATTTGTAATGCAAGCATTGCAAACTGTTCATAGGATAGTAAATTTGTTTGGTTTGTATATGTATTTAAAATACTAGTATTAATTTACTATCTGTAAGTTTGCTATAAAATAAAATAAAACAAAGAGTAGCCAAGGAACGTTTCTTTTTCGGAATCGGAATCCATTTTTATTCGTGGATGTCCGCAAAGAGACACGTCCTTCATGCGGCCGGGCCGGTCGAAAACTGAAGAGCCGGAGTGACGCCAGTCAATGGGCAAATCTAGTTGGCATAAAACCATTTGGAGTGACGCCACAGTTTTACGTCTAGACTGACGCGAAAAACTGACCGTCAATGCCCAGCTTATGGCAGGGAAGTTTATAAAAAAGGCTGTATAATGTTATCAAAATACGGTAAACCAGTATAAAATTGTATAATATTAAAAAATATGTAAAGAAACATTGTAGAAAACAGTATAATATTTTTATATTTGATAAGTTTTGATAAGTTTACAAAACTTATCAAATACCTGCCGCCTTCGGGTGGAGTCTTCTTCCGGTCCTTTCCTTTTATAGTATTTTGAGTAGGTGGGTTTTGTGCATGTTTGTTGCTCCGCGACAAATTTATTCATATAGACACAAGTAAATTTCCTAAATGTATTCAATCTGACCTTTCATTTGACACTAAACACGATATATTTGGACATTTTGACATTTAGACAACTACTTACTTGATATTTGGGCAGTAAAGGTACCTTTTGACACTCGGGAGGACATAACGATTCCACAGTCGGGAGGACATAACGATTCGAGCAAAACCACAGTCTTTTAAATCGGGTTTCAAACGGTTAGAAGTTATAACGGAGAAAAGGAACAGAAAACCCACATATGTAGATGAATCATGAACACATTACAATCGTTTTGTTGAGCAGTCGTGTAAAAAGTACATTGAGGTCTGTTATCTGACTCCATGTAGCACTATGCGCGGATGGTAATACAATTGATTATGCCGGAGAAATATAGGTAACGCTGACAGCATTGACGACGAAACTAAAAGCTATCTATATTAACATTGATATTAATAAATTTTTTTGAAGATCTGATTGATTACTAAAATACAATCATTTAACCAATAATAAAAATAATAATATTTAATGATTAGTGCCACCCATCGTATTATTTATAAAGGCTGATTAGACCACAAAAATAATACGGAGATACAGATGTCATCTCTATCAGCCAACACCAACACGAGAATACATCAAATTTTTCGTGGTTAATATGACTGAATAACTAAATATTTTTGTATGCAAATAAGTAAAACAAAATAATAGTTTTGGTAAAGCATTTAATAAAGATCATAACCGTATTTAGAATTTCTGCATAGAGTTCCGTATTTTGTGATAAAAACACCGACATGACTGAACAAGCGAGTTTTTTCAGTTCGCCAACTTTCTAATATTTATTCATTATTATCTTATTTTACGAGAAAAGGCTATAATGTTGTATATGGCAAATTTCAATGCAATCATTTTACAGTTCTTCTTTTTATGATCCGTTTTAGTGGTTTATAACTTATGGTCGTTTTTCTCAAGGCCGTCGATTCGCGCCGATTTCACGCTCGACGTTTCGCGTGCGAAAGGTACGGCCGAGTTTTTACTTCACAAACTAAAGGGTTAACATTAAACCTGTATGCCCAATTAAAAAACTTACAACTTTATGTAACTAATATTAACATAATACCAGCTATGAATAAAAAAAAATCGTTTGTTATAAAATTATTATTTTATACTGTAACGCGTGTTTATAGCGCTATCTACAGTGCGCCGCCATATTGTTATTCTACAAAATTAGCAATAATAAACAAAATAAGAGAAAATTTATCAATTTTTGGTATAATGAGTTCCATCTGAACGTTGCGTTCTGTAATAAAATATTAGCTGTCAAATCGTTGTACTACGATGAGCAATCTAGGACGATATATTATCAATTGCAATACCAAGCGCGGCAAACTTTAAACTACTTTCCTGCGGGAAAAAAATATTTTTAAATTTTGACATCCTATATAAAACGTAATGGAACCCACATTTTAGACAAAGAAACTGATTGTTTTTATGGTTTTTAATCCTTGCGATATTAAGCATAAAATAAATGAAATTTTTGTGTGCCTTGCACGCCACTGCTTTCACCCCTTCGGTGTGACTTTCCGGCGAATACGTCACCTCCATCGACATGCAACTTTATTGCTTGTCGCTGGGAGCGCGCATTCGCCTGTGACCGTCCGCCTCTACGAGAACAGTCTCAACTTCGATCACCGCTACGCTTGGGTGATTCTACAGTAGAGCAGCGTGTATTGCCAGACGCAGGTATGACTAGACGAGTAGGTGTAGACACTTCATTTTAAATGTATTTCTATAGTTCGAGAGCCATCCACGTAAACGGATATATGCTTGTTCCTACAGGTTTGAAAGCTAATGAGCCCTTGCTGAGTTGGCCACGAAGACCCATTCTGTTCAGGGTTGGTCACACTCACAAGTCAACACCCATCCGGCGATCTCCACGCAAGAAGTACGAGCCCGGACAGGACTCTAGCCTTAGGGCTAGTTTCCCCTAGGAATCAACCTTCTGGCGCTCCTGGACGGTCTGCGCACCGTGCGGCGTAATCCAATCGATTGTGCACTCTGACTAACAATCGGGGGAGTCTGGAAGCAGTACTGTTTCTTATAGAACTGAGATGGTTGCGGACCTTACGGCGACTGCTCTTGAAACGACCATCGTCTACCCGATCCTGGGTGAACAGCCGGGAAA
The DNA here is from genome assembly GCA_944548615.1 of Micropterix aruncella. Taxonomy (NCBI): domain Eukaryota; kingdom Metazoa; phylum Arthropoda; class Insecta; order Lepidoptera; family Micropterigidae; genus Micropterix; species Micropterix aruncella. Next base: position 28,819,014 of record OX155964.1, on the reverse strand, counting down.
AGGATGCCGTGGTCCGCGATATATTCGGTATACACCGTTTCACAGCTTCGTAAGGGAGAGGACCGCTCAAGCGACCACGAACTCGTAACCAATCGAGAGACCGGAGTAATCTGGCCGCAAATTGGAAGTAAGGGCGTGAGTGATAGCCCGCTGGGTAACATACCTGGTTATCTCGCGGATAAGGCGTTGGCCTCTTACGGGCATGTGGCGGAGCTTGACGGTGGACTCTTTTGTACAAGTCTTCTGCGCTCACTTCACGGGGGGGAGGGGGGAGAGGGGATAGAACGACTAATCGTTAAAACTTCCTGAGGTGACGGGTTCGCCGGTTGTAGTTGACAACTCTATTTGTTCCTACAGGCATTTTCCGCATGAAAATAGGGATTACGCCAAACGCCTGACGAAAAAGAATACAGTGGAATATTATAACTTTATTTTGCTATAAAATCATTACTTAATGAATATTACACTGGTTTTATAAGAAAAAGACAATTTATGCACAAATGGCGGACTTATCGCTATAGCGTTATCTTACAGTCAACCATTAAACACGTTTATATAGATCGCGCACCATGGTGGAATTTTCAAACTTGTTAGTCTCTTGGTTGTCTACGCAAGCCTCTGCCGTCGATTTGCGAAATAATTTCCGCAGTGCGCGGGGTTCCATATAAGTCTATATTATAAAAAAACGCAATCCATAGAATTTAAATCTGGACCGATTTTTATTTTGTAGTGCGTGCGCTTTCATATGATTTTATAGCTCACATATTTTCAAAACCGAATGTATAGGTTGTCTATATTTCTGTGGCCTTACCTAATGTTATATATCAAAAAATTCTGTCAGTATTTCGTAAGCAAAAAAAATATAAGCTTTATAAAAGAGGAGTGCACTGTCTTATAGATGATGGACGGTTCTCTGCGGCTCCGTGCACCTTGGTCCTGATACTCTGTCTGTATTTCCTTAGGTCGGCTCAACCCACGGTTCTGCTCCTATCCGGTAGACTTGTCGAAGAGGGTCAACCTGGATGGGCCGCGCTGTGAGTTCAGTTGCAAGCAGCGTTGTTGCGGCTGTAACATACAGTCGTAGAGAGTTGGATTGGAGGATCCGATTCGGGGAATCACCTCAGACGGAACTTGGCAACTAGAGCTGTCGAATACAACGGGCGAACTAGTCACCTGAAACAGTTTTAACGATATTGATCGTTCTGTCTCCCGCGAGGCGCAGAAGACTTACAACGAGACAGTCCACCATTTAGTTTCGCCACACGCCCGTAAGATAATCAGGTTAATCAACAGCAGACAGACACTCGCTCCCTTACTACCAGTTGCAATCAAATTACTCCGGTCTCCCGACTGGTTACGGGTTAGAGTTCGCTTGCGCGGTCCTCTCCCTTACGTAGCGGTGAAACGGTGTCTACTGAATCTATCGCAGACCACGGCATCCTATGCCCGGCTGTTCGACCAGTACCGGGTAGCCGATTGGTCGTTTCAAGAGTAGCTACCGTAAGGTGATCAACGACTCCCGCTTTTTAGGAGACAGTGCTGTTTCCAGACCCCCCCCCCCCCCCCCCGGCTGTCGGTCAGAATGCACAATCGATTGGACGACGCCGCACGGTGCTTAAACCGTCCAGGAGCGCCCGAAGATTGACTCATAGGAGAAACTGACCCGAAAGCCAAAGTCCAACCTTGGCTCGCTCTCAAGGTTGACCCGTGAGTATGACCGACCCTAAACACATGGGTTTTCGTGGCCAAACTGCGACAGGGCCCATTAGCTTTACGGAACTGGGCAGTTTGCGTGCCGCGTGGCGTTAGTCTGGAAACGACCGCGGGAGTTTGGAAACGTACTTTTCCTAAGCAGCAAAAACGTATTTTATTCCAATCTAAAAAAGATTTCATTAATTGATTTTGAGTAATTATGGGAGAGGTGGACTAATTTACTTTGGGAGCTTCATTTATTTTTCTGAATAAGTAAAACACACCCTTATGGTATTATATAAATATAATATTTTTAGTCACCATTTATGGCAAAACGACAGTTTCTTAAAGGTAAAATTTAAGATCAAACAAAAGATAGCCGTGTTGTACCATTCACTATAAAAACAAGAACCTAACATAAATAACTATTTAATCTTTTTAAAAAAAATAAACCAATTACTATTGGCAATAACTAATAAGAAACGATTTTTTTGCCATTGTGTCTTCGCAACTTCCATTAAGTTATTTAGTACAGCCTTTATTTAACCAGCGGTTAAAAAAAACCGCCCTCTTGATTTGTACACTTTGCAACTGATTTAACAGTGTGATGTCAGTATTGCCAGGTTTTAAAAAATATTTATAGTTTGGGAGAAATTGCAATGTTCCTTTTTACCAGCTGGTCAGTCTCTTCTTGAATTACCCTACTGTTTATAACATAACAGATGATTTAATATTGGAAAGGAAACCAATATTCAATGTAGTTACAATCTTAGTATTAGTATAGTTGCCATTTGGAAGTATTACTAGGCAGCGAGGTCAATAAAACGTTTTAATTAATTAATGTTCTCTTTAAAATTTAAAACATCTGCAAGATCAAATGTTATATCTCCGAAACATACAGTTCAATTTTATCCAGCATATTCTATTTTTATAAAAAAAAATATATATCTTGAAATATAATATAAATGTTGTGGAGACCACGTCACAAAGTCATATTTCATTTGCCCCGACGAATAGCAACTCATATTTTCCCGCGTCGAGTGTTACCACTCACGGGAATTATCGCAGTCGGATTCATTGTCACATTTTTGTAAACACGGAACGAGTGAGCGCCTCGCTCGCTCACCAGTACGAAATAAATTATCAACTGAACGACACCACTGTGTTTTACTTCCGCGTCGCGCTACTGCTCCCCGGTGAACCATCATTATTACCACCGAAGCGAACTTGGTCATTCTCCATAAACAGACCAAAATCGCGCTAAAGGGGATCTGCAATCATCCCCAAGTGACTACTGTAAAATATAATAATACTTTAAGCAAAACATTTAATATGATTATTGTAACACATCGCAAAACAGACAGTCCTGGATCTGCGACTTTTCCGAGCTGGTGTAAAAACCTAACATTGGCGCCAGTTCCATCCAGCATTTCAGATTATTGCTTCAATAGAACTCACTACAAATAGTCTGGGTGGAGTTTTAGTGACCGGGTGAAAAGAGCCCTTAAATAAATATGCATTCTTTGTTATCTATTTCCTAATACAGTTTCCTTGTATGAAACTAATATAGAAAACATACAACCAGTGTAGATAACGTATATGCCAGACTGTACGCACACTTTCAATCCTTAAGTTCTAGCAAATTTTACTACCAACTTTTGCTACAGCTTTACACGTCGAGCTTTCCTTCCGAGAAAGAATCTATGACCTCGTCAAAGTTCGTCTGATAGGCAGTTTTATTTTCAATACCTAGGATCTTTAGATAGACGTACCTACCTAATTTAATATTGAAGCCGATTTAATATTTTATACAGTAGGCAATCAAAATTGTCTACGCTGTATTACACAAAAGAATAACTATCTAAGCAATTTCACTGCAGAAATGTTAACCTGGTGTAATTAATTGCAAGGAATCTCGCTTATTTTATGAGAAATTATTCCTCAAGCTTGGATGAACACTCGTAATGAAATCTAAAATACACAATGTAAAATTGACTATAAATTTCAATTAACGTCTATAAACTTAAAAATATTGTAACAATATTGGTCTTGATAAATTGGATATGAAAATTTTATATATAATTTTATCATCTGACTATTTTAATTTGATTATTAAATAATGTGTAGCAATGTAATTTTTCTATCCTTAATTATTATTTAACCTTTATCACGTTATATTACACTGTTTTCTACTATTTATTTTATTGCGTTTTCTATGGTATATATTTTAAATTATTATTCGTAGGCTGACCTAGACTGAAAGACTGATTGACAAACCAACGAAAGTTGGTTGATGATTAATATGCCCCGACCTTGTTAATTGTTATTAGTTATGTTTTAAATTTAAAGAAATATTTGAAGATTGAAAATAATATTGCTAGATTTTATGAAAAAAATTGTTTAAGTTGTCAGAACCTGGCGATTATTTTGCATGTCTCCATATCTGATAACCCTAACCCGTTTACTTAAATGCCTAACCTATTTTTTAAATTTTGTAATTTTAAGTGTGCACACGCCATTTTACTTTCTCGGCCCACCAATCGGCCAGGAGGAAAGTATTGAGAACGAGCTAAAAAACAATTCGAAGTATCATCTTGAAAATTTTCGGGATCAAAATGGATATTTTTGCCTTCAGATAGCAATATCCATTTTGATCTTCCCTGAGGCAATGAAGTGGAGATTGTCCAGTGGAGACCAAGAACCACAAAGCGAGGCGCAGGGAGACCTCAACTACTTTGGCTGGACATTAGGAAAGCAGCAGGGACCAACTGGCTGAGGGCAGCAACGGACGGACAAACATGGAAGAAGAAGAAAGAGGCCTACGTCCAGGAGTGGACTAAACCAGGCTGAGGAATGAAGAAGAAAAAGAAAAAGAAGAGACAATTAAGACCATTTCCAGATTGAAACACAGGCAGAATAACAGAAACGCAGGCAGATTGAAGTCTGCCTGTGTTTTTGTCTGCCTGTCTGTCTGTCTGTGTGTATATATTCCTTCGCGATAATGCGCCAACGCTTAATTGGATTAGGTTGAAACTTATGTATGCATGCTACATTTAGTCATGGAAATAGTTGAAAAAGTTGTGGTTCTAAACAATTCACCAGGTGCACTAGTCACATATAATCCTCGAAATATTACAAGTTGGCATTTGGTAAACAGATGCCTTGTTCACATTGTGAATTGTTGGTTCGAATTTTATATTGTAATATATATTTTAATTCCGCCATAAATTTTAATCAAATATCAATACCGAGCCGCCCGAGTCTAACAGAGAAACGAACCCCGCCGCCTGAGTCGTGGCAATTATCAAGCTCATCGATTTTATTCATGAAATTAGTATTCAGATGAAATCCTGGAAACTTGCCGGGAAAGTGTTGGGCTGATTGGTACCTTGCCTTAGTACGGGCCTAAGCCTCTCTATTTTGCTACTGTTTACAATGAAGCCTCCAATAGCGATATTGCAATATTGTACTGCATTTAATAATATTCTACTTTTATTTAAATAAAAAAGTTTTAGAGAATGTGCGCAAAATGAGGCCAATTTAACTACTTCTAACAGCTTTAATTTATTAGTATTTTTTACAGATTAATAATTCCAACAGTTGTTTTTGTTCAACACAAAGAAATTGGAATAATTCAGCCTAATCTATAAAGCTACCTAAAACAATTTTACCTTATTTTTCCCGTTTAAAATTTTAATTTAGCACGGACGCGCAATATGTCTGGAAATATAATGGAAACGTCGACCTTCCGTCTAAACAAAGTTACGACAGTCAAGAATTTAAACGAATCGCAAGCGGTTGGCGTAAGTCACTCTGTCGTTTAGCGTAGACAGTTAAATGAAATGAAATTTAATATATATTAATAGCAGGTAATTCTCGGAATGCGTTAATCAGAAAAGATGAAGTTGAAATAAAACTCGACATCATGAGATGAGAATATATTACAGCAACCTGAGCTTGAAGGCGTCATGTAAAATTTTATTATAATAATATGTAGATTTATTTAAAATTAATTATGCATAACAACGTTATATTCAATGATTCGTCGCATAATTTGATGTAGTCTACTACATGTAGAGAGGAGAAATATATAAATTCTAGCCTTGCTCTAAATATTTATTGCTTGGCACAAAACAAGTGATATTTATGTTGAGATCACTGATCTATATGATCACTTATAATAAGTTCATATGGAATGCTCGATTTATATAAAACCATTAACGTTTATAGCCAACATTACCGTTTATTGCCATCCTTCACCGTTTACGGTAAAATATTCCATTATATACTGCTTGTGCATACAGCCGTAGTTTTATGACCAGAAGCGAGGACACTAATAGAAGAATTATGGAGATTGATTTTGGAAAAGCATTGGTCAAAAGCGCAGGTGTCTAATTATAAACCTGGACTCGTAAACGAGCACGCAAAATAATATATCAAGAAAATTGTAGATAGAGATTTATAAATAGGATAGAAAACGAATTTACCGCGTGAAATTTGTAGGACCCGACGTTTCGGTGACGTTGCAGCCGCCGTTGTCTAGGGTAGACTGAGCCTAGGGTAGACTAGCCGGGTAACGGCGGCTGCAACGTCACCGAAACGTTTTCTATACTATTTATAATGTCAAACAACCGCGATAGTCTTCGATTTTATATTATAGATAGAGATTTATTTATTTGTTATTAGTTGATGAGAGCTAATGAGCCTTTTGCAGTTTGGTAACTTAGATCTATGTATTCAGGGTCCGTCAAACACACGAGTCATCACCCATACGACGGCCTACATGTAGAAGTACGATCCAGGGTACGACTGGCCTGCGGGACAGTTTCTCCTAGGAGTCAATCTTCAGGCGCTCCTGGACGTTTTGCACACCGTGCGGTGTCAGCCAAAACAGTTAGAATTCATCCAACGATATAGATTTATCTATAGATTCATCCAACGATATAGATCTATATCTGCATTAAACACTGTATTTATCCTACTGTATGTGAGCTTAGGAAATAGGAACTCACAACGTTGGACTCTGATCGTATCGACAATACACTACATCAGAGAATCCCTACAGATGCATTAAGTGTAAGGTTCGAAACAAAGTTTATATAGATTACTATTAGCGTTAATCAATAACTCTTCCATATCTTTACCGGTAATAATGAAACTAGTGTCGTCGGCAAACATTGTTAAATTTATATTTTTGAAATACATTGGTAAATTATTTACATATACTAAAAATAGAATAAGACCCAAAATGTTATCTATATCTGTATATATAACATTATGTGATCTATAATGCTATACTATGCAAGTTGCCAAATTGAACATAATAATCTATTTTAGGAACATGCCCGTCATCTACATTTTGCTTTTCATAGTAAAATACTGGTTTCCATATCGTAGTAAGACCCTGGGTGATCTAATATGCTTTATAATCAATGCCACCACCAAACACAGCAAACGGTGCCCATCAATGGTTCACACGGACCACACAACGCGGTAAAGCAACGACTCCACAGTGGTAACCCCAACGGTAAAACAGCAATACTTTATAGTTATTCAACAATTAAACAAATCGGTGACGTCGACCTATTTTCAACTAACACTTTGAAATGGCATGGTATTGCCATATAACAAATCAGGCATAAATATTTGACTTTTGTTATTGAATTAGGCAACATTGAATGATTTCTATAATTTATAATATTTTTGATCAGTTATCTCAATGTTTTTGGACACATTTTACCATAATTTAAGTGCTACCATTTTACATTAAATTAAAGATTCATACAATGTATAACTAATAACTTTACAAACACAGTGCAATCATTACAAACACTATAAAACAATACGACTTGTTTTTTATGTTCGCGTTAAATGTTAAACTAACTAATCAAAACTTAGAGAGAAGATATTACAGCACTAATCTTCAGCAAACATCGTAGTTAAGTTCGTAATCCGATTTTACCTGATGATAACTTTGAGGCGCTTTCAGCAAAAGCCGAGAGAAATACACACTCGACCCTCTCCGATTTGTGCCCTTTGATCTATTCGAGAGGAAGTTTGCATATTCAAGGTGAGAACATTTTAATCCTTTGTCAAAGTTTGCCGTGAAGTGAAAAGTTTTTAGACGATTGTGGCTCGAATTGAAGTTAAAGCGAAAATTATAGGTTTTAGTAGTGCTAAGAATAATGGATATAAATATTCTAATATAATATTATTAATATGAAATAAAATATTAGGTGCATGACTTAATTTTTACAGATTTTTTCTTCGAGCTTAAAATTTTATTTAAAATAAAAATATTTTCGCATTCTATTACAGCTTTGAAAGGAGCGAAAGCAAGGTTTCTCAAAACCGAACGACAAGTATAAGTAAGTTACATAACCTCTCATAAAAGCAGAGTTTACAATGGCAACTGATAAACTGCTCAGTCGGCACTGCATTTTATACGAATTCCAACTGGGAAAAAATACTTCTAAAGCACGGGAATCAATTTATAGTATTCTTGGTGCCGACGTTATGTCTTATGAAATGTGGAATTACTGGTAAAACTCTAAAGAAGTAGTGAGTGACTAGACACTCCCTGGACAGCCTCGAAAGTTTTATGATGCAGAATTGCAAAGTCTACTGGATGAAGACTCGACGCAAATGCAACAAGAGCTTGCAGCTCAGTTAGGAGTCACCCAAACGGTTATTTTCAAGTGTTAGCACTAAAAACGAAAAAATCAAAAGCTTGGACTTTGGGTTTCACGTGTTTGACTGAACACAACCTAGGTCGGCAACAAAAAAAGTGTTTTGTAGCAAGAAGTGTCTTGTGACAATTTGTGACGGGTGATGAAAAGTATCTTTCCTACTAGTATACCAAACGCAAAAATTCGTGGGTAGATCCCGAGCAACCCAGTACATCGACGCCAAAACAAGACATCTTCTTTTTGAAGAAAACTGATCTATGTATCTGGTGAGACGTAAAGGGTGTACGTTATTAAGGACTCCTGTAAACTGGTCTGATGGTGACTCTGGAACGCTAAAGCTGACAATTGAACAAACTGAGTGAATAACTTTACTTCTAACAGCGCAAAAATGTATTTTAAAAATCATGCATCGCAAACCATATCAATATTCTTCTAATGAACTCTTTAAAGAGGCTCAAGTTTTGGATGCTAGGTTATTATTTATTAAAACTACACTACGTTAGGTTTTCGTGGCCAAACAAAATAAATCTTTTATTATTACGCACACGGAACCCATTAGACAATTCCTGCGTGATAATTTGAATGTACCTAGGATGAAGACGACTTTCGGACAGCGACACCTCTTTCATAACCACAAGAGTCTGTAATAAATTAAGCAGTGACATAAAAACCAGCCCCAATTATCATTTGTTTAAAAGCAACATAAATAAATGGCTGTTGCTAGAAGAGCGTTTATCTATCCATGCAATGATCGATGTAGTAGAATAAGTTGAAGTTGACTTAAGATAATATAATGTGTATATATGTATGTATGTGTGTATATGTGTATTCTAATGTATTTAGTATTTCTAATTCCTATATAATATTGTAATTTTTTAATAAAATTTCATTATTAGATATATATTTATTAGTATTATATATATTTTTTAATTATTACGACTCGGCATCGGGTGACAGACAGGTCGTTTCAAGAGTGGCATAGCAACAGGTCAACATCCACCTCCGCTGCTTAGAAGACAGTGTTGTTCCATAGCCTCCACACTCCTACAGTAATTAGTCAGAGTGCACAACCGATTAGCTGACGCGCACGGTGCGCAAACCGTCCAGTAGCGCCGGAGGGCCTTCCCCCAAGGGAAACCGATCCACAAGCCACGAGGCCTGGGATGCCAGAGTCCTCCTCGGGGTAGACTCTCGCTCGAGAAGGCTACTGAGCAGGAGCTAAATCGTGAGTTGGGCCGATTCGAAAACTCGGTGGATCTTATGGCCGAAGCAGCACGAAACCATTCGCTACCATGAAAATCATATAGCAAAATCAAGCCAAAAGCTACTAATGAAGTTACATTCAATATTCTCGACTCACTATATAACTATTACTGGCCTAATACAGCCCTGCCTACATAGTAATACGAGTAAGTACAAATCGGTTCGGGAAGTGTTCGGTTTAACTTGACATCCTCTGAAGTGTGTTGTGCATTTGATCAAAGAGAACGTCGCCTTTGTCGCTGCCGTTACTGTTTCACAACGCGCTGACAGGTAACAGTATATGCAGCTGTCCTACAAGTTATCGGGAATATTATTCACGATGGGAGTGCTTTGCTTAGATAAAGGGATACATTGAAAGCATTCAACGCGATATCCTAGTTCGGCATAGTCCTGCTTTGCTTAGCAGTAGAGGGATTCTGTGACCCATGGACTAAAATAGATGGACACGTAATGTATGCGTAAATTATCACTTTAGGTGTGAGACTACGAAACGATACAAGCTCACTACAGACCACTGCGGCATGCGTATTACATACGCTATATTAAAACACAAGTCTAGAACCCCCATAATTTAACTACTACTACTACTACGCCACGCGTAGATGGTCTACGCCATGCATAGAGGGTTTACAGGAGGATAGAAGAGATAGTCAATAAAAAAGAAGAAGACAGTTATGGCTGTGCGAGTAGCATGAATCAATGTAGTATTAATGGCTGCTTCTCAAACAGCACCATATGCACCCCCATCTGCAATCGATAAATAAACGGCCTACAGTTTAATGATAATTTATCATTGTGAAAGAAACAGGCTATGCAAGATAGAACTTAGAAACTAAAATAACTTTTTTTAATGTGATTCTTAATCTGGCCGAATTTGAGGGCCATGATTTTTCAAATATTGTGCCTATTTAAATTACTTAAAAAAGTAGAGCCTTATTGTCTGATTATTATTATATGGTCTTAAATTTGTACTTTTTGTTTTTAAATGCATGGCGTAGCTTTAATTTGGTATTGAAACGGAAAAATTACAAAAACTAACTATTGGTTCCACGAAACCTTTACTTGCGAGTAAAAGTACCATATGGAAATCGGCCCTTAACATTTTACTAACAATTTGAATATTACGATGAATAATTTTACTACGTATCTTTTCGAATTACTGACTACATACAATGCTAGGCTTCTATTTTGATTATTTATATGTATAGTTTGACAATCTAGTAGTTAAATTCTTGAGTACCTATGTATGTTCAGTAAAGAGTAGTAACGAGACTTACTACCTAACTCAATTATTTTGACACGTCCAAGAGCGGTTTTTAGCCGTCAATTTGACACCACGAAAATGTAATGTAATGTAATGTAATATCAAAAGAACACGATATAATACAAACATAGCTTTTAATTACATTTTTTTTATTACCAGTTTTATTTTACATTAAAAACTGAGTTGAAAGTCATGTACAACTTTTTTTAACTTAGGTTTTCGCTACTAAGATAAAGAAATTCAAAGCCTCAAGCTTTACCACAAATGCCTTTTCCTCGTCGACCAAAACCTTAACGTGAACATTAATGAACTAGGTTTGAAGACTTAGAAAAGGAATAGTATTCTAAGGAATAGACTTCTCGATGGAATAGTGTTCTTTTTCAACAATCTACCTAAGTTATATCGTTATTTTAACCCATCAAGAAATAATAGTATATAATTGATGGAGTCCAATAAACAAAGTACCATCCTCCAATGAGCTTCGTTTAGTCAGTTTGATGCACGGAATCTACTTTTTTTAAAAAGATTAAAGGTTTTAAAAACTTCCGTATCTATCACCAAAAATAATATACAAACGGAGCTGCCGTGGAATTCACCAACCAGAGTCAAGCCCATCGTAATACTATTATTACACATCTAGGGATTCCGGACTAACAACCGGCTTTAATAGGTTTAAGACGGCTGTCTTGCCACATGTGAGCGTACACCTTTCCACCCATTCGCTCCCCCTTTGAAGCCATAGAATTTTATATGCGGAAATCGCGGTTTTAGATATTTTTTCTAGATAGGAGTTGATTATTTTTCTGGAGAGACCAAGATCTTTAAAATAGGTGAAACAGAGATTTGGCTGGCAGGCCACGTGCGCCAACTTTCACCGCATGAAGGTGAACAATTAGGTCGTTCCAAGTGACGGCATTTGCGAAATCATGTTATTTATTTAGCTTGTACTCATAGTATTTTGGGATATTTGATTCCCAAAGAATTGTTAATTATACAATAAGGGCAATCTTCCAAAATAGAGATAGAGTTTTATCTGAACTGAGGGCTGTGCATCCTAAATTTTCAGGGAATTTATACTGCTTAGAGACTGAATCGCCCCACAGAATCCAATCTGAATCTTTTTCGATTATTGCGAAAGATTTTGTAATGGAATGTTTTTGGCCTTTAGAGCCGTCCCGAATAAACTGTATTGGGGGTTTGGAGGGAACTGTCAGACTCTTGTTGGCACGAGCTACTGAGATGCTAATTACCTCGCGAATAACAGCAAGGACTTTGTCGTGGCGGTAAGTGTACCGTCCTTAATCTAAGGCCACCTTCGCGCTATCCTGGTGTGATGTTTCAATCTGATAAGGGCATATAAGACTACTAGAAATAAGTCTCCAAGAGCAATTCAATGAAATTGGCAGCAGTTTGATTTTTCTTGTGTTAGTTGAGGAGCCAGCGACAGAAACGTGCAAGAGTTTTGTAAAAGCTGACACTTTCAGATCAGACAGTATTTTGACCATAGAATGCTGAGGTAGTCAGCAGGCCTGATTACGGGACACCTGGCGCTGGCGTACTAGGAAAGGTGTCATTTTAATTAGTACCCCCAAAGTGTTTTGGAAAAGCTAAAAATTCAGTAGGCAGTGGATGCAACAAAAAACTGGAAACAAATGGTCAGACTGCTTAACATGAGAACGTGTAGCGTGTCCATACATGTCACAAAACTGAAGTCTCTGTGAATACGCCGCGGCCAGTACCTATTTGTAGGTAACTATTACGAATCGGTCTAATATGCCGCGCAATATGATGACATGTTTCCAGGCAGCAATTCTTTCACTATTTTGATGCAAATATGTATTATTTTTTCCTTTATCGAAATGCCTCTTTTCTATACTGTTTAAAACCTAGTCTACGCTATGCACAAAATGCATAGCGTAGACTAGGTTGGGCTACTATTATGGTTTCACAATGGGAGAGTTTATTACCTTAAGATAATCTCTTACAACAAATCCTAATATAAAGAGCTTATTTGTATATGTGCTTTTAACACGTATGTAAGTGCGCATGTTTTATCTATGTATTCGATTGACAGAATTGAAATCCAGTTTCATTAATTTATTTATTAGAATATGGTGACTCAGCCAGGAAATGAGCCCTACACCTTACAATGTAAAATCAGGCGACATAGCCAATACGCCAACGAAGCGTGTACCCAATGCCAGCGTTCCGCAGTCGAGTTTTATATTTTATATTGCTGGACGTTTAACAGGTTGGTGCACTTTGGGTGCGTTCCAGAAAGCTCTTAACGCTATTAGCTCCAGCTCCGAAGCCCAATTATCTTTCCTTTTGAACAGGAAGATTTATGGAGGCATATAAAGTTTGTGGAGTTCGAGCAAGTTTATCCTTTAACGCAGCATCGATGTGTATGAGCGTACATATAATGGTAAATATTATATTTTCGGCCCCAGGTTATATTTCATGATAAGAAATTAATGTGCTTGAAAACATACTTGCAAAAATGTATCAGTCCTTTTTTCTCGATAATAAAATAGTTTTTATTGAAAAAATATCTTTTAAATAATAGCACATAAATATGATCTAATTTCATTTTGTGCTTATTGCACTCTTTGTCGTAATATTTTTTTTATTTTTATATTTGCCAGATATTATTTGAAGGGCTATACGAAAGGAAGATCAAAGTAATTTTTATCAAACCGACATTAAAAAAAAGGAGGAGATTGTCAATTCGGTTTTATTTTTTTTATGTTTTTTACCTCAGAACTCCGTCATTTATGAACCGATTTGGAAAATTCTTTTTTGTTTGAAAGGATATGCCTACTTTTAGGGTCTATTTTTTATCAAAATCAGGTTCTGATGATGGGATCCACGAGGAATTTAGGAAACTCATCAAGTATAACCATATGAAGTTAAAAATTTAAATGTTTGTTCAGTTCCGTTGACATTACATTTTTCTATGGTAAGCATGACCTGATACACCCAGTCTTGGTTCCCGACGAGAGGATTCCTCAACAGTCAACAGCACAGACACAAAATTTTGTTTACTCATTCTGTTGTGATCACAGACACGAAATGTTGTATATGCATTCAATTACACCAAGACAGGACTGCGGCATCCAAGGTTGGCTTCTAACGAGGGAACTTCTCAACGGTCTACATCACAGACACGAAATTTTGCATATGCATTCAATTATGATAGCCCGTTCTGAGTTTCACCATTACATAGCTGCAACACTTATAAAATAATGGAGTATTTTTTTTTTGGTAAGATTTTGTTTATTTTTAAATTTTGGTTAATTCTATTTTAAATACTGACTTTAAATAGGACCTTTTAAGCATGGCTTGTTCGAGTGCGAAAGAAATATATATTGTCTTTAAAATAAATTTAGTTTTCTGAAAAAATACATTCTAATTAATTTTATAACCCATAAAGTATTAACATAATCTTAAAAAGTCAAATTGACTTAGATCGTTCTTCCCCGTAACCCTTGATTTACATGTTGATATAAAATTAAGTATTTGTATGGAATTTGGCTTCACCTATTGTATAAAATTTTGTTAGTTAAATTCCAGATAAAAGTATTAAATACTTTCTTTATCAATTATTATTGTGTTTTGTGTATTATTAGTACTGCATAGTTACATTCACTGTTTTCAGAGTACTTTTTTGTACAAATAAAATATTTTTTGTTGAAAAAACAAAAAACCAATCAGATGGAGTAGCGTCGACCATCTTTTATTAGATTTACTGCTCTTCAATGCAAAAATAGTACATATTCAGTAAAAAACTAAGGCATACGATTGAAATTCTTGGTAAATTGTTGAATAAAAGCTCACCTACTCGGCGAAGAATAGTTGCTAAATCGTACTATGGAGTTCAGCAATATAAAACTATATATTATCAATGACATAACGCAAACAAATCTTATTTACCTATGTTAAAAATATTACCGATAATAATTTCCCTATCAGTGATATCCAATAGAATAGCAGCGCTGTCTGCGGCGGGTGATACATGGCTAGCAATTTAGCATCAGCGTTTCATTGGATCTGAGATATGGGATTAAAGATGTCTGACGGCGATAAGCCTCTCCCTCTTCTAGCTTTTATTCCTTTTCGCCTCAGCCATTCCAAATAAGTTGTGTCGTGGCGAGGCATTTATTTATTTATTGGTACACAAACAATATTCTAATATTACTTTGATTATCACAAAACAAGATTGACTATCTCGCTGATTATCTTTAAAAAATAAGAGCAGCGGATTTCGTATGCCCAGATACAGGCTGTTCGGTCTAGTTGGGTATTCGTCCAGAGTGATCGTGTGGGTTGTGTTCATTTCCTTATTGCTTATAATACTAGTTACAATTTATATCTGTACGATTACACTGATAACTGTATCTATAGTGAATTGGACTACCGAATCTATCGCGTGGTCTGCGATAGATTCGGTAGTCCAATTCGCGATTAGAATATTATATGCGTACTGCGCATGCTTAGTTAATAATTGCCTGTTTACTTAAAGATTCACACAAAAAGGATAAGTATAAATATTATTATCGTTAAAATTTATCAAAACAAAATTTAGAAATACGAGTAAGTTAACTATAAATAGAAAAAAAATAATTTGGTATTAAATATTGTCCAAAATAAAAATTTTAAAACATATGGTAAATTATCTCTATAAATGGACTTGGCTGCTAAGGGTCCCAGGTTAACAAAAACAATATAATCGGTTACAGTGTAATATAACCGGTATGTACGTGAGATAGGATTGTGGAAAGATTGATTTGTCTGCGAAATGGGAAGGTGAAACGTTAGGTACTGCCTCAATCGTCTGGATGGTACGTTGAAATTTAACGCTTCTAATAAAACTGGTCGGTCTATCCCGCCGTTAAGGAGTTTGTGCAGAAACATTAGGCTCTCTCCTCTTTCTAAGAGTAAAAATCATAATGTTATTTTTTTTTTGAGAACTGTAAATAGGTCGTAAAAAGGATAAGAATAAGAATAATTTATTTTTAAAACCCGATCTGGTTATAGAAATTACATATCTAGTGGGATTTCTACAAATAAAATTACATTTCAAATTACTCATAACATTATAAAAAAGTCTATAAAAAACTAATAATTGAAAAGGACATAGAAATTCAAAAATTTAATAACAAAGACATAAAAACTATAGAAATAAAAAACAACAGAAATAATGAGAAAACATAGAGAATCAGCAATTCAATAACAAAAATATATAAAAACTAGAAAAATAGAAAGCATCCAAAGAGTTCTACATAAACTACATTTAATAAGGATCAAACTATCGATCAACAATCAAGAAATAGAAAAATGTATCGATTCTCTAAAGAACAAAAAATCAACTGGTCTCGATGACATACCTGTTAGCGTAATTAAAATCCATAAACGTATACTGGCACCTTGTCTAACATATCTTTACAATTTAAGCTTTTTAGAGGGAATATTTCCAGATTGTTATAAAGTAGCCAAGATTACACCGATATATAAAAAGGGCGTTTTCTGTACAGGCTGTAATGCAACCTATCAGAATTTACATTTACGTTACGAAATTACATTTACGAGGTAACGTTTATTGTTCATTTGCGTAGGTATGTACCTAGGTAAGTAGGTGCATAGGTATGTGTGCGTAGGTAGATAGGTAAATGCGTTTTTGTTAAGTGCCTACTTTAACCTACTAAAATGTAGGTATTTTGAACACATGCAACAAGTCATGAATACTGTCACACAAAGTCAGCACTAACTCATATATTCTGTTATAGTACAATTTTGTTAACCGACTCTTGATCTATAAACCAAAGATACATAAACGTACATAATAATTATAAAGAATTGCATTTCTGCTTTAATGAGATCACAACTTGTCAATTGTGTATTTGTTGTGGTACCTGGTAGTTCAGCGGAGCGTAGGTACTTATTTTGAAAACGGGCTCGAGATGTCCTACTGATGTTATTTTACTATGACATTAATTAAATTTTGTTTTCGACCTATCATTGAACTGACTTTTAGGGCTACTTAAAATAAAAGAAAATTAATTATTATTTGGGACTACGAGTGTCATCTACATTTTGCGTTTCGTAGTAAAATCTTAGCTGCCAAAACGTACTACGTCATTGAGCAATCTTATATCCTATGAAATCAATGATACAACCTATAATGCCCACGTAAGGCTACTTTCATTACTATTACTCATTTAACGGCATATCTACGACTAAACATAAAATCACTAGTGATATGGAGACATCGAATAAAAGAAATGTTGATGCCTGGAAAGATAGGACTTTGCTCAATAAAGTGTACCTTGGCAATGCCGCACTATAAGATAATCGAATCTCAACTCCATCTCTGTCTCTTCTATCGTATTAGGCAGGCTCTCTCGCTTGCATTCGCCAAGAGAGCGAGGATTGCAACAGTTTTGTTTCGATCAAATTGTTATGTAATAGAATAAAAAACGAGTCCGTTTTAGTCGAGAAGGTTTGCAATATGAGTTTGCGAAGGTTTGCAATATTAATAAATTATATTTTGATTCTTTTAACAGTTGAAGTGCATTACAATACTAGTGGTATTATTCGGCGTTGCCCGTGCTATATCCGTGCTCAAATACCTATGTATACCAATTTTCATGGCGATCGGTTGAGCGGTATATAAGTTGATGTGCTGCAGCGCCACCTAGTAGAATTACAATAAAAAATATAGCGCGAAAATATGCGTGACCAAATGTCTATGTATAGCAATGTTCATGACGGTCGGTTGGCCGGTATATAGGTTGTTGTGCTGCAGAGCCATCTGGTGGCGAGTTACCATAAAGTTAATAGCTCGATATATGCTTACTCATACATTCGATTACTGCCCAATGAGAACGCTTCCTATGTAGGTACTTTGTTTCATGCCATAGGAGACCGCGAACGTGATACAAGTTTTCTTTAGGTTCAGTTGGGCGGTGTCGACTACAGCGGGTGAACCAGTCACCCCAGGCTGGTATAACGGTATGTCATCGTTCTTTCGGAAGTGGGATTAGCGTAGAAGGCTTAAACAATGGACAATGCACTATCTAGCTCCGCCAACTAGCCCGCGAGAGACCAACCTTTACCGACCGGCACCGGGTAGTTAAGCCAGTGGGCAGACCAAGCGCCTTCGCTACCAATTATGACTAGATCTCTCCGACGTCCCGATTGGCTACAGAATTACCGAATCTATCGCGGACCACGGCATCCTTTGCCCGGTTGTTTACCCGGTATCGGGTAGCCGAATGGTCGGTTCAAGATCGGCTTCGGTTCATAGCTCCGTTCTTTAGGTTCAGATGGTAAGTTTCAAGAATATTCAAATCCACTTTCATGCGGAGAGAAGAAAACGAACAGATCAGGATAAGGGGAGTGTTAATAGGCCCAGTACAGTCAGGCCATTATGACCCATGTGTTAGGGTTGGCCCACCTCACAGGCCAGCAACCATCCAGCAGAAGTGCGAGCCCGGGTAGGACTCTGTGCCTGCGGACCAGTTCCCCTGGGAACCGCTCTTTGGGTGTCCCCGGACGGTTTGCGCATGGTGCGTCGTCAGCGTCTGGAAATGGCTTTGTTTCCTATAGAGCGGGGGCGGTTGTTAACCTTACAGTAACCGCTCTTGAAACGACCAATTCAGTCACCCTAGAGATATGCGGGTCTGCGATAGATTCGGTAGACACTGAATCACCGGGTATGAGCCCAGCGGGTTGGGTATGAGCCCAGCGGGTGGCCACGCGCCCTTTCTTCTAGTTTAAGTTAGATTTCTCTGACCTCCCGACTAGTTACGGGTTCGAGGTTGCTTACGCGGTCCTCGTAAGGACGTAGCGGTGATTCAGTGAACCTAAAGAAAACTTGTATCACGTTCGCGGTCTCCTAGGGCATGAAACAAAGTACCTACATAGGAAGCGTTCTCATTGGGCAGTAATCGAATTTACTACTAGAAATTACTTGGGAAGTAAGTAGACTTTGCCGACAGCGGGAGGCGGAGTACAACCGCCAATATCCACCTACGAAAATGCACCGCGAGGGCACATAACCCCTAATGATATTACACCCGGCATACAGAAGAATAATCTGTCGTTTATATGTAAATGTTGATTTTGTTCCGGCCTTTCTGAATGTTGGCGGACCGAGCCGAAATTTTGCTTGTTTTGCGTTTTTTTGTAAAACGTTGTTTCTACATATCTATACCCATATACAAAGATGTGCGTGTCAGCTTCGACGAGCGACTCATGAGATCTTAGAAAAATATCCGAAATAGGCGGACACGCGAAGAAATAGGCGGAGTCTACTTTGTAGGGTTTGACCAATAAAAATATAGCGTTGACGAAGCGTCAGGTACAGATCCTACGTCCGCTCGCACCGGCGACCGGGCGCATACTAATACATTGACCATGTAATTAAAAAAAAAAATTTCATTAGATGTTTGTCACGTTGAATAAATGATAAACAAAATAACATTTGTAGTTTATTTCTATTCGTGTTTCAAAAGTGCTTTTTTTGGGCCACCTGTATAATAAATCTGTGTTTGCAGTTGGGAAGTGTTTGACGGCCCAGTTTGTTTCCACAAGTTTTTCTTTTCTTTCGAAATTGAAAGGAGGATCCAAATTTTCAAATTTGTTACCCCTGAAATTGAGTGAAACACATATTTATTGTGGACTATTTCATATTTTTATTATTTTCCATCACGCGTCTTCTCGCCTTGAATAACTGGAGAACGTAGCAAAGCGTTTTCTGCCTGGATAATCAAAGACGACCAAGATAAAAGCCGAGAGTGACGCGACGGTCGTGACCGAAAAGAGGCATTTTTTGATAAAGGATGGAAATTCCTTCTACCATTTTACATAACAACGTGCGCGTTCTCTGCACTATCAATGTAGGTGTATATCTCGATCATATAACGAATTGTAATATTAAACGAATGAATGTATTGCTTTAGAAGTGTTTTAAAGAAATGAACGAAAGAAACTTTATTATACGGATGGCGGAATTAGAAATTAAAAACCATATTTTTCCAGCGAACCATTAAGAGTATGTGAATGAAGATATGTAAATCAACCAAAAAAGTCTAGGCTACAATCAGTTGTAAGAAGAGAAAAGGATTTATTTTGAAATCAAAAACTATTGCGGTTGTTTGACATTATACATAGGATAAAACGAATTTACGGGACGAAGTTCATTGCACCCCCACCCTCTGGGTGCTACAATCATCAAGCTGTAAATTCGTTTTATGCTCTTTATAAGGAAGTATGATTAGGGCGCCTTCTGGTGGACCGATTTCAACTACAATCTTATCATCTTTTGGCATGACCGAATGATGCCAAATTTCATCTCAATCGGATGAAGCGTGTAGGCGCTATCGTGAAGAAATACACACACACACACCCTTAGACACACACACATACATCCTTAAACATATAGACACACACACATACTCACAGATAGGCTTATGTATATATTATTTTTCATCTCGAAAAGAAATTTTAGCGCGGCCACAATGCTTTCCTTCTGCCGGAAAAATGAAAATCGGTTATGTCACCCTTAGACTCCCGGCAAGCAGACAATGCCTCCACTAACACCCCCCTTCACTAACACCCCTCCCCTCCCCCCAAACCAAATTTCCCCCTCCAACTTTCCCTCTTCCCGCCGCCCCCCCCTACCGGTAGAGTTTTTTTTAAGTGATTATGATCGCATTATCGTATGATGTAGTTAGTATATTTGTAGTATTTTTGTAGTATTTCGGTGGTAATAAAATGTCTGTTTTATAATGTGGGTATTATCTTCAATTAAGCGGAATTTCTTTTTTTTTTGTCGCTTGTATAAGAGATATTCTAACCAAAATTTTGCAATTTGGTTTCGGCCCAACGACGCATCTGTGTACCAAAGTCTCTTAGTGTCTAAGTTCAATATTTCGAGATTAAAGTATTGTCTAGCGCGCCGCCTTGTGGACCGATTTCGACCACAATCGCCCCTGTGGGTGCGTGCCCTTTCACAGGATCCCGGTCGTCGAGGTCTCCGACGGCGCCCCTGCCGTTTGCTGCCCGTTTTTTTTCGACGCCCTGCATGGAGTATGACTTCCACCGCCTCATCATTGTAATGAAAATAATATACTATGTAATGAGAACTATATAAATAACTAGCCGACCCGTGCCCACTTCGTTCGGCGGTAAAACTTTTTACTTGTGATGAAATTATGAGTGTGGTTTGGTTAGTACTGAGTGCTATGATTTATTTCCTGACTGCCAAAAGAAGGGTTATATTTTTAATGCATATGTATGTATGTATTTGCATGCCAATTTGACTATATTACCGTTATTTGTGAGTGTCTTCTTGTGAGTGTCTTATCTCTTTATTGTTTGTCAGTGTCTTATCTCTTTAACCATTTATGCAGTAAAAGTGAAATTATATGCAGTAATAAGGGAAAAGTCTTTTATTTCAATTTGATAATAATTCATAATTGTTGATAATATGACCAATAAACATGACCTAATGATTAAAATATTTTTTTTAATTTGAAAAACTTCTTTTTGTGACCTAAATATAAAAGTTAAATATATGCTGTCGCTCACTTCTTTGTAGGCATTATCAAGCTCTACAACTTTTCTCTAGAACTTTATCATATATATATCATCGTTAGGGCAGCGTTAGTTAGAAACGTTTTCGTTCGACCGTTTTTTCCGACTTACTTTGGAAATCCGACTACCACGAAAAAGTCTTTTCATTGTTTGGATTAATATATGACACTCACAAATAACGTGGCTTTCTATTGGTAGAACAATTTTCAAAATCGGTTCAGTAGATCCAGAGATTACTTCCTACAACGTCACAAACTTTACTTATTTATAATATTAGTATAGATGAAATATGTTACCGCTTAGTCGCCTAGTTTAGTTTAGTAATTAGGTAATCATTGTAAACATTTTGAAGTACAAATAAACGGCTTACGGGTTGCCGGCGGGGGCTGAAGCCCGGAGAATCCTTCCTACGGTCTCCGTTCGCTCACCCCTCACGCACTACCCTTCCGTCACGCGTGAGGTTGTCGTAGCATGATATCCTGGGCAAATAAAACGACCCACGTCGTTAAAACTACCCGGGTGGTGGGCGGGGTTTTCAACCCTCGCCTGTCACCGTGTAAATATTAAATGGACCGATTTCGACCATGATAGCGCCCGAACATCCGATTGAGCTAAAATTTAGCATGCAGGCATCATTTGCTCATTGTAAAAGTTTAAAGGAATTATTGGACCATGACAAGAGCTGTGGTTGATTTCGGTATACTAGGGGGGCAATAGACATATTCCAATCTTAATGTATTTGACATAGAGACATGAAATTTGGTACATAGATGGCTTGTTGGGCAGAAATCCCATTGTGATTTTGTTGGAATATCTCATATACAAGCAACATTTATACAATATATTTAAATTCCGCAAAATTTGATATTGAAGTATGACTAGCGTGCCATCTAGTAGGCCGATTTCAATTTCAATATTTTAAAATCTTGCCATGACCAAATGATACCTGCTTGCCAAATGTCAGTTCAATCGGATGAAGCGCTTGGCAGCTGTGGTGAAGAAATACACACACACAAATGCACACAGACACAATATGACTAGCGCGCCCACTGGTGGACCGATTTCAGCTACAATCTTTTAAAATCTTGTCATGACCAAATGATACCTGCATGCCGAATTTCAGCTTAATCGGATGAAGCGTTTGGCGCTATCGTGGAGGAATACACACAGATACAATATGGCCTGCGCGTCCTCGGGTGGACCAATTTCAACTACAATCTTTTAAAATCTTGCCATGACCAAATCGGATGAAGCGTTTGGCCGCTGTCGTGGAGAAATATACACCCACTTACACAATATGGCTATGCACACAGACACAATATGACTAGCGCGCCCTCTGGTGGACTGATTTCAACTACATTCTTGTAAAATCTTGCCATTAACATATGATACCTGCATGCCAATTTCAGCTCAATCTGATGAAGCGTTTGGACGTTATCGTGAAGCAATATACACACACAGATACAATATGACTATGCACACAGACACAATATGGCTAGGCGTCCTCTGGTGGACCGATTTGAACTACAATCTTGCCATGATCAAATGATACCTGCATGCCCAATTTCAGCTCATTCGGATGAAGCGTTTGGCCGTTATTGTGGAGGAACACACACACAAACACACACGTGCACACAGACACACAGACAGACTTCAGTCTGGAATGGTTTTAATCGTCTCGGAGGGTGTCAAATGTACATATCTGTCTTCATGTCAAAAACACATTTTGCGCGTTTACAATACTTTTCCTCCGCATCGGTTGATAGGCCGGTAAAGGAAAACAAATTAATAGAATAGAATAACTTTATTGTGCTATAAAAACATAACTTAATGAATATTACGCTGGTTTTATAAAAAAGACAATTTATGCACAAATGGCGGACTTATCGCTATAGCGATATCTTACAGTCAACCATTGTTATGTGTTTGGACCAGTAGCGAAAAACATATATACAGTACAGTCAACAAATTCAATTTAGATTTTTGAACATTCCGCAACCCAAATGCAGTAATCATTACGCCCAATGCTATTAATGTGTCGGGCTATATTGCCCGTAAAATGCCATCTTCTAAAACAAATATCGAGCCCAATCAGGGCTTAAACCTGCGCCAATATTTACCTACGACGAGTTTGAGGTTGCGGTTGCCATATTTAATGAAAACTAAAACACCTAGTCAGCGGGGTTCCTACTGCCCAGCCTTCTGCAGTAACCGGCTTCTATAACAAGCCATGCTGCCAGTGGTGCATGGCGTATAGCCTGTGGCCCAAGGCGAAGAAAATTTTGCCACCTAATTAGGTATTTCAATTTAAAAGACTAAAGTATACAGTAATTCTAAAGAACTTTTCGGCAAAAACATTCATTATTATTGTGTGTTCTTTTTACTTTCCTGACGACCTATCGGAAAGGAAAGTATTGTGATCGCGCTAAAAAAAAATTTTGAGATGAAGATGGGAATATATATTTTGAGACTCCCTGAGACGATTGAGACTATTTCCAGACCGATCTCTGTCTGTATGTATGTCTGTATGTCTGCATGTCTGTATGTCTGTATGTATGTATTCTTCCACGATAGCGCCCAGACGCTTAATCGGATTGAGCTGAAATTTGGTATATAAGCTTCTGTTAACCGTCGGAGGAACCCATTAGTTTTTGGAGTCCCTACGCCCTACGGTTGTGGTACCTCCCATACAAATTTGGGGTTCCCGGCGAAAAAATTGTTTCCGCGATAGCGCCCAGACGCTTAATCTGTCTAAGTTAAAATTTGGCATAGAAGCTTCTGTTAACCATCGGAAGAACCTATTAGTTTTTGGGGTACTTACGACCAACGTTTGGGGTACCTGCCATACAAATTTGGGGTACTAGAGTAAAAAATGTCGCTGTTTTTTCGCACCTCCCCGGATACTAGTCAGGAAAGTCTTGGGGTGACACAACCGATTTTTTTATTTTACTAAGTAGGTATCTATCTAACTATTTATTATTATTATGATTTCGATTTTTATTTATTTACACAATAATTTTACGATTATAATTTCAAATACTTTGAGATGATATTTTTATTAATTTTTTTAAACATAATTTAGAATTTTTGATATTTTTTTGTGTGCTTAGGTACACCTGCCTTAATACAGGCCTAGGCCTAGTTAGGCGGTGTTGGCGTAGTATCCAAGATGATGCAGTGTGCTCTATTTTTCGCTACTGGTCCAAACACATTTTTTTGTAATGCTGCAGGAAATTATATTTTGTGCTTTATCTTTAATAAACAAATAAAAATAAATAAATAAATTGAACAGTTTACTAATAAGAGACTCCTGTATATATGTTTTACAGTATAATAATCACATTATTACAAAAAATACGCGGCCGAAAAACTTTTACAGCAGAGGAAGTAAAGAAAACTCCCATTGAAATAACAAATCTGCATAGATGATAGGGGTCAATATTTCTAATAATTAAGTATATATTTTTCATATATAGTTTTGGCCTTAAATATCCTTACTTCATATGTGAGGACCCAATATAATAAAGAGTGGAAATTTATCTAACGGCTCTTATTCCCCAGTCACAAAAAAATCCTACCCAGTATATTTGTTACGAGAGTTTTTTTAACCAATTTCAAATTCTGGAGGGCAAGAGCGCCAATATCAGGTTATTTCCCGGCTCGGAAAAATCGAATATCCGGGGCTGGACAGTGGTACCACTAGGGTTGTCAACTGCAACGGGTGAACCCGTCACCTAAGGAAGTTTCAACGATAGTGATCGTTTTATCTCCCTTGAGGTAAGCTTAGTTGACAAAAACAATACAAATCTACCCCCTAGCTAAGCCAACATGCCCGACAGAGTCCAACGGTAAGATACGCAGCGGGCAGCCTCGCCCCCTCGGTTACTAGTTTTGGAAATATATCTCCATCTGAAATTAACCACCAGGATACCTTTGGGTCTTTCTAAGCGATCAAGTTTGCTTGTCAAGCATCGCGTCGCGGGCTGGGAGGGGATCGTAAACCTAAGACCAGATTACTCCATATATGCAACTATATTTTTAATTATTTACCAAAAATGCCTAATTTTGTAGTTGTATACTAGAGAGTCGGGTTAATTAGACGTAATTGATTGATGAATGACATGATTCCCTGGTATAAACTACAAAATTATGCATTTTATTAAATATAAAAAAAATATATATTTGCATATTTTCTACGGTTTACGATCCCTTCCCAGCCCGCGATGCGATGTTTGACAAGCATGCTTGATCGTCTAGAGATCCCCTAACTTCCCGACTGGTAACGGGATCTAAGTGGCTTGCGCGACCTCTACCTGCCGTATATTCAGCGGTGATTCAGTTTGAATCTATCGCGGACCAATGTCATCTTTTGCCCGGCTCTAAATTCAGGATCAAGTAGTTATTTGGTCATTTTAAGAGTGGTCGACGACAGGTCAACATCCACCTCCGTTGCTTAGGAGATAGTATATTTTCATAGTCACCAGACTCCTTCAAGTGTTCAAGTTCAAGTTCGAGTTCAAGTCAGAGTGCACAAACCGATTGGCATCGCCGAACGGTGCGCCATCCGTCCAATAGCGCTGGAAGGCAATTCCCAGGAGAAATCAATCAACTAGCCGTGAGGCCGGAGATGCGAGAGTCTAACCGGGGGTAGCCTTCCATACGAGGAGGCTACTGAATAGGAGATGAATCGTGAGTTGGACCGATCCGAGTACACAATAGATCTTATGGTCCAAGCTGCACGAAACCGTGCGCTACCGGTCAGCGGTACTACTAGGGTTGTCGACTACAGCGGGCGAGCCCGTCACCTCAGGAAGTTTTAATCTCCCTGGAGTGAGCGCAGAAGACTTGAGGACAAAACAGTCCACCGTCTAGTTACGCTACAAGCCCGTAAGAGGCCAACGCCTTATCCGCGAGATAGCCAGGAGTGTTACCCGGCGGGCCTACACTCACACCCTTACTTCCAATTGTGAGCAGATTACTCCGGTCTCTCGATTGGTTACGAGTTCGAGGTCGCTTGCGCGATCCTCTCCCTTACGAAGCGTGAAACGGTGTTTGCCGAATCTATCGCGGACCACAGCGTCCTTTGCCCGACTGTTCACCCAGGATCGGGTAGCCGATGGTCATTTCAAGAGCAGTCGCCGTAAGGTCCGCAACCACCCCCGCTCTATAGGAAACAGTACTGCTTCCAGACTCCCCCGACTGTTAGTCAAAGTGCACAGTCGATTGGCTTACGCCGCACGGTGCGCAGACCGTCCAGAAGCGCCAGAAGGTTGATTCCCAGGGGAAACTAACCATAAGGCCAGAGTCTTACCCAGGCTCGCACTTCATGCGTGGAGGCCGTCGGATAGGTGTTGACCCGTTAGTGTGACCAACCCTGAACAGAATGGGTCTTCATGGCCAACTCAGCAAGGGCCCATTAACTCCCGGTACTGTGATTCTGCATCTAATTTCTTTACGGCTTGTGTCCTATACTAGCGGGCTAAACCCCCACCCAGCTGCTCTCCGCACTTCACCCGCCCGCATCGTGTCGGAGGTGATAAACAGCGCTAAATGGCGCCTCCCTCCACGTAATTAAGAAATAAACACAACGTCGGCTATACTCAACATTCTTTCCCCGAAAGAAACGCGATTTCATCAAAGGCGAGGAAAGTCAAGCTAGCTGGGTTTTGTTGTTGCTTTTGTTGCATGGACAATGAGGCCATATTTTGTTTCGAAAGGACGCCTAGAATTATACCCAAAGAGCCTCATTTACATCAATAACCTTTTGTGCTTAAATGGGGCATGCATAGTGGCTGGAATCGCGTTTGGATCCGCGTTGAGGCAAAACGGGATATTTTGCGAATATTTATCAGTCTATTCACGTCGCACTGTGGTCAATATCAGAGTGTTAGCGTAACAAAATGTTACGATTAGAAGTACATAATCACTTGACTAGGTCGAGGAACAATCTACTATTACCTCGTCCGAACCTAGAAATTTTACGCAGAGACCCTAACTACGTGGGAATGTCCTTTTTTAATAAACTGCCACAAAACCTAAAAGTAGGGAAAAGAAAATATTACTTTTCTATTCGGAAGTCAGAAAGCTACTAATTTATAAGGAATTATATGACATAAATGAATTTTAATTATATTTTAATTTTAATAATCTTTAATAATCGTTTTAATGACAAAAATGAATTTTAATAATTAATAATAATGAATTTTAATAATAATCTTCTAGACTATAAATAGCACTTGTTCAAGTATGCGTATATAATCTAACAAACATGACTTCCATCTATATTTTTTATCTACAAATTGAACTCTGTCTCTATCGTTATTAAATTATATCTGTATATGACGTGTATAATTTACGAAGTGAACTTTAGAACTGAACGGAAATGAAATCACGAAGGAATTAAATTGTAAATAATATTAAATGTACCTAACACCTAGTTTTAGTTTCGACAATCTGTAAAGATTTTTTGAAATAAATGAATTGAATTGATTGAATTATTTACGTTGCCATTATTTCAGAAAGAATGCAGGATGATGCGTAATTACTTAAGGAACCCACTGAAAATAGTGAATAAAATATTCGTTAACATTTTCATGTATTACTTCTTAATTTACATATAACAATAACCTGCTACTACTTGTATAAAATGTCTTTTAATTACCTGTATACACTTTATGATCCTATTGGATATAAATTTTTTGTAAGGGTAATATTAAAAAAGAAAATTTAAAATAAAATGCCGCAAATCGAGCTTGTTTTTTGTGTGGTTCTGGTTAGTCTGTAGACCTGTAGAATATTAACGAAATATCGTAAAATTAAATGTTATAATATTAGTACACAGGTTGAGTTTTTAATTATTGACACTTTGAAGTGGGTGAATCAGTAGGAGCATACAAGCAAGTTTTTATTTAAAAAATCTGAAAAACATTTTTTTATTTCCAAAATATTTATACTTTCAACTATTTGAAAAATGTAATGTTTATGAAAAATACTATATAAGAGGTAATCGCGTTGCGCTATCTAAGAGTAGGTAAAATATTGCGAATATTGTTTACTCGCTATATTGTATCTATTGCTATATGACGCAGCACGTTTAACGCTTGTCAAACTGTTATCTATCAGATCTTTCATTTGAAATATTTATGTTAATTTATTGACATTTGTACATTTAGACAATTATTTTTTGACATCTTGATAGTTTATGTACCCTATGACACTCGGGATGACATAACGATTCTAACAATATCACACACTTCTAAATTGGTCCAAGCGTTTAGAAATTATGGTGTATTAAAAAAATAGGGTTTAATTTTTTTTAATTTCATTTTTTCATTACATACCGGATTTTTTCCGAATAACATTGCGTAGAATAACATAATTCTTCAAAATGTTGAATTGGAATAAATTCGTAAAAACCAAAAACGGGTATTTAAAAATCGGCAATATATGTGGAGTGTAATAATGGAACACTTTTATATTTTATTTTGCTAAATTATTTTTTTTTTTAAATCCTCTTCGTTCCTAGGTATACCGGATCTATTCCTGACGGCCGTGAAAAGAAAGAAAGAAGAAAAAGTCAACACGCACCGCGTAACATGGCGATTTATATTAAATACGCTGATTTTCCTTATATTATGAGAGCAAGGGGTCGCGGCATGTACCCTATGATACTCGGAAGAACAAAATGATTGTAACAATACGCCACACTTCTAAATCGGTTCAAGCGTTTAGAAGTCATGGTGGAATAAATAAACGGAAAACATACATAGATGAATTCTAAACACATAAGAATCCTTTTTTGGGCAGATTTAAAAACTAACTATAAACGAGCAGCTAGCAGTAATAACTAGGTGCCTATTATTTATAAAGTTTGCTCTTTCTTAGACTATTGATTATGTTTAATTTGGGTTATTAAGCACTGGTTGATATTTAAGTTCTGATACATAATATTACGTTTACAATGACAGCAATTCAGAGTCATCTATTATTTATTTACGCATATCATTATATTATTATTTTCTACCATAATATTGTTTGTACAAACTGAGTTTAAATCAAATCATATTTATTTTATAAAAAACCCGTTTAGGATTTAGAAAATACAGACATGAAATAAACAATTAAAATGTAACAATTAAATAAAATAACATAATTTCCTAAATTAAATTGTACAAACATTTAAATAACAAATATTGGTTCGTTCGTTTTCTAAATTCAACATAATTATTAATATCCTTCAAGTTTTGTGACAGCTTGTTATAAAAATTTACGCTTCTATTGTGCGTTGGAACTCAGAAGTGGCAGCTTGCGATGAATGGATATAAAGTTACTTGTTCCTTGTATCGTGCGTGTATATAAGCGATTTAATTAAACATGTTTGCTTTTCTTATAAAAGTCACATAAATTCATGAACAAAAATGTCATATATCGTTGTAATACGTAGTTCTTTATAATAAATAATAATAATAATAACTCTTTATTTGCACTTAATGAGTATACAAAAAGGCGAGCTTATTGCCACATGGCAATGTCTTACAACTAACCTAAACATAGTGGTACATGCGCGCATTGTGAAAATAAAGATTATTACATAGCATAAAGTAAAGTGGAAGAATTTAAAACTAATAATGCCCGAGGAGAGGAAATTGGGAGAGGAAGAGGAGAGAAAGGGAAGAACTGGTTACGTCTTAGAAAGGTAGTAATCCTTAAGGTGAGTCTTAAACGATGGTAAAGAAGGCGAGTTTCGTATATTTGCTGGGAGATCGAGGTTTAAATAGAGGTTTGCATGATTCTCGTTGATTTTAACCCATAATGTCTCAATGCCCGTTTTTGCAAAATAAATATATCGTTTACATTGAAGTAATTTGCCCATAGAAGTAAGCCATAGCGCAGGTGAAACTCCACTATCGGGTAATATGCGTTGATCACTTCTTTTTCATCGATGATCTTCATTAGTTTGCAAATCGCGTAACAAGCTGACGATAGCTTCGATTTCAGATGATCATTATGATCATTATTTAAAAGTGATCGATTAAATAAATGACAACGATTATGCTATTATTACTTTAAAATTCATTAAATTCATCCAACTAGATATATAAAACGATATATCAAAACTTCGCCATTTAATAAAGCCTACAATTTTCCCGAATAATCACTGGTAACCCAATAACAATGCCGACCATATTGACGGCAATTATATTAACTGTGGTAGCATTCCGGGATTATCCAATTTCAACTGTTACACAAGCCATTCGCGGTTCGACGTTTAATTTTATTTTCGAATACTATAAATTGTTTCCAATGACAAATGAGAAAAAAAGAGCTAGATTTTAGATGGTTTCCATTTTATTTCTCATTGCAGGTTTAATACCGGTATTATAACATCACTAGTATTTTGTCGAGTATCATGAAATACTTCGGTATTCAGAAGGGATCGATTTTAAGTTCTTCTGTGTTTCTTGTTTATATGTTTACTAGCCTGCGGCTTCGCTTCGCCGCGGGCTGGTAAATATAATTACTGCCCGCGGCTTCGCTTCGCATAAAATTTCAAATCGATTTGTTGATTTAAGTAGGGTGGCGTTTATTTGACTTTTTAGAAGCTACATTTAGATATATAGTGCAAGACTCCCCCCCCCCCCCTCCCTCAAGATGTACGCTACCCATCTCGTAGATACGCGTCTTGTTCCTCACCACCCGCGCCGCTTTCCGCTGAACGCTTACCTTGCTGGTCCAGCAGCCGCCGCCGTCGCCTGTTAGGTATTTTGATGTGCTTGCAAACGTTACTAATTTCATGGTATATCTTTGACTTTACCACCTTAAACACTTACAGTAAATGGTGAATTTTATCTATTATATTTAACACCCGCGATAGTGGATTAATATATTTTGATAAAGATTTTTATTATATTGCTAATGTCTTTAAAAAACACTGTCAACCTATTTTTCTTATTTTTTTGAGATATAACAGCAGTTATTGTAGCTTTAATATAAAAGTTCGATATACCCCTTTGCGGACTTTTTTATAGATCTCTTTGAGGCAGATGTTTTTTTTGCATATTATTTTAAGATATATTAAACCGTTTCGTCAGCGCACGCCAATAAATAAACTCACCACATCATTTTTCTCTGACTTGATTTACATATAATGTATTGTGATTTCGCATTGAAAACCATCGCAATAAAATATAGAATATAGCACTTGCCGATAATGAGGCTTTCTATTATCGGAAAAAAAAAATTGGATGAGTAGTTTCGGAGATTACCCCCTACATACAAACATACAAACTTACAAACATACAAACATACAAACTTACAAACTTACAGTCATTACTTCTTTATAATGAGCACAATCCGTACAACTGTCGAGAGTTCTATTGCTCTAAAAGCTGTTTAAGCTATGTTAAAAAAGGTAACTATCTAAAGATAATATCGATGAACATACGGAGCATTAGTAAAAACTTAGATGATTTTTTAATCCTTATTCAGCAATTCAATAATATCTTTGATGTCATCATCCTCACGGAATGGGAAAATCAGATTGCAAAATTTGAGTTCGAGAATTAGAAAGCTGGTTTATGTATTTCTTCGGCTGCGCAACATTCTGTCCAAAACAACCATAAGAATGGTATACGTGGCCTTGTGTCAGAGTATTTTGTCCTACGGAGTCGCGGCATGGGGCGCTACTACTAATGATAATCTGGATAGATTGACAAAAGCGCAGAAATTATTATTGAGAGTAATTCACAGGAAAAACCGGCGTCATCCATCTGCCTTGTTATTTTCCCAATCTCATGTGCTATCAGCTAAACAGTTATTCATTAAGCAAGCGCTTCTTGCATTCTACAAATCTAGAGATGACCACGCCCGAACTCAAAACAATCTGAGCACAAGAATGTCCGCGAGTATCAATTATATAATTCCGTCAGTCAGACATTTGCCCAGAGACATATATTCTATATAGCCCCAAAATTATATAATTCCCTTAGTGAAGACATGAAAAATTATCCTAACATAAAAATATTTAAAGCAAACCTTAATAGATGGCTACTTAACAAGGGATATGTAAAATCTGATCAACTTCTATGCAACGCACGACAATTTATTTAGTATCACTTATCTATTTTTCTTAATTAAATTTTATTAAATTACAACTATAAATGTATATATTTATTACATAGCTATATTTTTTATAAAATTGGTATATTTATGTGTATATACAGGTGGTGGGTCCAAATAATTTATTTAAAAAAAACACTTCATTTCTTAAAATTGCATAAAAATATGCACATCTAAAGACGGGCCAAATTATCGCCTAGTTAGATGTGCTATTTATTTATTTATTTATTTATTTATTTTCAGGAAAACCAACAGCTAATTATAATTTAACAATGCCGGAGTAACATAGCAGAGAGCCAATTAAAGGTTTTCACGTTTAAATAACGTTGTAGAAACATATGTGATCTTTCAATTAAAGCTATCGATTAAGAATGCATCAAAAATTATTCAACAATTAATGCTAAAAAATTCACTGTTCAGCCGCTGCCTAGCTGAGTTAACACTCGTACAGAATAGATCAAAGTCAAAGCGTTTAATCATGTCATTGAAATTGTCACTTGTTCGCCACAGAAATGCATTTTGCCTATAGTTGGTACCAGCATGAGGAACATGAAGAGCAGGGTTAAATCTATTGAGTTTGGAAGGAACACGGAGATTAATTTTATTTAGTAAGTCAGGACAGTTAATATTATTGGAGGTAATTTTTAGCAAAAAGGTTAAGTCCGCGGTTTCACGCCGCTTAATCAAGGGGAGGATATGAAATTTCTTGCATAAATTGAAATAGTTAGATGAGCTGTATGGGATTTTCAGACGGAAGCAGAGATATTTCATGAACTTCATTTGAATGCGCTCGATTCTGTTTATATATTTGTCATAACAAGGGTTCCATACCTGAGATGCATATTCCAAGATGCTTCTGACAAAAGTGCAGTAAAGGATCTTGAAAGTTTTAGCACGGTGAAAGCAAGCTGCACTCCTCATAACAAAACCTAAAGCTTTGGAAGCTTTAGAAACAATAGATTGAACGTGATTATCGAACAGTAGATGAGAATCATGAATGACACCAAGATCTTTAAAAACGCTGCACCTCTGCAAGTTATGAAATTTTAATGAGTATGAGGCTAGAGTAAATATTTTTTTACGGGTGTAGGTGACAACGGTGCACTTGGATGGATTGAGGTCAATTTTATTAGAGAGACAGTAACTGTCCAATCTTGAAAGGTCCGCCTGAAGGTCGGCGACATCACCGACCGATTTAATTATTTTGAAAATCTTCATGTCATCAGCAAAACATAGTAAGTGACTATTTAGAAAACAGCTAGCTATATCATTGATGAAAATTAAGAACAGCAATGGACCAAGTAGTGAGCCCTGCGGTACACCGCTAGGGATAGCAACCCAACTAGAAATATAGTTTTTGATGACGATAGCTTGGGAGCGATTATTGATATAGGAGGAGAACCATCGGAGGAGGTCCCCTTGTATACCCATAAACTTAAGCTTGTTCAAGAGTAGTCTGTGGTCAATCCTGTCAAAGGCTTTACTGTAATCAGTGTAGACTACGTCTACTTGATAGCCGTGATCCATAGCTTCAGTCAAGAAGTCATTAAAAAGGATAAGATTGGACACCGTCGAGCGACCCCTGATAAAACCATGTTGCGACGGATTGATAGAGTTTTGGAGAGCTGCATATACTTGGTTATAGACGACTCGTTCGAATAAATTGGCAGTAAAGGTCATGTAAGATGTGTTAAACCTCCCTATATTAATTATTAAATAATTTATATAATTATTATAAGATTACATGACCTATGAATGAACTGTATACCTAATCCTATGTACCTAAATAAATAAATAAATAAAAATAATAATATTAGTATAGATTTCAAATAGTATTCAGGAACTTAATAGAGAACTCCAATTCGTGTTAACGTCCTGGAGTAATAGTATGGATTCTTCATTGAATTAATTAATTTATTAATTGTTATGTTCTCTTTTTTATATACTTACTTAGATACATATTTCCACCTAATTTTATTTTAGAATAAGAACGAATGGTTGTTGGGTTTAAGTTAAATAATATGGAGAGTGATAATTTACCCGCCGGCCGAAACTGACGTGCTCCTGGTTTGAGTGTTCTTGTTTATCGTGCTGTGATTATAATAGTAATTATCGCGTTCGTGAGCTGGCCAGCTGAAGATTTGGAGAGAAATTACAGCAAGGAATCGCACGAAAAATAGAAAGGTGCGTAAACTTTGATTCCTTCTCGTCTCCACAATGATGATTATAATTATTTAAAATAACCAACCTTCCTTACAGTCCACTTTCCATATTATTTAACTTAAACCCAACAAATGGTAATACTTTTAATTGTAATGGACACCCGTAGAGGGTTCTGGAAAAAAAACTTAGGAGTAATAACTATTCTTTTTCAAGGTTTAATAATATTGAAAAAGGCAAATTGGCACATAAATTTCACGGTCGCTGTAATAATTTAGCAATCAACAGTATTTATTTTATATATACATAGTTTATTTATTTATACTAATGTTAATTTATTTTAACTATTTAAAAATAAATAAAACATTGATTGTCACCCAACTGGTTCTAACCCGTTCTAGGGTGGACAGGGCATATTAGTAATTTTTATTCATCTCACATTCCTTATCTGTATGACCATGGAGCCTAAAAGGAAATTAGTCCGAGTGTTCTCGGATCATTTTTTTTATTGTATAGCAGAGTTTTTATTAACCATTTAAGTGTTACACGATGGTTACGACGATTGAATCCCCGTATTGTAAGTGTCTGAAAATGCTGAAAGTTTTATACGAATAGGCGCGCGAAGAGGTCATGCGAGGCGCGGCGGGCGCCGCGGTGGGGTGCTATTCGATATAACTTCATAACACTTTCATGAAGGGGCGAACACACTATCGGACGCGTCAGTTACCCGCGGCTTATGGGCGCGATCTGTGTAATGAAATTCTATTGAGCTGTGCACATTATCGGACGTCAGTCGCGGACGCGACCTCGCGGCTTCGGACGTCCGATAGAGATCTGGCAAGCCACGTCCCAAATGACGATGCATACTATCCATAAGCCGCGGCAGCGGACGCGTCCGATAGTGTGTTCGCCCCTTTACACTTTATAACTTCATAACGCGCATGACGCGATTCGATATAATTTCATAACACTGTATACCTGCGGCTCCACTTGTATAAAAGCCTCTTAAATGTTGGTAGAAATGACGCGTAGAAAAGCTCCGAATCTAAGATTGTACCGAGACGAGACAACAATTTGATATTGGCGCCCCTCCCCTCCAGCATTTGAGATTATTAATTTTAAAAACTCACAAATGAAATATACTGCGTATTTTGTTGGACGAGGAATAAAAACCTTTAAATCTGCATTTTACTACGTTTTTGTTAATAACTGCTCCTTATATTGATTTTTTTAAGAATTTAAACAAGCAGTGCAAACAATTCAAATTCACATTCATATTCTTTATTTTACAAAAAATCATAATATCATTTACAATTAAATTAAACCTAACCTAACTGGATCGCACGAGACGTCCGCACTAAGGTAGGCTCAGATTCGTATAATTAAGTACTGCCTAATGCTACATAAAAAAATAATACGCTGAAGAATGGGGGTAAAAATAAAATCAAGTAAACTAAAATTTCAGTAAAAAATAAAATTTCAAATAGTCTCAAAGGGTATGTGATAATAATAATATAAAGAATAAAAATCATGCCAATCATAAATATATGGTAGGTGAATAATAATGTGTTAGGAATGGTAAGTTAACTAGGAATAAAGCAAGTTAGTTTTTCAGTTTCTTTCCTTCCCTGGGTGATCCACCAGTGTGTTAGTCTTTTTTAGTTTATATTTATTTTTATATTTATACCTTGAGTATAAATGCCGGGTATATCCTTAGTTTTACTGAACAACGACGGTGCCAAGTATAGAAAATGTCTCTGTGCATGGGTACTATTCAGTTTGGGCACTATGTGATTACTATTAGTTATCGCTCGTGTTATAATTTTATGGGATGTTTGCTGGTGCAGTTCTTTATGTTTGTGATAATAGAGTATTATCGTTTTAGCAAATGTTTGCCATACGTCAAGAACAGAGAACTCACGAAAAAGTTGCTCAGATGGGTATCGCAACGGTTTTTTGTTGACAACTCTCAACAGCGCCTTCTAATCTTTAATAAGTGGATGGAGATGTGATAGTGCTGCACCGCCCCAACCAAGAATCCCATACGATATAATGCTGAATGCAAGCGCGTAATATACAACATTTAGTAACGGTTTCGGCATTAAGTTACGTAGATGTTTAAATGGATGAATGAGTTTGCGAATTTTAGCCGCTGTGTTGTAGATATGGTAAGACCAGGTCAATCTATTGTCCAAAGTCAAGCCTAGGTATTTAATCGTGCTCACCTTGTCTAGATTTGAACAAGTACAGATAGTTGATGAACTGTCCTTACATGGGTGTACTATGAGGAATAGTCCAGCTGTTTGTTGTGTTCCCTTGCTTGTTATGGAAAACGTCATGTATTTGGTTTTCTCTACATTTAGAGATAAAAGGTTACAATGAGCAAGCCAGACTGTACTTCAATTCGTATGTCTGCTTTCACGTCGAGTTTTCCTTGCCGCGAAGGAATCTCTTACCACAGTAACAAATAATTATAGGAAGACGTTTGAAAGAGTTGTTGTTGTCAAAGAAAACTAACGCTAATTATTCGCCCACCAAATAATTGGAAATACCGACTGTCGCTTGACGTCCGGCGTTCAGGTTTATTCTGCTACGCTCGTGTAGCTCCCGCCCCCTTCTGTCTCTGGGGAGGGCTTCATGTAGACGTTACGGTAATTCCCCTGGGAGAAATATCAGATTCACTGTGGACGCGTTCAAGAATCAACTTAGGATACATTCCAAAATTGAATGAACAGTCGACAGTGCGACGCGCCCCGGATGTTAAGCGCTTTAGCGAGACGAGTTTTTTCAAACGTGAGTTTGGCACCTACTTAAATTGCCGTCCGGAGCATGTACCCTGTTACCCCCGGTTTTTTGTTTCGGCCGTAGCCTATTACGGCCGAAACAAAAAAACAAAATTATTAGGTATTGCTAAGTAGTCTATTTAAAAAAAACACATACACTACTAAATTCCATTATTTGTATAATAGAAAATTGTGTCAATTTTTTTGTTTTTTTTTTTCGATTATTTTAAATTTTTAAATTAGTTTTTATGATGATTTTTAAAACTAACCCTACTGACATATACGTGTTTATACATTGTTTAAAGAAACTAACTTAACCTACCGAAATGTAGGTGTATGACACTTCATTAAATGCCTGTACCTCCCTTATTTATTTAGTCCGACAGAATAATATTGCTGTTTCGGAAGCAACGCAGTAAATATAGGAGGGTGGGGTTTAAATATCAACATTGTAGAAAAGGTACCAATACTAGAAGAATTCCCAGTTTTTTTTCAATTTGTAGCGAAATCATAGGAATGTAGGTATTATAGGAATCTTTCTTAAAAATAAAGAAAGAAAACACAACTACATTCGATTATTGTAATGCTGTGATAGAAATGAGCCTTGGACGCGCAATATGTTAAGACAAAAAAGAAACAAATTTCCTTTTTATTAATATATATATATATATATATATATATATATATATATATATATATATATATATATATATATATATATATATATATATAATTTTTGAATGAAAACTTTTAAAACATTTTTATTTAATTGTAAGGTTAGTGAAGGTTGTACCTTTGCCGGACGTTTCGGAGCCCGTGGCTCCTTCTTCAGCGGCAAGAAGAATACTGCAGTGGAAGCTGTCACCTGCAACTACCCGCATTCCTCTGTGGTGCTGGGAGAGGGGTGTAGTGGGCGGGAAAATACATTTTAAAATAAGATATTGGATTTAGAATTTGGTAATGTGGAAATAAATAATGATATGTAGAGTGTATGAGAATATGTAGAGTGTATGAGAATATATAGGTGGAAGAATTAATATATAGT